>CM073472.1:28505000-29084170 GCA_037074535.1 Gleditsia sinensis
CAAATTTAATGATTCCAGTGGCTAAAAATCCGTGACACATATATCTTTAATTCTTATGTTAACCATTTATTTTAATTCTCTATAGATAATTCCCATAAATTAAAACACAGAAGCAAAAAATTTTTCCACCCATAGCCATACCTATGTAGAACTTTCTATACCAGTCTAAGTATTCAAACATACATCACATGCAAGATCAATATGTAACATGATATAGCAACATCCATGACCAATCATCAAAGTTCTAAGATCAAAATCTCATATAAATATTATAAGTTTCAAAAGTTTTCTTCAAAAAGAAATATTGTTAAACTTACCTAAGAATCTCCCTAGCTTACTTAGTGAATTGGTTTTCTTGTTTCCTATTGAAGAAGTAGCAAGATTCCTCCCTTCCCTTAACTTTTCTAGCAGCTTAGGTAAGAGAAGGAGGGTGAATTTTTGAACCTCAAGGATGAAGAGGAAAAATGGATTCAAGTGGAGATTAAGGTAACTTACCTTGAGTACTTAGCCTTCTAAACTTCTCCTTCTTCTTCCTTCCTTTCTTCTCCTCTCTTTCTCTCCTTTCCTCATTCTACCTTGCTTCTATTTCTCTCTCTTCCTCACTTGGAAGAAATTAAAATGTTGTAGGGGTAGGTTTTGCTTAAATAGACCACCAAATAATACACCTTTCATGATCATGGGTTTACCTTATCACAATTAGGATACACTTTGTTGAATTTTTGGAAAACAAAGAACTTATGTTCTTGTCTTCCTCTTCCTTAGTCAAGATATGCATAGGAAACGGATATTTGTATTTTGAAAATTATGATGATATGTTCTTAAGATAAGGGACAAGGTCCCTTTGATTTAGGGATTCATTTCCATTTTCTTTTGTCTTAAACAAGTATGATAGGTTTGCCTTTTTAGGTGGCAAATTTCTACCCCTTGAATCTCCATTATTTGGTTGATATTATTTGTGTGGGATCGGAATGTTTTGTCCTAATACCATGTATTATCATACCACTTGGTAAAATTATGAGTGTAGGATATAGATGTTTTTGTCTTAAAGCCTTGTATTATCATGCCACTTGCCAAAATTATGAATGTAGAATCACACCACTTGCTAAATTTTTGTCTAAATGCCATGTAACCTAATCTTTATTATTATTACATTATTATATCTTCACCTAATTTATTTTACTTTATTTTTCCTCTTGGATTTGGGCTTATTCCTACCCATTATGGGCTTATTCCTACCAATTTTCTTTACTTTAGATAAAATTCTACCTTTCTTGGAGGGCTTGGTCACATTTTCATAATTTTTGGGCTATTGGTCCAATTACTATATCCTAGTCCAAGTCTATGTTTTATTTCTTGCTTAGGTTATCCAATGGGCTTGCTAGAAACTTATGTGAAGTGAAAAAAATCTATATGAAGTGTCCATAGGTAAAAGCTCAATGTATGGGTAAAGATTTTAAACTTAGTAACTCTAGTTCTTGAATTAGAAAAAATTACCCTAATCCAATGTTCTTGAAATTTTAAGATCTTTACTTGTTTCTAAAAATTTACCTTCCTTATCTAAGAATTTTGCATCTCTTTAGTATGTTATTTCTAATTTTTTTCTTATTAGGTTTTCCCTCTTTATTTGTTCTCTTAATGTTAGAAACATTTTCTATGCATATATATAAGGTGAAGAATTTCTAAGGATTATATTTCCTTAGATATCTAAAATATTGTCTAATAAATTTTATTTCCTTAATTAAATATTTATGTAATTTTATCAATAAAAGAAATGAAATTAGGGATGTTACATTTCTGTCCCCCTAAAAGAAATTTTGTCCTCAAAATTTTAGAAATTACCTAATAAGAATAATTGCGGATATTTCTTCCTCATGACTTCTTCCAGCTCCCAAGTTGCTTCTTCCGGAGTCAAACCTTCCCATAACACCTTAACAAAGGGAATGGTTTTATTTCTCAGTTGCTTCACGTCAGTGTCCAATATGGATGCAGGTACTAGCTAGTATGTCATGTTCTCCTTTATTTGGATTGGTTCATCCTGTATTACATGTGATGAATCTGGAAGATACTTCTGCAGCTGTGATACGTGGAAAACATTATACAGGTTGGACAAATTAGGTGGGAGAGCAACTTGATATGCTGATGTCCTTACTTTCTTCAGAATTTGGTAGGGTCCGAAAAATCGTGGACTTAGCTTTCTTGTTTTGAGAGACCTACCAACTCCAGTAGTCAGGGAAAGTTTCAGAAATACATGGTCTCCTTCCTCAAACTCTAGAGGTCTATGTCTCTTATCATAGTAACTCTTTTGCTGACTCTGAGCTGTAAGTATTTTGTTTCGTATCATCCTGATTTGTTCAGTAGTTTGTTGAACTAGATCAGGACCCAATAAGTTCTTTTCTCCTACCTCGAACCAACATAGTGGAGATCAGCACTTTCTACCGTATAAAGCTTCATAGAGGGCCATTTTAATACTAGAGTGATAACTATTATTATAAGCAAACTCTACTAAAGGTAGGTACTTATCCCATCCTTTACCTTGCTCTATCACACAGGCCCTCAACATATCTTCTAGGGTTTGAATGGTTCGTTCTGTCTGCCCATCAGTCTGAGGATGGTAGGCAGTACTGAACCGCAACTGAGTACCAAAAACTTCCTGCAATACCTTCCAAAACCTCGATGTGAACCTCGGATCTCTATCAGAAACGATATTTAAGAGAATTCCATGTAGTCTAACTATTTCCTGGATGTACAATTGGGCTAATTTATCCAGTGAATATTTAATTTTTATGGGCAAAAAGTGAGCAGATTTGGTTAATCTGTCAATTATTACTCAGATAGAGTCATGTCCCACTGAAGTCTTAGGTAATCCCACAACAAAGTCCATTGAGATACTGTCCCATTTCCATTTAGGCATCTCAAGAGGTTGTAGAAATCCCGCTAGTTTTTTATGCTCCACCTTCACCTTCTGACAAATGAGACATTTCGCCATAAACTCAGCAATGTCCTTTTTCATCCCTGGCCACCAATACATCCTTTTTAAATCCTGGTACATTTTAGTGCATCAAGATCATGGGTTGGATAGTTTCCTTCGAGGAGTCTCAGTTGCCTAGAGGCGTAAGCAACTACTCTCTTATCTTGCATCAGCACACATCCTAGCCCTTTCTTTGAAGCGTCACTATACACTTCAAAATGTCCTGTGGGGTCTGGAATAATTAAAACAGGAGGAGTGGTCAGTCTTGTCTTCAGCTCCTGAAAACTAGCTTCACATTGATCAGTCCATTTGAAAGGACTTCCCTTCCTGGTCAATTTAATTAATGGCAAGGCTATACGAGAGAAGTTTTGTATAAACCTTCTGTAGTATCCTGCCAAACCCAGGAAACTTCTGACTTCTATAACCGTCTTTGGTCTCTCCCACTGAATCACTGCTTCCGTCTTGCTAGGATCTACGACTACCCCTCTATTAGAGATGACATGTCCGAGAAACTTCACCTCTGACAGCCAAAATTCACACTTCTCCAATTTGGCATATAAATTTTTCTCTTTCAGCACTTGCAGCACGATTCGGAGATATTGTTCATGTTCTTTCTCACTCTTAGAATATATCAAGATGTCATCAATGAACACTACAACAAATTGATCTAGGTAGGGTCGAAAAATGCGATTCATGTAATCCATAAAAATTGCAGGTGCATTCGTCAACCCAAAGGGCATTACGAGAAACTCATAGTGCCCATACCTAGTCCTGAAGGCAGTTTTTGGTACGTCCTCCTCCTTGATTCTAATCTGATGATATCCTGACCTCAAGTCAATTTTAAAAAAGATGGAGGCTCCCTTCATTTGATCCAATAAGTCATCTATCCTAGGGAGAGGGTACTTGTTTTTTATAGTCACCTTATTCAGCTGTCTATAATCTATGCATAGTCTCAAGCTCCCGTCTTTCTTCTTAACAAACAATACAGGAGCTCCCTAAGGTGATACACTCGGTCTAATGAATTGCTTGTCTAATAGTTCCTCCAACTGCTTCTTGAGTTCCTGTAGTTCTTTCGAGGCCATTCGATATGATGCAATAGAGATAGGCCTTGTCCCAGCTAGGAGATCAATAGAGAACTCTATCTCTCTCTTGGGAGGTAAGCCTGGAATATCTGATGGAAATACTTCAGGAAACTTGTTGGCTATTGGGATTTCATCAAGTTTCGATTCGACTTCTAGGTTTGATAAATACAAGAGAATGTATCCAAGTACTCCATTCTTCAACTCCCTTTTAACTTGATTAGCATTTAGCATCAATAACTGGATCTCCTCTTTCGGAGTAAGAGGTAGAAATTCAACGGTCTTGTTACAACAATTCAACAAGACTCAATTTCTAGACATCCAGTCTAACCTTAGAATGACCTCAATACCTCTTAAAGGTAAATAGACGAGGTCTACAGAAAATTTTTTCTCTTGGATGGTGACTTGACAGTCTTTACATACAGAGGAAGTTAATACCCGTTCCCCTGTAGGGGTTACTACGGATAGCTCATAGGGAGTTTCAGAAATAAGAAATTGAAACTTCCTAATACATTCTTCCGATATAAATAAATGACTAGCACCAGAGTCAAATAACACCATCAGAGCAAATCCATAGATATAGCATGTACCTTGAATCATTTCAAAAGATTGAGCTGCCTCTTGGCCGCTCAGGGTGAAAACCCTTCCTTTCACCTAAGGCATCTGTTCTGGCTACTTCCCCACATTCTGTGGGCAGTTTCTTGCAAAATGTCCCTTCTGTCCGCAATTGAAGTAGACATCTTGTCCCATGTAGCATGGCCGGTTACCATGCATGCGTCCGCACTTAGCGCACTTGACTGGGGCGAGGTCTTGTTGAAAAGGTCTAGGACCCGCAATCAATGGCCTCTTACCAGCTCCATATCCACTTCTTCTCACGTTCTTTCCAGGGTTGGGAAAATTTTTCTTCCTCTTCCATAAGTTTCGCCTTTGCTTCTCGTCCTCCACTACCCTTAAACTCTTTTCCAAGAGTCTGTATTTATTTATCAGAGGTACAAACTCCCTGATCTCCATAGCTATAACAACATTCTTTATCTCCGGGTTTAGTCCCGCTTCAAACTTAACTGCCTTCCATGCTTTAACTGAGTTATATCGTAGATAAGAGGAGAACTTAGACAGCTCCTCGAACCTTGCGATATACTGGTCCACGGTCATGCTCCCTTGCCTGAGTTGGAGAAATTCGATCTCTTTCTCTACCCGTATAGTACTTAGAAAGTACTTTTCAAAAAAAATGTCCTTGAACACTTGCCAGGTGATCTGTCTTCCCTGATAAGCTAAAAGTTCTCTAACTCCACGCCACCAGTATTCTGCTTCATCCTTTAACATATATGCAGCAAAAAGAACTTGCTGCTCTTCAGTACAGCCCATCACTTCAAAGATTTTCTCTAATTCCCTTATCCACCTTTCGGCTACCATTGGGTCATAGCCACCTTAGAAACAAGGTGGTCTAGTCCTCAGGAACTCGGATATGCCATTATCTTTTCCAGCCATCCGGTTGTTAGCATCATTCTCACCATTTGGGTTATTAGCATTCTGAAGATATTGTAAAATTTGGTTGGTAGTCATGACTTGGTCTCGAATTTCCGTGGCAAGGTTGTGCAAGGTTTCCTCTGCATTGGTTGCTGGATTCCTCCTTGGTGGTGCCATTTCCTACTATGGAAAAAACAAAGTTATGCTTCTATTGAGGTGATCAAGCCCAATAGTTAGTTCAAAAATATTTAATATCAGTCATAACACCACCTCGGCATATAGATAGGAAACACTAGTAATTTTTTACCTATATGAATCACTGATCCCCTACACAGCATAACCACAACATACTCAAGACACTATAAGATCGATTCAGATAACCATCCACCCACTGGCCATCTAGGATCGACCTGCTCTGATACCAATTATGTAACAACTCCATTTAGGTAAATGTAACAATTTTTTTTTTATATTTGTAAAATTCAATGAAGTTATTACTACTTTAATTCTAATCACTTAACTCGTAATAATAATCACTTTAACAAAGCATAATTGTTATTAACAGTGATACAATACTGAGTTTCCATACACAACATTATTTTACAAACTACACACCATTATTTTACAAACATTTGTACAAAGATACATATTAGCTCTAATCATCTATGTCGACTACTTCCGGGGACACTGGTGCGGGTGGCACCTCCACCGGAATCTCAGTCACATCTACAACAGATACATCTGATATAACTGGTAGTTGCCCGAGGTAGGGCACCTCGATCCAACGTACGAAAATAATAAGTGTCATAGAGAAAATCTGCATAATTATTCTTCTGAACATAATATGGAAATATAGTGAGAATTAAATCCCAGTAGGTTCAACAATAAATCATAATTTACCATCAATATAGTTCATCGTGTCATGTTCAGCTGTATAAACTATAGAAAATATCTTTGGTCACATGAATGCATTATATCTATGCACATAAGATTCATACAGTAATGATATGTATGACAGGATTAACTATTTTCAGGTAGGAAGTTGTAATTAGGTGTGGTTGATGTGGTAATTGTCAAAATTGTCAGGTAGGAAGTTGTACAAAGTTGACAATTTGGATTCCATCATGTGCACCAAAATTGAATCTTGAATATCTTCTTGAAATCCACCGAATTTGCAGAGTCCATCAACATGAAAGTTGTATAAAATTTTATTATCTTTCCGTCAAGACAAATTGTGGACAAATTATATACATAATTGGTGACCTATGGTCAAAATACTAGAGCAAAGTCGGGCTGGACTGCACCAGCAGAAAGATTCTCTTATAGCCCACTTTTTTCCCTTTTAATGTCCGAATTTTCTGACCACTTAAACATAAAAATTGTACCCTATTGGGTCAGCTACCCACCTACCAAATTTCATACATATTGGATTTATATTTTCTGAGATATGGCCCAAGTACTCTAGCAAGGTTGGGATGGATTGCAAACAGCAAACATATTCTCAACATTGGGTGCTTTCTCTTAAATCTTTATGTTTTAGTTCTTTTTGAAATGTGATCATAAATCAAGAATAAATTTTTACATATATCCATTAGGATGCGTCTCAGGAGTCAATATAATAATGCTCCTTACTGAGCCATCTTTAATGAATTTGTTTTATCTGCTTGATTTATAAATATCATTCTCAAAGAACCATAATTTAGCTCTGATTCCTCCAATTGAGTCTATTTTTTAATCTTCTCTCCATCTGTAAGAAACACACAAAACTAAAGAAAAATAAGAGAGATATATGCTTAATTATGGCAAAAAGATAAGATAAAAATATTTAATTTATGAGTATAAAACTCACTCATCAAATACCCCTAAACTTAATCTTTTGTTTGTCCTCAAGCAAAACATGTAAACTTCAAAATTCAAAATATAAGTGAGTGATGAGTTTTTTTTGACTTACTAAGCATTCCTCAAGGATCTAAAATATGCAACCAAGAAAAATATCAGGATCCAAACGTTATGTAGAACTTCAATTCAAATGCAACATATGGTTTATTCTTGAATCTCAAGTGTGTGTGTGTGTGTGTGTGATAATCTTATGACATTAGAATTTTTGCATTCAAATAAATTTATGTAATCAAATATGTAAAACAAATCTCTAGATGTATGCATTTAAGACTCCATATGCTTATTTTTCATGTCACTCTCCACTAATGTAAACTAATCATAACATTTAAGATCATTAGGACTTTCAGTAGGCTTGTAATGTATGTCATAGGTTAAAGGTGGATAAAAAGATATTAATGAAAGCTCAATTCACTCTATAACATACATGATCATTTAAATCTTCCCAAATACTTTTGATATTCTATCTCCAACCTTGTCATCATCCTTTCGTTATTTCCTTATACTACTTTTTTTTTTGGAACATAAACACCCCTAAGCTTATTGATTAAGGGAGTAATTTTTTTTTCTCCTTTTCTCTTTTTTTTTAAGTAAACACCCCTAAACTTATTTATTTGGGAAGTTCTTTTTTTTTTCAATCTCCCTCCATCCACCCCTGAACCATAACTTTTCAAACGATCGTTCCTGTGAGTGAAAGGTAAGAGTTAGAAATATTTTTATTTAAGGATTAGATAATAATATAGGTGTACAAGGAAGGATAAATATAGGCTCAAAATGAGTTACTAGGGATGGCATAATATATAGGTTGGTCTTAAAAGCTCAAACGATTCCAACAATGCCTAATTCATTTCTTAAATGGAGAGTAGTCTAGGATTTTGTCTCAAGCGACAATCAAATAAGTTCTAGATTCTTATGAGATCACTCAGCATATCTGAATCATATAAATCTTCTCTGAATAAACAATCAATCAAATGTACAAGATTAAGTGCTCAAGGTATTGAGATTCTCGGATAAAACATAAGATTCAATAGAATTTAGGTTCACACATAGCACTTAGAACTAATTTATTTTCCAAATGTTACAAGAACTTTAAACTATTTTCATCATTGGTGCTAGTTTTGCCTAAGCCAAAAAAATCACTCAATTTTTTTTTAAATCTAGGTGTTGGAACCTATACAAAGATAGGAGGCTAGGCACCCACGCCCTTTTTTTTTTTGAAGAACAAACACAAAACAATCAACAAAGCTTGAAAGAGATATTACCTAAAAGGAGATCTAGAAAAAGATGAACCTGCAACAAACTAAACAGAAAATAAAAATTTATTAAATCAAATAAAATGTGTTACATATAAAGATCCAAGTCCACTTTGCGCTTTTTGCGATTGTCTGCCATCCAATATATTTAAGCTGTAGCTAGATCAGGAACATAAACATATGCTTGTAATGCATCAATCAACTCATTAGCATTTGAAGCCAAGATGAGAATTCGTCGTTCTGAGTGCGAGATAAACCTTTGTTCTACAACATGATCAAGAAAAGACAACAAACCATCAAAGAAATTGTTAACATTCAACAAACCTATGGGTTTATGGTGGATATTCAGTGGTGCCCAGGAGACTATTTGAAAATTTTCCTCCAAAGTACCAAAACTACCTGGTAAGGCAATAAAGGAATTAGCATTGTTCATCATTCTATCAATGCGCTCATGCATAGAGGACACCCTACATTCTTCTCCAATTGTTTTTCCTATGATGTTTGATACAACTAGAGCTATAGGAATAATACCAAGAACATGGCATCCTCCTAGATATGCAGATCCAGACACACTCCCCATTAACCTTCGACAACCTCTACTATAAACTAAATAAAGTTTTCTCCTGGCTAGTACCATACCCAAAGTTTGTGTTTCTTTTACATACTCTCCATTTTTTCTAGGATTGGAACCACAAAAGACACAAACATTTCTAAACTGACGAAAAATAGTTTCCTCCATAACTACACTTACCTTGACTTTGAGTATGAAGATGAGGATAATGAAGTATGCATTTATAGAACTCATATAAGGCTAACTTGAATAGCTATGTGAATAAGCTGGTGGCATAATTTCAATAGCTATATAAGTAGGTCGGCGAATGTCAACTAAATTAAAGGTGAAAAATTCAAAAATGAAGGCACGTATGCATATGTACAGTAGTTGTGATTATGGCTCACATCTTCCTCTGATTTTACGTCCAGTAACAGCTTAAAAGCCCTCTATAGGTCAAGGATATACTTCCCATCCAATTTTATTATAAATTGGCAAGCAGGGTCTTTTAACGTCAAATTCCCAAGACTGTACCGTTTTTGTTCTTTTTTAAAATGGGGCCATAAACCGACTATCCCGATATGTATAGATCCACTAGGATGCGTCTCAAGAGACGTTTGATGAAATTCATCATCTAATGAATCCTTACTCAAACCATCCTTAATGAACTTAATTTTTTCTTCCCGATTTAAAAACACCAAACCCAAAGAACGACAACATTTGTTGCAAGTTTCATGTCCACATTTATGATAAACACCCATTCGTTTAGCTCTACGCTTTTTAGCAAAGCTGGTTTTTCCTAAACCAGGCATGTAAGAGATGAAACTATTTGCAAACTCACCTGATAATCATACCTTAGCTTCAATTAGCCAACAGACATCAACAGGTATTCCCATGATCATTATTAACCTCAATCTTTCAGCCCGTGCTTTGTAAATTTTTTTCAATGCATTGGGTGGAAGAGAAGGAAAATTATTTTTCAAATTTTTGAGTATGTCTTCCATTTTTTTAGAGAAAAGTAAAAGCAACAGAAGCAAGAAAATAATAACAATTTAGAAGAAGATAACAAGGAACAAAATGATGCAAACTAAATAAAGAAAGATCGCACCTAAATAGCGTGCATAGCAACTTCTGTCAAAGGAAGAAAATCAATCATGGTAGACAGGATCATGCAAAAGTGTCTCATCTACCTCTGGGTTGCGTAATTCCAAAAATGATTTCAATCTTTGGCCATTGACTTTAAACACATCACCATTTTTGGGATTTTCAATCTCAACTACACTATGTGGGTAAACAGCATGAACAATGAATGGGTTTGACCACTGAGAACGTAGTTTTTCTAGATTTAGCCATCCTTGTGACTCTCTTGAAATTTTGGTATTATCCTCTAAATGTATCATGTACATGCAAATTGATGGATTAATACCCTTGATGTTTGCTATTATCCATTCTATGGCTTCTCTTTGCTCCCTAAGGATTCTAATAAGTTCATCTTCCTGTTCTTTATCTAAATCAGACTCTATGACAACAAGCAAGGTTTTAGAAGGTCCTAAAAACACATATTTCAGAGAATCAAGCAAAGATTTTAACTCTACCTGGGGTGGTTTCTCTATAGATAGCAGTGGAATCAACTCAGAAGGTGAAACTGTTTCTTTTTTGGCTTTCCATTTATTAGTATCCATTAATGGAGTTGTCTCTAATAAAGAGTCGAGTTCACTAACCAGATAATCCTTATCTTTATCCTTATTGAAATGAGTCAAATATTTTTCTAGATGATCATTACTAAAGGGGTCTAAAAATGAATCATAAATGGCACTTTCAATCAAGTTGACCTCACATAAATAATCCATGTCCATAAGTTGACAAGAGACATTAAAAAAATTTAGTTCCACAGTCATATTTCCAAAAGATAAATTCAAAATTCTATTTCGACAATTAATGATTGCATTGGATGTTGCCAGAAATAGTTTACCCAAAATGACTGGAATTTGTGTCTCTATATTCTCAACAGGTCCAGTGTCAAGAACAATAAAATCTATTGGAAAGTAGAATTTATCAACCTTAATGAGTACATCATCTATGACACCTCTAGGAATTTTTGTGGACCTATCAGCTAACTGAAGGGTCACTGGTGTAGGTTTCAACTTTTCTAACCCAAGTTTCTCATACACAGAGTAAGGCAGCAGATTCACACTTGCTCCTAGATCAAGTAAGGCTCGGTTAATCACATGGTCACCTATCACACAAGAAATTGTAGGACAACCAGGATCTTTTACTTGATAGGAGTTTTTTGTTGAATTATAGAGCTTACTTATTCAGTCAAAAATGCCTTTTTTGAAACATTGATTTTTCTTTTCACCGTACAAATATTTTTTAGGAATTTTGAGTAAGTAGGTACTTATTTGATAGCGTCAAGAAAAGGGATGTTAATGCTTACTTGCTTAAACAACTCTATAATGTCACTATACTAAGTACCTTTCTTATTTGCCGCAAGTCTTTGTGGGAAAAGAGCTTTAAGAACACCAGGAATATGTTCACTTTTCTTTTGACTTGAGTCATTAATTTGGGATTCATGTTGACTCTGTTCCTTATTTTCTGGCATGTGAACACAATTATCAATGACTTTTCCAGATCTAAGGGTTGTTACAGACTTTACTTCTTTAGTAGGATTTGTTGATGATCCTACTTCAAATTGACCCTTAAGATTAGGAACAGTTTGACTGGGGAATTTCCCTTTTTCTCTCTCTCCTACAACATTGGCTATTTGATCGAACTATGTTTCAAGCTTTGAAATAGCTTGAGTGTGAGATTGCAAGACTTGTTGGGTCGATTGCATGAACTATTGTAAAGTATCCTCCAAAGAAGGTTTTCTTTGTTGTGGTACCTCGAAGGAGGAGCATGTTGAGGAACTTGAGGGTATGAATTGGGAGGGGCAAATTGTTGTCCACCTTGATTCATTGGAGACTGATTTTGTCTCCATAAAAAATTTAGATGATTTCTCTAATTTGGGTTATATGTTGATGCAAATGGACTATCTGATGATTTTTCATAAGACTGAAGTGAATTAACTTACTCAGAGAATGCTTCTTGGTAAGCTGGTATGGATGGACAAGATTGTGCAATGTGAAATATACTAGAACATAAGGCACATGCCTCTATCCTAGTATTGGTAGAAGGGTTCAGAGTGTTGCTTAAAGTTAAAACTTCTACCTTTCTAGTCAGGCTAGCTAATGCAATTATCACATCTGTGTAATCACTCACTTCGTAAATTCCTCCATTTTTTGTATTTAAGACTTCTTATTCCTGGGATCTATGCAGTTCCAATGTTGAGAATTTTCAGATAAAGATCTTAAGGATTCCGAAGCTTCCCCCTCATTCAATTGTAAAAATCTCCCATCATGCATGCTTTGGATCATTTGATGGTTCGATGAAGTTAAACCATTATAAAAATATTTCACCAATCTCCAAGTTTCAAAACCATAATGAGGACATTTCAAAAGAAGATCATTAAATCTTTCCCAATATTTAAAAAATTGTTCACCCTCTTTTTGACAAAAATTAGAAATTTCTCCCCTAAGGGCATCAGTTTTAGACATGAAAACATTTTCTACCAGAAACTTATTTACCAATTGATTCCAACTAGTAATAGTTCTTATAGGAAGGGAGTTCAACCAGGCTTTGGCTTTATCTTTCAATGAAAATGGAAACATTCTAAGCCTGATTGACTTATCATTGAAATTTTGGAAGCGAAATGTCGAGCAGATTTCAAGAAACTCTTTAACGTGCATGTATAGATCTTCTCTTTCCAAACCATAAAATAATGGTAAAAGTTGGAGTATGGCTGGTTTGATTTCAAAATGAGCTGTAGTAATTTGTGGCAAAACTATGCAAGATGGAGTATTGGCTATGACAAATAAGAAGTACTTCATAAAAGTTTTATTATGCACAACTTGTTCTTCCATTTTTAATGGTGATCCAGCAGAATCTAATGTCTTTATCGTACAATCAATGATTGACCCTAAACTTTTCCTAACCAAACACTTATCTTTATCACGTTTCCAAGCACGCATAGACTAAAAGAAAAAAAATTGCTTCCTAACTGTGAAAAAGAATCTAACCACACAATGTCAACAAAATGCAAATACAAAAAAAAACAAAACAAAATCACAAAATTATACAAATTTGTTTTAAGTGTTAGTAATAATAGATAGTATTTAATCAGTAGATTCCCAAGAAAATATGGAGGAATCATAATGGTTTCACTTAAAATTCATACTCCTTAGGCACTTTTGGCCTTGTTGACAGAATCCACCAATTTTATACACCCAAATTACTACGCCAATTTTTAAGAAAAAATTCTAAAGAAAAATTTCTATACACAGAATAAACAAATGTTCTAACTATAACTAGTGGAAGAATTATACTTACTTGGATCTAAATAGCTTTTCCGTCGCAATGCCCAGTAACGGCGCCAAAAACTTGTTGTTTTAATTAAAACTCGCAAGTGCACGAATCTATTGGAGTATAGATTTAGTGGTGTACGAGGTCGATCCCACAGAAATTGTCAATTGAGAAAAAAATTCTAATTTAGATCCAAAATAAATACTTCTAACATAGTTGCCAATATCTTGTTTTGTGAGAAGAATATTGAACAAAGTATGCAAAGAACTAATATACTGAAATTAAATGAAGATGTATTCAAAGTAAAGAAGCATGCTAAGGTTAGGGAATCCACTCTTGGTATTTCAAATAAAGATAAATTTAACTCTTTTATTACTCAATTAGAATCCTTACATGAATAAGTTTTCAATCGGAAGATATGTTAATTTAAACTCGTCTTTGTTTATACATGAATTATATTTACCTCCTTTTTATTGTATTACTAATATATAAAATACTTGTAAAATGGATTCAAGTGTACATTGTGTCAATCATCATATTGTCTACAATAAATCAAGACTGATTCAAGTATTTATTGTGCCAAAAATTATCTACAATGTATAAAAGTTCACACTTTACAAGATTTAAAATACAAAGATGCAAAAAATAACTTGTAAATGGATTCAAGCATAAATTGTGCCAATCATTATATTGTTTACAATATATCAAAATTCACATTTTACAATATTAACTTATGCAGAAAATAAAAGAGGTAGAAAATTAATTAACATAACAAAATAAAATTAAATAGAATAGGTGGCAAAGCCAACCAATAATAAAATAAAATAAAATAGGTGGCAAAGCCAACCATGAACAATAAAAATAAGAAGTAGGCGGCAAAACCATATATTAAACAACAAGAAAAAGAAGTAGGTGGCACAATCAGCTATTGAAACATAAAATAAGAAAATGAGAAGGTAAATACAACATCAAATATAAACATTAAATACTTACACAAGAGTTAAATAAGTCATTATTTCTCTACCAAGAGTTTCACCCTTTCACCTTAGCATGATGATATTATAAAAGAAAGTAACAAAATATCTATAGAAAAAAGAACATTACAATAGCTCAAAACAAATTTTGCCCAAGCTCTCTCTCCAAAAGCTCTCTAACTCACTCCTCAATCCCTCTATTTATAGATACAATTAGGTATGGTAGGTATGGTAATTGTCAAAATTTTCAGGTAGGAAGTTGTACAAAGTTGACAATTTGGATTCCATCATGTGCACCAAAATTGAACCTTGAATATATTTTTGAAATCCACTGAATTTGTTGACTCTATCAACATGAAAGTTGTAGAAAATTTCATTATCTTTTTGTCAAGACAAATTATGGACAAATTGAATACGTAATTGGTGACTTATGGTCAAAATACTAGAGGAAATTTGGGTTGGACTACAGCAGCAAATAGATTCTCTTATAGCCCACTTTTGGCCCTTTTAATGTCCGAATTTTCTAACCACTTGAACATGAAAGTTGTACCCAATTATGTCAGCTACCCACCTATCAAAGTTCATACATATTGGATATGTATGTTTTGAGATATGGCCCAAGTTCTGTAGCAAGGTTGGGATGGACTACAAATAGCAAACATATTCTCAACATTGGGTGCTTTGCCTTGAATATTTATATTTTAGTTCTTTTTGAAATGTGATCATAAATCAAGAGTAAATTTGTGCATACATCCATTAAGATGCGTCATAGGAGTCAATATAATAATGCTCCTTACTGAACTATCCTTAATAAATTTGTTTTATCTGCTTGATTTATAGACATCATTCCCAAAGAACCACAATTTAGCTCTGATTCCTCAAAATTGAGTCCATTTTCTAATCTTCTCTTCATCTGTAAGAAATACACAAAACTAAAGACAAATAAGGGATATATATGCTTAATTATGGCAAAAAAATAAGATGAAAATATTTAATTTATGAGTATAAAACTCACTCATCAACGTCTATTATCAACATAAGCTTTTTGTCTACTCTGAACTGCTAATAACCTTTCCTTAATTAATTTTACCTTGACCGGTGCATCATATACCATATCAGCCCTAAAACCTTTGCTTCGCCCATCTCAATCCAACCGATTGGGGAACGGCAACACCTACCATATAATGCCTCAAAATGTTCCATTTCTATACTAGCTTGATAACTATTGTTATAAGCAAATTCAGCTAAAGACATAAATCTTTTCCAACTACTCTGAAAATCTAAAACACAAGACTGAAGCATGTTTTCCAATATTTGAATGGTTCGCTCAGACTGTCCATCTGTTTAAAGATGGAATGTAGTACTGAGATTTAACTTTGTGCCTAAAATTTCTTGGAAAACTCTCCAAAAACGAGCTGTGAACTGTGGTCCTCAATCAGAAATAATTGATATTGGCACTCCATGAAGCCTTACTATTTCATTCAAATATAATCTTGCATACTGAGCTACATTGCATGTGGTTTTCACTGGTAGAAAATGTACTGACTTAGTCAACCTATCAATTATCACCCATATTGAATCAAACCCTTTTGGTATTCTCGGTAACCCCGTAACAAAATCCATAGTTATTTTTTTCCATTTCCATTCAGGTATCTCTATCTGCTGATGTAGTCCTACAGGCCTTTGATGTTCTGCTTTCACCTGCTGGCAGGTTAAACATCGAGACACGTAATCCACTATGTCTTTCTTCATATCTTCCCACCAATAAATTTCCTTTAGATCCTTATGCATTTTAGTTATTCCAGGATGAATGGTATACATAGATCTATGGGCTTCCTCTAAAATTTCTTTCTCAAGTTCTTTTTTATTAGGTACACATAACTGCTTGCCCAATCTCAAAATTCCTTCAGAGTTTATAGTAAATTCAACTTTACCACCATTGTTCACCTCTTCAATTTTCTTGCACAAATAAGCATCCTCTTTCTGTGTCTTTTTCACCTGCTCAATCAAAGATGATTGAAATTGCATATGGGCTAATAATATTCTAGCATTCTTTACTTCCATTACTACCCCATCACTTTCTAGCTTATGCATCTCTTTAACCAACGACCTTCTTACCATTGTGATATGAGCCAAACTACTCATAGACTTCCTACTTAATGTATCAACCACAACATTGGCCTTACTTGGATGGTATAGTATTGTGCAGTCATAATCTTTAAGTAATTCCATCCATCGTCTTTGTCTCAAATTAAAATCTTTTTGTTAGAAAATATATTTAAGACTTTTATGATTTGTATAAATTTCGTATGTCTCACCATACAGATAATGCCTCCAAATTTTAACAGTAAAAACTACTACTGCCATTTTCAAATCATGAGTAAGATAGTTTTACTTATGTGGTTTAAGTTGTCTAGATGCATATGCAATGACTCGACCATTTTACATCAACACACATCATAATCCAATTCTTGATGCATCACAATATACCGTGTATCCTCCGATACCTAAAGGAATAGCCAATACTAGCGCCGTAGTCAAACATTCTTTGAGTTTCTGGAAACTTCTTTCACATTTATCTGACCAGTCAAACTTTATTCCATTTCTTGTCAACCTCGTCAAAGGAGCAGCTATCTTTGAAAAATCTTTAACGAATCTACTGTAATAGCCTGCTAAATCAAGAAAACTACGAATCTCTGTAACCATCGTGGGCATAGCCATTTCTGCACCGCTTCTATCTTTTTAGGATCAACTTGCATACCATCCTTAGTAACCATATGCCCTAGAAAGGTAACACTACTAAGCTAAAATTCACATTTTGAAAACTTAGCATACAGTTAGTGTTCCCTTAGGGTTTGCAATGCTATTCTTAAATACCGCTCATGCTCCTCTGAACTCTTTGAATATACCAGGATATCATCTATGAATACAATGACGAATTGATTCAAGAAAGGTTTAAATACTCTATTCATCAAATCTATAAATATAGTTGGAGTATTTGTTAGACCAAATAGCATTACTAAGAACTCATAGTAACCACATCGAGTCTTAAAAGCAGTTTTCGGAATATCCTCCTTCTTTATCCTCAATTGATTATACCCAGATCTCAAATTAATTTTTGAAAAACACTGGGCACCTTGAAACTGGTCAAATAGATCATCTATACGAGGTAATAGATACTTATTACGTATTATCACCTTATTCAACTATCTGTAATCAATACATAACCGTAACGATTTATATTCCTTTTTCACAAATAGGACAGGAGCACCCCAAGGAGAAGTATTAAAGTATATAAATTCCTTGTCTAACAAGTCTTGTAACTGGGTTTTTAACTCCTTAAGTTAAGTCGATACCATTCTATATGGGGGTATAAACACTGGTTGAGTTCCAAGAAGTAAATCAATACTGAACTTAATTTCTCGTTTTGGAGGTAACCTTAGCAACTCATCAGGAAACACATCAGAAAATTTCCTAAACACTGGAACTTGCTCTACTTTAGTGTACTTCATATCAACATCTTTGACTACAATTAAATACCCTTGTCATCCTTTTTGTAATAGCTTATGAGCTGTTAGAGCTAAAATTAAATTACTAGACTCCTTACTACGATCTCCCTGTATTAAGAAGGAAGATTTTCTAGGGACATTAAAGTTAATCACCTTAAGGTGACAGTCTAGAATGGCATGACATGATGACAACCAATCCATTTCTAGTATAACATCAAAGTCTACCATATCTAGAACTATCAAATCTAAAAAAGTCTCCTTATCTTCTATCGAAATCTCGCATGATTTATACACATCATTTACTAATAGGAATTCTCCCATTGGAGTAGCAACCATGAAAGAACAATCTAAACTAGTAGGATCTTAATCCAATTTTTTAGTAAAGCATGGTGATAAAAATGAGTAGAACCAAGATCGAACATGACATATGCTTTATGGGAACATAGTAATAATGTACCTGTCATAACTGTATTTGAGGTCTGAGCATCCTGTCATGTCAAGGAAAAAACTTGAGTTTGTTCTCAGCCTCAACTTCCTGATCCTCTACTAGTACCACAACTACTTGCTTGAACTGAAGATGCTCTATTTGGTCGTGCTGGCACAGATACATGGGGTGAAGCTGGTTGTACCGATACTTGACTAAAACTTCATAGTTGTGGGCAATTCCTCATCAAATGACACATTTGTCCACACTTAAAACATGCACCAGTTTCTCTGCGACACTGTCTAGTATGAGGCCTGCCATAAATAAGACATAGTGGAATTGATCTTAAATCTTGTTGGCTAACAGGTCTCATATCTCTTTGATTCATTCTTTACTTGTTAATATTCAATGATATCTGGTTAGAGCTAACAGTTCCTATTTGAATGAAGCACTATGAATTTTGAAATCTTGATCCTCTAACATTAGGATTATAACTTGTCTGAACATTACTATCTCGCTCTCTTTTTGTTCTTTTTAGATCTTCTATGTCTGATTGCTCTCGTGTTTCCATCATTCTAGCACAATCCACAGTTGCTAAATAAGTTGGAAAATGATTTATCTGAGGACCCACCAATTTAAACAATGGACGTATCAATCCCAAAACAAACCTCTTAATCCTATCCTTTTCAGTAGGAACCAAATATGGTGTATATATGGACAACCGGGTAAAATGGATGTCATATTCAGAAACTGTCATGTTCGGTGTCTGTCTTAATTCTTCAAATTCTCTAACCCTCTTGTCTCTTTCACTCATTAGTAGGAAGCAATTCATAAATGCTTCCTTAAATTCGTCCCACTCCATTGGTGGTAAAATAACTGCCTTTCCTTGTACAAGCGTCTCAAACCAAACTTGAGCCACATTAGACAGTTGAAAAGACACCAGTTCAACAGATCTCCTACTAGAACACCCCAAAACTCTGAAAACTCATTCCACAACATCAATAAATATCTGTGGGTCTTCATGAATATCTGACCCAGAAAAATTTGGTGGTTTCAACTTAAAGAATTGCGGTAATGACACATCAATCCTTATAAGCTTGTCCTCTTGCTCAACTATTCTTCCCAGTTCTTATGCTTCGAGAGCATTTTCTGGTGGTTGGCCTTCTCTTCTGCCTTGTTCCACTATAAATCTAGCCAATGTCTCTAAACTCCTCTATATACCAGCAATCATATAAGTTATTCTATCATGTGACTCCTGAGAGGTTCTACTCTTTCCTCAAGAATTCTATCAGATACATGGGCCTGTTCATCTTGTCTTGGGGTTCTCATACCCCGTGCACGCCCTCGACCTCTACCTCTTCCTCTAGGTCGGCCTCTACCATGGCCTCTTTGTACCAAAATTTTAGATTGTGTAGACTCTTTTGTAGAGGGTACATGATCTACAGCTTCCCTAGTAACCACTCTAATTCTTGGCGGCATCATTGACTATAAAGAAATAAACACCTTTTTAAAATACCATAATATTTAATTAAACCTTATACTAGGAACTTAAGCAAACTTGGAATAGAAAGGAAGTTAAGATTCTATAGAATCTCTCAGCAGCACCTGAAGTATAAATATGTCCGGCTCATATCCATACTAAAGGTCCTACTAAAGAATCCTTTGTTCTGATAGCCACAGGAAAACCTAATGCTCTGATACCAACTTGTCACGCCCCAATTTAATGAAATGAGAATAACACAACTACATATAACTTTACCCTTATTATTTACATATGGCTTCACAATATCACATATTTGGAAAAACATCATACGTTTACAAGTTTCCAGTATAGTTTATTACACATGCCAAAACTACACTTAACAATATTACAACAGAAACAGGGATCCTGCCTGTGGCGTTTAGAGCATACTCTAAATTACAATGATAAATTATTTAAACATTTCGAACCTTGGAAGCAACATAGGCTCACCCAGAGAATACAAAACCTAGCTGATCACGTAGTAGCAGGACCAATCTCGGTATCTTTATCTATAAAATATGAAAATATCTTGTAGTGAGTTTGATAACTCAGTGGACAGATAATACCTCTTATGACCTCTCAGATCAACATATGGATGTACTCATTAGTTAAAATTTATTATATCAAAATTTATAGTTCAGAAGTACATCCACATGGGACCCGCATTTTCAAATTAACTCAGTTCAAATTAATTCAAATATATGTATCCATATATGATACAATATGATCTTTAATCAAACAATGATATGCATTTAAAACATTTCTTATAAAAATGTTAGGAGGATTCCATATCAGAACTACCATATCAGAGTTCAACCCCTTCTGTACTTTGTTGGTGTAGGATTTGCCTATACTTAGTATCTCAGCCAAGGTTTGCCCTACCACCATTCAAGAGGACACGCGAAGGAACTCTAATATGGGCAATTTCTCAAGCACAAAGTAAGGGAAGGCAAATCACATCTCATTTATCAGGCATCTCGCCTAGATAGGAGGCATCCCGTTCTCCATCACATATCATATCCCGTGTATTGGCTGTCACACGAGGCTAGCACCACCCCAGCTAGCTAAGGTGTCAAGGTGCACCAGGGCTAACATCACCTGCTGTTAGCAGACAGTGTTTTCAATCGGATTCCTCCACAAAATTATCATATGCACATATTCTATATTATTCAAAACAGAGCTTTCAGAATAATTCAGAATCTCAATTTCAATATAGCACATCTGTCGTAAATTACCCATTTAGAGTTTATCACATATACAAGCCCTTTCTCAAGGCAATCATATAGTTTTATAAATTAATGCCATGTACATTAGTATTCATTTCACCATTCAATGAAAAATACATGTGAAATCATATATACTATTGGGTTCAAAAATCCAATTTTGAAACTATACTTTTCTTAAACTATATTTTAAATTGTAAGCAATTCAGATAATTTTAATACATTTCATAAATATATAAAACTGTAAATATCTTATAAACATAATCAAATAGATGCTTAAAGATTAAGAAGAGTATAACACAAGCCATGGGAAGAATCATCTACTCACAAAGTTAGGGTACCAAGTTGGACAACCCCAAAATCTATATTTTCACTCTAAATTTAGTAACATAAACCCCAAAATTTAGTCCGGAAGGTCCAAAAACCTTGAAATTGACTCTGGATTTGCAAAATTTATCCTCTGGGAGCTCGGTCAACGTAGGTCAACGCAAACAAGGTTGGCTGTCACACACTGCACGCGCCACCAACGGAGCTACGTGTGGGCATCACTCGCTGAGAGAGAGTTGCGGTGCGTGGGGGCGCGTGCGATGGTGGATGGCCCTGAAATTTGAGATCCTAAGATTTTGACACCTTCTAGATCGATCTACTATATTAATTTTTGCGTTTGAGAACCATAGACAGGAGTTTCAGATATTACCTTTTAAGGCAATTTTTCCTTCCATTTTTCAGCAATCTCCAGCCAATTTTTCAGAAACCAATCGGATGGATTTGTAGAACTCTTCGTCCTTAGTCTGTTGGTGGTGGTGGTGTCGAAATTCGAGGTCTGGAAGCGAAGAAATCTTAGAGAGAAGTTTGAGGGTTTCGAGAGAGAAAATTCTGAGGAGAGAGACAAATCTAAAAATGATTAGTTTCTTGAGTGGCTAAGGCCCTTAAAATATTCTGGGAGACCTTTCTGCAAAAATTCACTTTTAGAGGGAGGTCTTTGCAAATTTTCTTTATTTACATTTTGACCTCAAAACTCTTGAGAAATTACATTTTAGGTCCCGAAACATAAATTTTCATATGTTCTTTGTAATTCTTTAACCAATATAGTAAATAAACATATTTTCAACGGTTCTTATCTCTTTTTTCAAAATCCTCTCTTTTATTTAAAATTTTCTTTAATTATACTTTTCTTTAAATTTACGGCTATTACGGCTAGAATGATAAGTAATGCTGATGCCTTCATTGCCTTACCAAGGGGTTTTGGTACTTTAAAAGAGATATTCCAAATAGTCTCCTAGGCACAACTGAATATGCATCACAAACCAATAGGTTTATTAAATGTTTACCATTTCTTTGATGGCCTATTGTCTTTTCTTGATCAAACTGTGGAACAAAGGTTTATCTCACACTCAGCATGATGAATTTTCATCTCGACTTCAAATGCTGAGGAGTTGATTGATGCTTTACAAGCATTTGTTCATGTACTCGATCCAACTATGGATCAAATAGATTGGAAGATAGGCAATTGCGGAAAGCGCAAGTTGGACTTAGATCTTCATCTATAGCTGTAGTAGAACGTAGCCATTGCTGTACCACTTTTACTTTCTTAAGATATACTTGGATACCATCCTTACCAACTATACTCTCTTAGAGTTTGTAAAATTATCCTCAAATGTTGCTTATGATCCTCTGAACTCTTGGAACATATTAATATATCATCAATAAATATATTTACAATTTGATCCAAGAATGACTTAAGTACTATATTCCTAAAGTCCATAAATGTAGCTGGGGCATTTGTCAAATTAAATGACATCACTAAGAACTCATAGTGCTCATACCGAGTCTTGAAAGCAGTTTTCAGAATATCCACTTCCCTTATTCTTAATTAATGATATCCAGATCTCAAGTTAATTCTTTTTTTTAATATTGAGCACACTATAGTTGGTCAAACAAATAATCTATATGAGGTAATGAGTATTTATTACTTACTGTCACTTTATTCAATTATTTATAATCTATGCATAACTGTAGTGACCAATCCTTTTTTTTTTTCACAAATAGGACTAAAGCACCTCAAGGAGAGTACTAGGACATATAAATCCCTTGCCTAACAAGTCTTGTAACTAATTTTTTTTAATTCCTTAAGTTCAGTTAATATCATTCTATATAGGGATATAGATACTAGTTGGGTTCCAAGAAATAAATCAATACTAAATTCTATTTCTCATTTCAGAGTAATCTTGGCAATTCCTTAGGAAACACATCAGGAAATTTCCTAACCACTGAAACTTAATTTATACTGGTATACTTTATATCAACATATCTCATCACTGCCAAATATCACTAACACCTTTTTGTAATAACTTATGGGCTGCTAAAACTAACATTAAATCACTGGTTACCTCACTACGGTCTCCTTGTATCAAGAAAGAAAATTCTTTAAGAATATTGAATTTAATCACCTTAAGATGACATTCCAAAATGGCATGGCATAATGTCAACCAATCCATTTCTAATATCACATCAAAGTCTACCATATCTAGAAAACTGAGTACAACGGATATCACATTTATAAACAGTCATATTTGGAAATTGTCTCAATTCTTTAAATTCTCTGGCACACCTATCCTTTTTACTTTCAGGTAGTAATTGACTCATAGATATTTCTTAAGATGCCACAATATTAAATCAACTTTATACTAGGAAATTTAGCAAACTTGGAATAGAAAGAAAATTGAAATCCTATAGAATCCCTCAACAGTACCTGAAGTATAAATATGTCCAGCTCATATCCATATTAAAAGTCCTACTAATGAATCCTTTATTCCGATAGCCACTAGAAAACTTAATGTTTTGATACCAACTTGTAATGCCCTCAATTTAAGGGCACGTGAAAAAAAAACTATTTTTTTTCGCAATCAGATATTTACCATAACATGCATAGCACTATTCTTTGTCATGGAAATAGGTACATATAGATTTTCTCATGTATACACATTATACAGATTAAATTATAAATACCAAAATAACAACAGAAATCTATATCTTGCTTGTGGCGTTCAAAGCACACTCTAGAATACAAACATAGTATAATTCAAAAATTGTGAGCCTTGGAAGTAACGTAAACTCACCCACAGAATATATCACCTAATTAATCACCTATCTGCAAGATCAGACTCGGTATTTTTATTTGAAAAATGTAAAAATATCGTATAGTGAGTTTGACAACTCAATGAGCAGATAATACCTTATATGACATATTAGGTCAACATATGGATATACTTATATTTTAAAATTTATCACGTAGAAAATTACAGTTTGAAAGTACATCTATATGGGACCTGTATTTCAAATATTATCAACTTAAATGACATTCAAATATCCAAAACCATATGCAATACGGTATGATCATTAATCAAATATTGTTATATATCAAAATATTTCTCATGAAAATATTATGAGAATCCCATATTAAAACCATCAAATAATCTCAAGCACATATCAAGGGTTGGTATTTTGTTCAGCTGTATAAGCTATTAAAAAATATCAAGTTTTTGAAATAAAATCATAACTTTTGTTGATGCATAATTAACATACTATATATGCACTAAAAATCCACTCTTTTTACATAATGGTCAAACATGTTACAGTTCTCAATACACTTATTTGCTACACACACATAGTGACCAATTGACTACAGTCACAATAAGTGATCAGAAAATGTGAGTTCATTACCCTACTGCCTCTCCACATTACCACTATCACTCGGTTGGAGCAGCCCTTCCTTGGCTCATTCAGGCTAATAGGGCATTTCTTACTCGATACTATTTCAAGCCATACAACCAGTCGATATTTATCCATACATATATAAATGCATATTCATCAAATGCAATGTATAATTATTAAGCAACTCGCCATGAGCTTTACGCTTGCCATTCAATCATAATCAACAACTTTATAGCTTTACAGATCAATACTTCGTGCACATAATATTCACTTTACCAAATAATGATAAATATATTTAGAATTACATATTCAATGAGTTTCAAAATCTATTTGCAAAACTATACTCTTCTTGTCAGATTTCCAATTTAAAGTCTCTAAATAGGAGTTTCAGAGTTTACATTTTTCTAAAATTTTTTACTTCTGATAGGCGATACTTCAACCGATTTAAAAAATTGTTCGACCAATATTGTAGTATTCTCCGTCCTTATTCTAGTGGTACCCTTAGTTTTAAGATTGAAAGTACTCCAGATCTAGAGAGAAAAAATAGAGGAGAAAGAGTGAATAGTAATCTTTCAATAAACCTACGAAAGATTTAAAAAAAATGATGGAGGGACCAAATAGCAATTTGCTAATTGTTGGAGGAAGTCATTGCAAATTTTATTATTTACACTTTGACCTCTAAATTTTTAAGAAATTATATTTTGACCCTAAAAATATTAATAAGTTTTCATTTTCATCCTTAAAACATTTCAATTACATCCCTACTACTTTATTTCTTTTATTAATTCATATATAAATGAAAATTATTAAATTTTAGGGATGTTACAGTATATCTCATAATCTAGATTTTCAAAATATTATTACACTTTCTCAGTTATGTCAAAAATTAATGGAAATAGGAAAATAAAAAACTTACTACTTGATTGATCAATTGATTTGTCTTGTCTTGTCTTGACTCTTCTTGTATCTACAGCAACTACAAAGAGTTTTTTCAACAATTAAGACAGTTAAAACAATACTTCGGAATAAAATGGATGATGAGTTTCTTACAAATAATTTGGTTGATTACATTTAGAAAGAAATTGCCACCACTTTTAGCACGGAGTCCATAATATCTGAATTTGAATTAATGAAAAAACGTTGAGTGCAACTCTCTTAAAGAATATCGTAAGTAATTTTTTTATAATTTTTTTTGGTTTGTAGGTTATGCATTATATTTGACTATTTTGAATTTAATTGTTGCATATGATTAATATACTTTTATTAATGTCTTTAGTTTTTTTTTTCTTTTCAGCCCCCTCAATGAAAATTGTCTAGCCCTACGCTTGATTACTACATACTTTATAAATAGAATAAACTGTATTGACCTCTTTTGATTTTTTTTTTTAAATTAATTCATATTTTGTCCAATTTTAAATTAGGAAAAGAAACTAGTTTGAAGTTTATAAAATTTACATTCACGCTCATCAAATTTTAAAAAAATTACACTAATTTTTTTTATTTTAAATTTTCATAAGAATTATTTGATATTTTGATAAATTGTATCGTATTGAATTGAGCTATTTATGTGTTTTTAAGAAAACATATTTATAAAAATACAAGTTTTATTAATAATTTTTGTGAATAAAGAAATTTTTTTTATAATTTAAAAATAGAAAAAGTATATGTGTAATTTTTTCAAATTTCAAGAAAAGTATTTTGATACTAGTCCTACAAAAAATGAATGAGTTAACCTATGAAGAATTATTCAATAATAAGCCTTAAATGCACTTTTTTTCATTCTATCTTTAAGGATGAGTCAATTTAGTTCTCCTATAATTTGTAATGCATTTTTTTTCTTTTTATTTTTAATAAATGAGTTAGAATAGTTATTATATTAAATTTATTGTTTATTTTACCATTAATATACTACGCATCTTACATATATCTTGTTAAATGACACTTGTCATGTCCAGTCATATAAAAAAAATTAACGATTGATTTAATGATAAATATAACATATATTTAATATATTAATGACAGAAAAGATTATAAATTTAATATATGGATTATTTTGATTTATTTTTTAAAATTAAAATAATCAAATTTATATGATAAATTATAAAGAGGCTAAATTAATCTATTTATATGAAACTAAAAATATAATTAAACTTAATAATAGTTTTGTTTTAACAAAGCTGATTTGTTAAATCTAATACTTTTGATAATTGGTATATTTAATTGTCCTCTATTGTTATTTTTTTTCTTTTTTGAATAAATTTTTATTATTATTATTATTTATTTGGTTGGTTTACTAATTATTTGTCTTTATACTTCTGTTCCAAAATTAACGACAGTCTATATATATAAAGTAGTTTAGAGAATAAAATAATAGCTTGATGGTATTTAGAACTAAATATTTTTTTCCCCAAAATAATATTTTCTTCTTGGAATATTTTTTTTTCATTTTCATTATTCAAAATTCCATTTTTACATTTTTTTTAATACTTCTATTAAAATATTGTACTGAATGAATGTTTTTTCAGCCATCAGCGACTACAAATGTATTAAATTTCGTTTCGATGTACCGTTTTGGTCAAGGAACTATTTTTTTTTTCTATCGAAATGTTTCGGTTTCTAAGTCACTGATACGAAACAGAGTTATCGAAATAAAACGAAGTGTTTGTTAAGAAATTATGTTATTTCAATTGAAATTACTATGTTTCGGTAGAAATACTCTTGTTTAAGTGGAAATTTCGGTAAAAATATTCTTATTTCGAGTTATTTCGATAGAAATACTTTAATTTCGAGTTATTTCGATAAAAATACTATTGTTTCGAGTTGTTTCGATGGAAAAGTACTATACTAATTTGAAAAATAAAAAATTGACAATCTAAAAGTAGATGAAAGTAGCATCATATCACATTCAACACCAAGTTATTTTTTTCCACAAGTCACAACATTTTTATTAACTTCCTACTCCATTTGTTCTCATGACATTGTTTTCTTTCATTATTTTCATTTTAAAGAGGAAACTACAAAAATGATGAAAAGAGAGATTAAAAGACAAAGAGAGAGGAAGATACTTGAAGATAGAGACAAAATCATGATTGACAGAGAGAGAGATTTAAATATAAAAGCCACGAAAGAATTAAGAAGAAGATGGAGAGATGGATGCAAGAGAGAGATTATTGTTGAGTGCTGTTATGATTTAAGTCGGAGTCCCTATTGTAGTAGCATATTTACTTACTATTCAATTATAGACATTAATTCGAATTAATTTTAATATAATTTTATATATCTATATCATTAATATTATGTTAAAATATTTTAAAATTAGAAAAAGTATTATTTAAAATTATTTGAAACGTTTTTTAAAAAATCTTTCGTTTTCTCGAAATTTTTGAAATATTTCGAAATGTTTCTGTTTTTAGAATCATCAAAATGGTACCTCAAAACGAAATTTAGTACCTTGGTTTCAGTGACTATAGAAACGGAATCATTTTAAAACGTTTTGAAAATTTTGAAAAAATAGAAGATTTTTCAAAAAACATTTCAAATAATTTTAAATAATTTTTTTTAATTTTAAAAGATTTTAACATAATATTAATTATATAGATATATAAAATTATATTAAAATTAATTCGAATTAATGTCTATAATTGAATAGTAAATAAATATATTATTATAGTAGAGGTTTCGACTCAAATCTTAACAACATTCAACAACAATCTCTCTCTTGTATCCATCTCTCCATCTTCTTCTTAATTCTTTTGTGATATCTATATTTAAGTTTTTCTTTCTGTCGGCCATGATTATATTTCTATATTTAGGTACTTCCTCACTCTTTATCTTTTAATTTCTTTTTTCATTATTTTTGTAATTTTCTCTTTAAAATAAAGATAATGAAAGAAAATAATGTTATGATAATAAATGAAGAGAATAGAAAGTTAATAAAGATATTGTGACTTGTAAGAGAAAATAATTTGGTGTTGGATGTGATATAATACTACTTTTATATATTTTTAGATTATCAATTTTTTTATTTTTTAAATTAATTTAATATATTTTTTATCAAAATAATTTGAAATAAGAATATTTTCATCAAAATAAATTGAAATAAGAATATTTTTATCGAAATAAAAATATTTCTATTGAAATAACTTAAAATAAGAGTATTTTTATTAAAATAAAATTTTTTTTATTAAAATATTTTAAAATATAATAATTTTAATTAAAATAATATAATTCTTTAATAAATATTTCGTTTCGACGCGTTGGTGGAAACGAAAACGTTTCGGTTACTTGGCGACTACAGCTCCTGGTCTTTCTTTTCGGTTTCTGTTCGGATTGTCCCGTCCAACTTCGCTCGAGTCTACTTTCTTCCCCCAGCCGGCCATCACACCGCTGCTGCCACCAACCATCACGACGGTGGCGTGTGGTCCTACAGAATCAGCATCCTTCAGGTCCTATCTCTGGCTACGATCATCCTGATACCCTTCTCTCTCTCTCCCGCCCTAATCCTCTATAACTCCTCTTGCTTGGTCTCTGTTAGAAATTAGGAAAAGGCCCTAATGGATTTTGGCTTTTGGATTAATGTTATTAAGTTCATGGGAAACCGTGTTTATATTTTGGTATTAGGTTGAAAATGAAATCCATGTCTTGAAAAGCATCGGACTTTAATGGGCAATGAGTGCTCGAGATCTTTCGAGAATGAATTTTGAGTGTTTCGAGATTATGAATATTTAAATGCTCAATGATTTCCAATCTTGTAGATTCCTGGAAAAGTGTACGTGACCCACTTGATCTCCTATAAATTTTTTAGCAATTGCCATCTCTAGTTAATTTTATAGGTTCCTTTGCTAGAACTTTAGGTAGAGGAATTACTGTCTTTGAACTCCTATCTCTTTCATCGTTCTATTTGAAACCTTGGCTAAGTAGAGATCTGTTGCCTCCACTTACTGTTGTCATATCATCTCACTCTCTCGAAAATTTCAATTTCTTTAAAAGCTCGCTAAAAGAAATGCTATCTCTGTGTTTCAATTTCTCGATTGTTATTGTCTTTTATTTCTTTTTATACGTCTTACTGCTAGTGTGTGCATTTGTGCAACAGCCCCACCCAACTTAGGATGGCCATTCCAAGATTATTACTCATCTTTGTGTTCATCTGATTACTATACTTCTCTCTTCTTGCATTGTAGCTTGGAGCCTTGGACATGGCATTGGTCGAAAAATCTAACCAAAGGGGAAATTGAAGACTAGTTCATCTTTTTGCAAAGCATAGAGTGTTTTTTTTGGGTTATTTTTCAAATAATTATCAATTATATATGCCCATAATAGATATCAGAAATGACAGGATTGGATTAAAACATTGGAGGAATTTATTGATTGACGAGAGAATTAAGAAAGTTGTGGATATATTTATCACTCTTCTCTATAAGGACACAATAATTTAAGGAACAAACTTTTGTCAAATGACACTACATGATACCGTGTAATCTGATTTATTATATATATTTGTAGATACAAATACCTGAAAAATTATAGTAGCATTAAGCCATTTTTTATATTTTCGTGGGCAATACTTTGTTTCTGCAGGTTCTCAGACTGGGCTTTGAGTTTTTGATTGTTCAGGATGGTGCTCGTTTTAGCCCTGGGGGATTTGCACATACCCCACAGGGCACCTGATCTGCCTACTAAGTTCAAATCCATGCTTGTTCCTGGCAAGATCCAGCACATCATTTGCCCTGGAAATTTATGTATTAAAGTATATCTATCTTATTGTCCTCACCAATTCTGTAATAAGTGTTACTGATTCCAGTTTTACTGTTGCCATGTTAATCTATTAGAATATGATAAATTTCCTCTACTTTAGATTTTTCAAATTTTACAATACCAGGGGTGGTATGAGGATTCAAGTTTACTTGTCCTGCCTTTTTTTTTCTATGGCATGAACAAATTATCTCTTGAAATATTGTAGGATTTGAGCTCATTAGGAGAGACTAACTCCCATTAGAATGAAGGCCTGTGCTGGAACATTTGATTTATATTAAAATGCATTGCACTAGTACTTATTGGTAATTGATGAGGAGTGCCATGACAAATGTTAGAGTTTGTGTGGCATGCAATTTTGTGGCTTTGTTGATAGTTGGGTAGAATACTGATGATTTTTGAACAACTAGTTAAATTGGGAAATCTTAGACATCTGTATGGAAGGCTTGTAATGTTTCTGGTGACCAGCATTGTCTTCCATGTAATTGCCATACAACAAGCTAGATCTATTACTGTTCTACAGCCTGAAAATATATTTCTGAGTCACAGTTGGATATGCAATCGGACTTGTGCTTTAATGAACTTCTGTCTTCTTTTGATGGACAATCTTGCATGTCTTTCACATTTTCTCAACAATGCACTTGTCCCATTTGTTGAATTAAGTCAATTAACCATTCCATTTATGGCATATGTTTTCTTTTAAATTTTAATTACCTGATCTCTATGCATTATGGAAGTATAATTGCATGTAAAAATCATAAGTTCTGCTAGGCAGTCTCCTCCACTTCAATATGCCCCCTGCTGTCAACTTGATCAAGATGATTAATTTACTTCTTTTTTATAATATACAAGTCCTTTGCTGAATGAATCAATGAACACCCTCAAGGATTGATTGTCAATTTATAACCTTTGTCTAAAAAAGAGTCGATTGCCTTTATCTATCAAAAGGTGATCCAGCTCACGTCATACTTAAGCTCTCCTTCTGAAAAAAATCCAAAGAAGGCAATACTCACTATTTAATATATATGTAGGATTAACTTGTTGCAGAAAATCTGATTCCTCAATTAGCCGCAAATATTCTATATGATTCCCAATGCTCATCTATTTTGAGTCCTGAATTTTACAAATTTGTGTTCAAATGTTAGAATTTCTGTAATCCAAAATGTTCGTAGATGATTCTGAAATTAGATGTTTAGTAAGCTAGAAATTTGCAGTGATCAAGGTCTAAGGCCTTTGTGGCTTCCCAATATCATATAGTGGGATGTTCTAGCATTTACCATAACCTTGTTGTAGTTGACTGTGTTTTCAGAATGAGATATAGATATTTTGAGTTCAATTCATTGTGTTTTATTGTCATAACTTTTTTTACACCTCTAAATGCTTGTAGCTTGGTTTTATAGTTAGGTGAATTTCTCTTTAACTCAAACTTTAGGAAAGGAAATCATGTCAAGTTGCAAAGTAACTTGGAATCTTGGACGATGATGAACTTGTGGTGAACTCAGTATAAACTTATGAACTCATTTAAAGTCACAAGTTTACACTGTGATTCCACAGGTTTATTTTCATCTCTAACTTGGGCCATTGCTGGCAGATTTTAGCTGGTCTGACAATTTGTAAGATTCTATAATATTGATAGGAATAAAATTTTTTCATCAAGTTGTATGATGTGAAATCAGATAAGATTCTCAAGCTTTAATTTCTTAGCTAAAATTGATGTCCATTATGTTCAGGAAGTTCATGACTACTTGAAGACTCTTTGTCCTGACTTGCATATAACTTGTGGTGAATATGATGAAGAGACAAGATATCCAGAGACAAAAACACTGACTATTGGTCAATTTAAGCTGGGACTATGCCATGGTCATCAGGTCTGATTTTCCTTTGACTGTATGCTGTTATTTCCCCCAATTTGTTTCTGGATATATGTGGAGTATACAGGTTATTATTCCTTTGGCAGTTAAAGGAAACTGCACTACGATAAAAGGTTTATACTTGGGGGCAAAAGGGATTTTTTTTTTCTTTTTTTTTGGGGGGTTTGTGGGAAGGGGCTGGGGATGGGGGTAATTTTTTGAAGTCACTCCTGTGCATTACCTTGCAACACCTTTGACTTTAGCTAGATAATTTATCTCATTATGCCACTCTATGTTGCACTTGCATATTTACAGGTTCAAGTATAGGCTCTTTCACTTCTTGGCGCTGTCTCTACATTTTTATTGAAGGGTGTAATTTACACATGTTTGATTATTGCAAAGGCCATGACTTTTGTGATTTTCACTGAACTATTTGTCACCAGTAATATGATTTTTAAGGAACCATTAGTTTTGTCGAGATGAAAGTAAAAGTTTTGTGCAAGATTATGTATCACTACTTCATGATTTTGTCTTCTTCTTAATGCTGTGAAGGTTATTCCATGGGGAGACCTAGACTCGCTAGCAATGCTTCAGAGGCAGCTTGACGTCGACATCCTTGTCACAGGTCACACCCATCAGTTTACAGCTTACAAACATGAGGGTGGTGTCGTCATAAATCCAGGTTCTGCAACGGGTGCCTTCAGCAGCATAACTTATGACGTGAATCCAAGTTTTGTCCTCATGGACATCGATGGCCTGCGTGTTGTGGTCTATGTATATGAACTTATTGATGGAGAGGTTAAGGTCGACAAGATTGATTTTAAGAAAACATCCTCAAGCCACACTGCTCATTAAACACTTCGTATTTTGGTCTTAGCCTCTTGTATCTTTTTTCCTTATTTTGTTGTTTTATAGGTTTTTTTTTTCTTTGAACTTTCTAAAGGATTTTGTTTTTACTTTTATTTTGTTGCTATGAACACTGTATTTTGGTCATTCTATAGGCTTATAGGATTCTTAGAATTTGATCAATTTGTGATCTATGAAACACACGATTGATTAGAGTGGCTTTCTGTATTCTATTGACTAGTGATTGTCCCCGGACCAAACATTTGGTGAGCAGAAAGGCCTAAAAAATTTATGTATAATAACATAAACAAGTGGATGCTGTAATATGGCGTACAACACATATTATGCTTTTATCGAAAAAAACTTATAACCAACACATAAAAATTTGCACAGAAATTATTTCCTTTACTTTGGTGCATCGGATAACATAAGACTTGCTAGTATTAAAAACACTTAATCATATAATATAAGCTAGTTTTTATATTGTCATATTTTTTTTTTCATCAATTTATAACAAAAAGGTGATTGTGGTGGTAATAAGGGTGTATGTAAATGACGATGTTGATAATGGTTGTGGCGATAAGTCAGGGTTAAGGTGATGGAAGCAACAATTGTGAAAGGGGGGATAATGGTGCCAATGGCAATGTCAACCATAATGAAGGTGATGTGTGGTAGTTGTACGGTAATATAATGTGAAATTTTTTTCCCCAAACTTATATAAATTTTTTAGTCAAAGCTTACTTGGATAGTATTAACAATATAGAACTGCTATATATTATTTTTGTCCAGTCTTGAATGGGAGAAGGGGCTTGTAAGGAGCGTTTTCAAGGATGAGAAAAATAACCGTCTAAAAGACTGGCACGAAGTTGTAGGTGAACTTATTTTTCTGTGTCATTATCTTGGCTTTGGGAACGAGGCTAGAGAATCCCAATGGATGCTATGCTCTGGCACAAAGTGGCTGCTGTTTCTGGTAATCGCTGCCTTTCTATCACCTAACTCCCACCCTCTTTATTTACACAGATTCTTGCTGCATCTGCTGTTCTAAATTGCAAAACTTCTGAGGGAAAGCCCAGAGTTCACTATCTCACTCACTGAGTCACTTAAACAGGAGTAGCAGCACTTGGGTTGGGCACATATGGCGCCCATGGCTTCAAGCCCCAAAACCCTTCTTACAGAGAAGTATCTTTCCATTTTCTGAATTCCCCGTCTGGTTTCAGTTCTGTTTCATCATAAATCTTTAATTTTTTTTTCCTCTTTGATTCTTTGGAAATGGGAATAATATGAAGGTTTGGCAAACAGCATCGCTTTACCATTTGGTCCACACGGCGGCCTTGGTTGCCGCTCCTGTTGTAAAACATCCCAATATTGTAAGTTTCTTTCTAATTATTTAATCGATTTATTTTTTAAAATTTGTCAGTTATTTATGGTTATTGCACGAAACATTTGTGCAGTTTGGAGGCCTTCTTACAACCGGAATTCTCGCTTTCTCTGGAACGTAAGTGCTGTCTTTTGCTTTATCATTTTATTAACTGTGCTCGTACGTATGCATTTGCATCATTTTCTATAGCTCCAACTGATTCTTTTTAACTAATTATGATGCTTATTTTGAATCCAAAATATTGTCAAAAGGGATTTTTTTTAAACTTGATTTTTAATGATGAATTGATAAGCTCAACCTTTTGTTCCCTTTCTGGGCTACTGAATTGATTAACTTAAATTTTATTATGCAAAAGATGACTAACAAATATAGTGCTCTCGTTTTTTATTTTGGAGCAACTGAGGAAATGCTTGATAATTTGTTGCTCTAGTGTTTATATAATTAGATAATATGTCAACAAGCTTTAGCAGTTTAGCCTCTTCGAACATTGTTGTATTAAGATTAAGTTCTTTAATGAGTACAGAAATCCATAGTGTGCCCACGATGGTGACATGAAGAGATGTGATGAGAGTTGGACTGTAAAGATGGGGTAGTAGCATAACATCAGATTCATGAAGTTACTGGGTCTTTATTGTTTGTCCTTAACTTAATGATCCCTTCTTCCCTGGGTTTATGGTGCTTGGCTGGCTGCTTAGTGAGCAGCAAGCAAGTCAAACTGTATCCTTTTGGCTGCAAGCTCTTGCATGTTTATGAATTGTGCTAATACAGATTATGTCATTTTGGGTATGACTAGAAACATGCCTTTTTTCAAGGAATATTCAAATTACTAACCTGGAAAACTAGGCCAGTTAAAATAGAACACCTCCTTAAATTATTGACATAAGCCAGAAATGGCCAAACCTATTCAATGGCATTTTGCTTTTATTTTCAAATTTTATTTAAAATAACCTGACAACCTTTAGAAAATTGCTGCCATAAGCTTATGCTCAAATGTGAGGCACCTTCAAGGGTGGGATGGAAATATTTAAATTTTATGTTTGGATTGCTGAGGTTTCAATATTTTTTTGCTTGTTTTATGGTGGACCATATTTATTTAAGTTTTTTTCAAAATTGGGACACTTTCAAGATCAGGAAAGGGATCAAAATTGAGAACTAGTAAGTTAAGGGAGGAGTTAAAAATTTACAATTTAAGAACTTAGATATATTAGAAAATGCATTGATAGTTATATATAGCTTTTTTATTTTGCTATAATCATTACTGATGTAACTTTTAGATATGGGAATTCTTGCTTAGGTACAAGTGAAATGTATTAAAGATGAAGAGGGTAGTGTTTTGGTAAGGGAGCATGATATCCAAGCACGATGGAGGAGTTACTTTCAAGGACTTTTTAACGAAAGGCATGAGTTGACCTACAACTCTGACAGACTTAATATTGCAGAAGAAGACCGTAATTATACTTTTTATCGTAGAATCCAAGAGTTTGAAGTAGAGAAAGCTCTGAAGAGAATGGATAATGGCAAAGTAGTAGGACCTGATAATATACCTATTGAGGTGTGGAAAATTTTAGGAAGGAAGGGTATAAGTTGGCTCACTAAGTTGTTTAATGTGATAATGAAAATGCCGGATGAATGGAGGAGAAGTACTTTAATCCCTATATATAAAAATAAAGGAGACATACAGAATTGTTCCAACTATCGGGGAATTAAACTCATGAGCCACACTATAAAGTTATGGGAGAAGATCATTGAGCAAAGATTAAGACAAGAGACTCAAGTTACAGAGAACCAGTTTGGATTTATGTCAGGAAGGTCAACTATGGAAGCAATTTATTTATTACGGAGATTGATGGAAAGGTATCAAAGCAGACGGAAAGATTTGCATATGGTTTTTATTGATCTGGAAAAGGCATATGACAGAGTGTTAAGAGAGATTCTATGGAAGACTTTATAAAAGAAAAGAGTACGTATTGCGTATATTCGAGCAATCAAAGATATGTACGACGGGATAACGACTTGTGTGAGAACACAAAATGGGGATACAAAGGATTTTTCCACAACTATTGGACTATATCAAGGGTCTTCTCTGAGTCCGTATCTTTTTAATTTGATTTTGGACGCAGTTACTGAACATATACAAGAGTTGGGGCCTCCTTGCATGATTTTTGCAGATGATATAGTCTTAGTTGGTGAATCGAAAGAGGAAATAAATATGAAGTTAGAGTCATGGAGACAAATTTTAGAAACACATGGTTTTCAGATAAGTAGAAATAAAACAGAATATATGGAATGTATTTTTAGTAAGAAACGAACAAATACGAATGTAGACGTGAAACTTGGAGACTATATATTAAAATAAGTTACAAGTTTTAAATATCTTGGGTCCATTATACAAAATGACGGTGAAGTAAAGGAGGATGTAAACCACAGGATTCAAGCTGGATAGATGAAGTAGAGGAAAGTTTCGAGTTCCATTTGTGATAAAAAAGTGCCGCTCAAAGTTAAAGGAAAATTCTACCGTACGGCTATAAGACCGGCTATATTGTATGGTACGGAATGTTGGGCGGTTAAAAGACAACATGAAGATAAACTCAACGTTGCAGAGATGAGAATGTTGCGTTGGATGTGCTGTGCGGACACACCAGAAGAGATATGATTAGAAATGAGTGTATTAGAGAGAAAGTTGGGATAGCACCTATTGTGGAGAAGATGGTTGAATCTCGTTTAAGGTGGTTTGGCCATGTGTGGAGAAGACCTGCAGAAGCTCTAGTGAGAAGAGTTGATCGGATGGAGAATAGTCCAATTATTAGAGGTAGAGGGAGGCCAAAAAAAACAATAAGTGAAATTATTAAAAATGATTTAATAATTAATAACTTATCTATTGATCTCATCCATGATAGGCCACTATGGCGCCGTTTGATCCATGTAGCCGACCCCACCTAGTGGAAAAAGGTTTAGTTGTTGTTGTTGTTGTATATTAGGCACAACCAGGAAGGAGATGCCACATTTGAAAAAATATCACATTAGATAAGAAGCTCAAAGGCCCTCTCAAATTATACATGTAGGCCTGGCTTGATGTTAATTATTTTTAGTGGCGTAGCCTTTTTACTAGTTGTGCCTAAAATACATGTGATGGGTTGTTCTTAGGCACCGATTTTTGTTATATGAATATATTTTTATGTTCTGTATCATTAGTAAACAATTATTGTAATTTATGCTAACACTTAGAATTTAATTATAAAATATGAAGTCATACAGATCTTACTTTTATGTTCTATTCAACATTGGCCATGCTACACTCAGGCATGTGCCTAGCTCTAAGTGACCAGGGTGCCATAATGCACTTTGCAGTTCGCATCTCAAACAGCTACAAACCAAGGTAGGAGAAGACAACAGAGGGAAATAATGCACAATGTAGCTGTGGAACTTCATAAATATCAGAATGGAATGAACCGGTTCTTGAGAACATTGCCTAATGACTGATCTTTGTGGCTTAGTGTGTCAAATTGTCCATTAGGCATAAAAAGTGATACTTATGCCTGTGTCATAAGTATTTCTCTTTGTCTAGTATAATTCTGGAGGAACAAAAGAGGGAGATCATATCAATGAATAAAACGTTTTTTGAGAAATAGGAAAACTTTATTGGAGGACAGAGAGAGAGAAGCTAGTACATGATGTGAAGGTGGCAACCAATATTCTAAAACTTGGGTTAAATAATTTTCTTTAGAATGACTAACTAATTTTATTTGAAATTCAATATTGGGAACGAGTACTGTCTTATATACGTTGTACTTTGCACTTGGTTATTGAGTTATTAACTGTACATAGAAGAGGATTTGGGTGTGGTCCTTTTGCACCAACCTTTCTGGTGGTTGATTTTGTGGATAATTACTCAACATCAATCATCAATTACTGTAATTCTATCAGCCAATGAATAGAGTGAAATGGCTTGGTGGGACAATGATTTTGCTTGCAATGGCTCAACAGACTCTACTGTTGTCTAGGGTGTACCTAGATAGGATGTAATATGTGAGTCATAACCTATGAAGCACGGACACTTTGTTTTAAGGCGCGTCGATGTGTCGGCACTCTAAAGACACCGACACTCCTCGGACACTCTTAGGACACATGTTCGATGCATGTCCCGTATCTAACTTTTTTTTAAAAAATTTATTAAAAAAAAACTCGTGTCGGACACTTATTTAAGATATTTTAGATATAAATCCTCCATCCCCTTAGATTTTTATTTGAAGTTCGAACCCAACACCAACATCATAGCTTGTATCTTGGTCATGGCAACATGTCTTTCGTTGAAGTTGGGTCCCTATCATTCATCGTAGCTTGCATCTAGGTCATCGCATATCTATTGTTTTTTTTTTTTTACCATAGGGTAAGTTCCTCTATTTTCTCTTATTGGATTTTTCTGTGTGTGTGGCTTTGTGCATATTCTTTTTTGACAAGTCTTTGAAGTTTGTTTTTATGCAAGCATATATATCTATTTGAAAGTTTGCTTTTGGGCTTCAAGCTTTTTTATGGAGGAAAATAAAATTAAATTCTTCTAATTTTTGTATTGTCTCTTAATGTCTTACATAATTGTAGTGGCAAAGAACTGAGATAGCTTTTGTCTATGGTGGGGGAGTTGAATTATAATAATGCACATATAATTCTTTCTGGAGTTGTTTTCTTGCTTTGATTCTTTGTTATTGTTGTATGTGTACATAATTTTTGTATTTTTTGTTATTTTTTGTTGTTGTTAATGTTGAAATTTTATTGGTTACAAATCTATCTTTGTATAATTTAGAATTAGAAAGTTATTTTCACATACGAATAAAATGGAATCAATATCGGTGATGAAGAATATATTGAAGAAAAATGAATGTTGATTGTATTATAAATTTATGATAATTTTTTTGGGATTAAATTGTGAAGTGAGTCATAAATATTATTGTTTTCTGGTATTATATTTAATTCACGTGTTTTCAACGTGTCGTGTCCTACATTTTTTCAAAATTTACATGTCACGTGTCTGTGTTCGTGTTGTGTCCCATGTCCGTGTCCGTGCTTCATAGGTCATAACCCTCATAAATGTACTCAAAGCATTTGACAAACCAAAAGGAATGACTAGCCATTCATATAACTTGAGTCTTACTGGCGGTTTTCACTTGTCACTAGCATAATTCGAATATGATAATACTTACTATGTAGATTGATCTTGGAAAACCATTTAGAACAAAAACATGATCCAACATATCCTCAAGTCAAGGGATAGGGAGTTGATATTTCATAGTGATTTTATTGATGGCCCTACTATCTACACACATCCTTGATCCATCTTTCTTAGGGTTCAATAATGTAGGAACAACACAAGGACTTATACTAGGTTGAACAAACTCTTTCTCCAAAAGACCCTCGACTTCCCTATTTATCTTCTCATGCTCCCTAGGATTCATCCTACATGCCATCTCTACCTTAGATAACTTCTGAAAACCTCCCACCATACTTCACTGAGGTTGTCAAGTCATGGCAGAGTATTTTTCCGTCGTTCTTTTAAAGGAATCAGTGTTCCTACCCAAACTAAGAAGCTGAGTCGTCTTAATGGGTTTGATAACCCCAATAACCTGTGACTTGCTAGATGGAGGCCCATAAGGTTTGGTTGGCACAAAACTTGAGGCTGCTACAATATTTCTCAGGGCTTCTCAAGAACCCAATTCCTCTCTTCAACCATGTGGGATAGATCCATTACATTCCCTCACCTCCTCTTTCAAGCCATTTGTTAATGCCCGATGAGCAACTCATCAAAAGCATCGTTCAGGGGAGTCGAAATTAACTTGAACTGTCCTTTGTATTCTATAACTGAAGTTTCTTGTTTCAAAGCCATCAGGGCTTTGTATGCATCTCCCTCTTAAGAGGGTTGGAAATGATCCATAAGCTCCCTCTTGAAGGTGCATGAATCCACATAAGTTCTTGCTTCCACCCATTGATACTAGTTTAGAGCTGTGCCGTCCAACACACTGAAGCAGCATCCACTTTTTCCTTTTCCCTACACCATTAATGTGAACGCTTCACACTAGCTATCCATCCTCCTGGGTCATCCCCTGAGAACAGAGGCAGTTCCAATCTGCGAAGTATGGTAGGGTCCCTCTCTCCTTCACCCCATTTGCCTCCTATTTCTCTTGGAGGCCGTTTGGTTGCTGGATTTAAAGTGATGGAATGAGAATCAACATACCCATTCCATCTGAAAAAGCGTTTGGTTGCAAGAAATTTAAACCTATGGAATGGAGATTGCTTTATGGGAGGGAGAAGGCATTCCCACTCAGCTTGGATGGAATCAACAGAAAAAGGTGAGAAATGACGTTTTTTTTTTCTTAAGTAAACAATAAAAATATTTTTTAAAAATAAATTAATTAAAAAAATTTACAAAAATTACTTGTTGAAGTGGCTTGTTATATGCAAAATAATAAATAAATATTTTTTTAAATAAATAAATAAATTAAATTTTTTTATTTATTATTGATAAATAATATAAAATAAATAATATTTAAATTATTTTTTAAAATCATTAATATTTTTAATAAATTTTTTATATTACTATTTAATTTTTTTATTTATGTTATTTTTAAATAAATTTTTAAGTAACAATAATATTTATAAAAATTATATATTACTAATTATTTTTTTATTTATCTCATTTTTAAGTAAAATTTTAAATTTAAATAATATTATTTTACTATTTTTATATTTTAAGGATATTTCTGTCTTTTTGTCAGCTTTCTATTCCATTCCATTATATACCAAACGTAATTTTTTTTACAACATTCCATTCCATTCCCAATTCTCCTTTCTATTCATTTCTATTCCTTTCTTTGCCACCAATCAAACGACACTTTGGTGCCCTCAAGAATCCAGCCTGTGTAGCATTCTTTTCCTCAACTGTTTTGTTTTTCGTCATTTTGCCAAATGGCTCCCCTCAATTCAGCTATGGTAACGCTTAAATCAATCAAAAACTCTTAACAACTCTCATCTCTCCTTTATAAATTCCTACATTTTCCTTCCCTGAAAATTCTTTTTCCATTTCATCTACTATTCCCTCCATCCTTGTACTCACAATTCTCCCCAGATACTCTCTGATACCAGAATGATAGAACACCAAACTAGAACTTAAGTTGGCATTCTATTTGAGTCCCAGTTCCCCTGTAACAATAGTGGAATGGTATATTCTTAGAAAGGAAATTATGATAGCATGTAAACTCAAATGGTAGAATTGCCAGTGACAGAGAAATAGCAACAATGAAGGAAAACGAAGGGACTGGATGTTCAAGACTCCAGAATATGTCCCTTTCCTATTCTCCGGGTATTTCCTAACCTCCTCCCTGCTGCTTCCTCACTTTTTTATGTTCTTTCTTCCAAAATTTCCCCTTCCGCCACTCTTTTCTCTCCATGTGTCCTTTGCCTGGACTACCCCCAAAAAACCAAAAAATCACTCAACTGCCTCCTCCCCTCCTTTTCCCCTGCAATCATGCTCACGTCTTCTGGCATACAAATTAATAATGGCAGGTCTATCAACACCATAATTAAGTCTTTTAATATTATATAGTTTGTTTGGTCCCTTCCTATTTTTGCGAACTTTTGCTCTCCCTATTTTCTCAACAGGTTTGGGATCCTAGGTTTCTCTCCATGTGGAGCTCATGTGGGGTTTGTAAAGGAGACTAACATGATGAGGTTATGTTAGGTCAGGCCAGGTAAAATGTAGATTAGGATTAAATTGGTTTCTTTCTTTGAGACTTCGGTCTGTGAGTTGTAGCCCCTTTCATGTGCAGGAAAAAATATTTTCAGCCCCTAAGTTCTACCAACCATAACCTTGCTCTAACCATGATTTCAACAATGTTCCAGCATTGAGCCACCAACAGCTTCTTAGAAGGTCTTAGATCTAAGAAGAATGGACATTAAGAAGTACATAGAATGGTAACATAACAAAAGTGTCTAAGTCCTGTTTGAAGTGTCATGTCAGATTTGAGACAACATATGGCATGTGGTCAAACACTGACATGGTATGTCTGCTTCATAGTCTTCAGATGTTCTCTCATGGGCATTTGCCATTCTCCTTTATCAACTTTCGAATTCAAAATTGAGAATGGGTATTACATGGGCCATACAATGTTATTGTTGTTTGCTAAATTCAATACTTCAATGTGCTTGTTATGGTCATCTTTTGCTAGAGGAATCTGATTTGAAGAGCTGTAAAGTCAAGATTGGAATTAAACTTTAAAACGAGAGGGCGTGGTATGGTATAGGCAAGGGCAAATGGTTCTTGTAAAGAGTGAGAATAGAGGATGAGAAAGAGGGGATTTTAGGAACAAAGAAAAGACAAGTGTGCCAAAGAACATTTTATATTTATTTTCCAAAATAATCAAATTTTTGCTAAGATTATTAGCTAGGTGACTATAATATCATCTGAACTTGGAAGGGGATATTTTCAGTTTGAGAGAGAAAAGATCATTCCATCTCTATGTGCTATGCTGTAAGGAGTCCAGGGGAGAGAGGTGAGTGCCAGTATGAAAAAAATAAGAAGCGCACATCAGCTTCCTTGTCATATAGACCGTACCCTTTTACTGCTTAATCTCCTAACAACTTTCTAATGGCCGCATTGTGAAACAGTTTTGACAGTTTAGTTTTAAGAAAAATCAAAACATTTTCAAAAGTTGAAGTATTAGTTTTTTTTGGGGGCCAATTTGAAGTTTTAGTTTGATGCTATCATATTTAGAGTGACTAGAATGCAACTTCTGTGAATCTAGAAGGACTAATTTTAATAGCTTCCTGCTTCCCTTGTTCAAAGCTTTTTTTTCTTTCTGTAATTAAATTTCTTCTTTTAGAAAGAAGCCCAAATTCCTTTTAAGTAGAAGGAAAATGTGCTGCTGGTGTACTGGGAGCTCCTTTCCTGATACACAGCTATACCTTAGCCTGAAACACCAATCAATAAATATCTCTTCTTTATTAAAACCAAAATTTTGGAAACTTGTGATTGTTCTTTTAGAGACTGTTGGCAGATATCAAAATATCTTATATGATATGGCTTTGCAGTTTCCTAATCTGAGGTTAAAGGGTTTTTCATTGGTTTATTTCAATTTCCTAGTCCGAGGTTAAAGGGTTTTCATTTTTCACTGATTTATTTATACACCGCTCAACAAATGGGATTGGCTTCAACTGTTTCATGTAATTGTTTGCTTAGTTTTCTTCTAGAAGTTAAAAAAAAAAATTTACTAAATAAATATTTCATCTCTACTTTTTTTGTTTTGGTAAACATTTCATCTCTACTTTGAATGTGCCATTGAAGATATTAAAAAGATGTGTTGAACTTCTACAGATGTTACGCCGTGGCATTTCTTGAAGACAGAAAATATGCAACCATGGCTCCATTTGGCGGTTTTGCATTTATAGCAGCTTGGGCAACCTTGCTTTTCTGATTTGAACTCCCTTTTGGTTTGTTATGCTTTGAAATCTATCTCTAAAATGTTGATCGATTTTAAGACTCTCTGGATATGATAGGTGCTTAGATGTTCCTATCTGCACATTTTTTCCTGATTGTCAATAGTTCATTATCAGAAAATTTACCTAGCTGTCTTCTTTGCTTTGCTGTGTATGTAAAACTCTGAACTATTGTGGGCCATATTGTTTCATCTTTATGATGTCACAACGTATTGATAATGGCCTATTGATGCATTCTTTGTATCGGTTTATATATATATATATAGAAATGGTATTTGTGATTTATACGGGTGTCAATATGGGTTGGCCTGCCTCGAAATAGATCTCTAAAATGCTGGCCTACCAAATTCGATGCTTGTTTTTTTGGGTGTGTTTTTGTTGGAGGAAAGTTGGTGGATGATGTGTTTTTTTGTCGTAGTCAGCATACAAAGTGACTAACTCAGATAAGGGAGATCTATGTTGGATCCGCGGTAGCATTTTCCATTAAGATATTTGATGGAATTAGTGCCAAGGACCAGAAACTGATGTTTTTGTAATATTTGAGCAAAACAAAATTTAGAGACGAAGTCGAAGAGGTATGGTTTTTAGTCGTACTCAGCACACAAAACAACCAACTCGGATAAGAGGGATCCACGCTAGATCCACGTTTGTGTTTTTCGTCGAGATATTTGACGTAGTTAGAGCCAATGACAAAAAAAATTATGATTTTGCAACAGCGATGGATTTGAGCTAAAAAGGGAATAAATTGAATTTTTGCCGAAACTTTAAGGATTAAATTAGTACTTTAGCTAATTTTGTATTATTTATAAATTCAGTGTTTATTTATATTTATTTGTGAAGAAATACTAGTATAATTATCAATTTGCTGCTTGAATTTGACTTGGAGAGTTTCAACCTTGTGATTAGATGGCTAGCAGTCCCTAAATTATAGTTTGGCTTTTTTTTACTATCAAAGGATTTCATGGTTAAAATGGATACTGTAAAATGACTGTAAGTTATGGCATAGTATGATTAATTGTAGGGAGATTAGCGTAAGTGGCCGAAGGGATTCTTAACTTTTTTTGTTTTCTGGACTAGTGAAATATTATTATTAAGAAAATACATTAGACACAATGTCAGAAACAAATAAGAAGAGGCTGGTGAACTAAGTTTAACTAATTTAATCCTGCAATTTTTGAATATATAGAATACAAAACATTAAGTCTAACAACTAGAGAATGTGAAAGTAATACACCTTACAAATATTAATTTATCAAATATTATATCTCAAAATTTTAGATATATAACAATACAACACTTTAAAAAAAAAAAATACTTTTAAAAGAGGTACTACACTTCTTAATCTTCTCTGAAGATTAAGTCTTTTCATTTATATTCTTTCAAGTAAACCCAATTATAAAAAATAATGTTTTTATATTCAGATATAAACATAGAATTGTAGATTTTAACTTCAATATTGTAGATTTGGACAAGAAGATGCAAAATCTTGAAACTCTATCACCTTTTGTAGAAAAGAAGAAAACTCTTCTTTATAGAAAGTAAAAAGCTCTCTTAATGAAAAAAAATAATTTTTTTTTAAAAAAGAAAACAACAATAATAAAAGAAAAACGAAGAAAAAGGAGATGAGGCTCATTCTCTGACGTTCTCTAGTTAAAAAGGAGTTTGCTCTTTGCTCTCATAGCGCTCAGGAGAAAACCCTTTGAAGGGGTGGCTGTTCAGCTGAAATAAAGTCTTAAGAGATTCTTAACTAATAGCTCTAAAGGTCAATAGTTTATTGTATGTCACCAAATCGCCTTGGAGGCTCTCCAACTTATATGTTTTAGAGTTAGTTACTAATTAACATGGCCACGTAGAAATGTGTCTGTTTGTAGCACTCAATAAGAGAGATATGATATGATATTTTATTTTATTATTTTGTATTTGGTAAATTAATGTAATAGGATAAAATTTTTTTTATTCTATCTTATCATTAAGTGTCAATTAAAATTTTTAATTTATAAGAGACTAGGTTAGATAAGAATATAATAGGATAAGAAAATATATTTTGTATAATTTAGAATTATATATTTTTAATTAATAGACATTAATTTTTTAATTATATATTTTCTATAATTTAAAATTTATACTAATGTATAAATTAGTCAAAATTTATATCATATCTTAATATTATAAAGAAATAGAATTTATAAGGCTTATATACTAATGAGGTGTGCTTAATCGTTTATTATTAATAGTGTTTATTTTTTAAGTTATGGACATTATTTTTTAATTATATATTTTTTATAATTTATAATTTATAATTTATACTAATATATAAAATAGTCAAAAAATGTATATCATATTTTAATAATATTTAGTTCATTTTAAATATAAGATAAGATAATATAATATTATTTAGTAGGTTATTTGGTGCGCATAAAATACTAAATATAATAAAAATTTATCATATTCATATTCTATTATATTTTTATTTAATCTTATATCATATTCGTTTTATCCTATTTTAACTATCAAATGAGCCTTAAAGGTCAATAATGATTAGCTATGATTAAATTGAAATGTTATAATATTATTTAAAAATCAATGAATATGGCTATAAAACTATACTTGGAAAGTCATGAACGAAGCTTAGAAGACTATATGATATTGAATGGTCTTAAAAGGCTATAATATGTATCATTTTTCTAGCATAATGACGAATTACTAGTTATTTAAATGGTTATTGATCGTATATTCTTTTATTTTTTTCTCTCTCTCTAAGGCTTCATTTGTTTCAACAAAAGTAAAATTTTTTGGGAACTTTTTTCTTAAAAATAAGTAGTTCCATTAAAAAAATTTGTTTCATTTGTTTGGATTACATGAAAAAAAAGAAAAGAAAGATAAATGGTAGATATAACGGTAATAGGTGGAGTAATGGTTGGTGATATAGGAATAATAGATAGAGGTGGCTAAGTTTAGTTCATTTTAGAAATGCTTATGTCCAATCATGGATTTAAACCCAGTTCTTGTTTTCAAAATTTTTACTTGGATCTAAGTTCAATTTGAATAAAAATGTTTTATCATGGTTTCAATTTTAAATTTGTTACATTGACTCAAATAGAAATGTTATACTTGACTTAAATTTGTTTTGTTATTTAAGCTCAAACTTATTAAATAGAAATGTCTACTTTCATGTGCATTTTGAACATTTTATTCTCGTCTAAATGGAAATGTTTAGGTCTGGATTTAGGCTTAAATTCAATTCATTTATAAAAAGAATTTATCATACTTTTGTCTCAATAATTTTTTTATTTATTTAGTCGAAGTTCAACTTATCTTTAAAATTCTTATTTGAACTCAAACTTAGCCACAATGGACAATAATGGTGGTATTGGCCCATAATGAGTACTGATACAAGTGGTAAGCTGGCAATAGTGGGTTCAAGTGAAAATTGAAAATAAGTTGTTTATTTTAAGCCTCAATCAAGATTTGATTTATCTTCAAAAATTTTACTTTGATTCAAATTCAGTCACAGCGGACAACAATGGTGGTATTAACTCATAACAAGCAATGATACAAGTGGTAAACTGGTAGTAGTGGGTTGAAGTAAAATTAAAAATAATTTGTTTACTTTGAGCTTTAATCGATGTTTAATTTATAATTAAATTTCTTACTTTGACTCAAACTCAACCACAGTGAACAACAATGGTGGTATTGACCCATAATAGGTGATGATGTAAGTGATAAGTTAGTTTTGTTTATATATATATATATATATATATATATATATATATATATATATATATATATATGTCATTATTTTATTAAAATAATTGAAAATCAAACATTTACAGAATGTGAAAAAGCAATGGTTTTCCATTGCAATCAATTTCAAGAAAAATTGAACATATAATATTTTGTGGCAAACACCAAAGCCCTTGAACTGTTTTGAAGAAAATATAGGAGCAAACAATGATAGCAAATAGGGTTACTTCCTTTGCTCCTCAATTTTAGTTTTTCAAGAATTATTTCATACTATATATTTATGTAGTTTCTTTGAGTACAAAGGGTGGTATTATTTTATTTATATATAGGACAGTGGGCCTAATAAAAAATATGTTATACATTTGATTCATTAAAGAAAGATAAAAGAAGGAAGAATATTTTATAATTATTATACCATCACAATGAGTTTTTTTACATCTTATTATTATTTTAATATAGTTTCAATACTTTAAATTTGCAATATATTTAAATTTAATTCTTATTTTTTTTATTTGAATACATCTTTTAACATTTTATAAATATTCTTTATTAGCCTTTAAGATTAATTAAATCAAAAAGTTAATAAAAAATAGTGACATAAACACATATAATATTTAACTTATTGAGTTGTTTATTTAAATAATTAATTTAGCTAAAATCTTTCTTATCAATCTAAAATGACAATGTCTGATCACTTTACTTTTAGTGATGGATTTTGGTTGAGTCAGCTTAGGTAAAATAGTCAGACACTATCGTTTTGCAATGACATAAATTTTTTTAATTAGGTCTGTTATTTAGCCAGACAACTTAATATATTAAATATCATGTGTGTTTTGGCCAATATTTTTCATTAATGTTTTTCTTAAGGAGTTTGTTTTGGAAATTTAAGATATCAAAATAAAATTTTACCCTATATCTTGTTATGGATGTGATAATCCACCTTTCATGTACATTTGAATGTTCATAATAAATTTATGTGTTTACTTCTAGGGAGAAATGATAATTTGCTACTCTGATCTTTGTTTATGTAACGCCCCTAATTTACGTTACGTAAAATAAATATTTTTTTCCTACAATTATTTTCGCAATCAAATATTTTTCATAAAGATACACAATTCATTCTTTATCACGGGGATAGATACATATAGGATCTCTCATGTATACACAATATACAGACCAAGTTTATAAACATCAAAGTACAGCAGAAACAAAGATCCTGCCTGTAGCGTTCAGAGCACTCTAGAATACAAATACAGTATAATTCAAAGACTATGAGTCTTGGAAGCAACGTAGATTCACTCAGAAAATATCTCACCTATCTGCCGAATCAGACTCTGATATTCTTATCTGAAAAATGTGGAAATATCGTGTAGTGACTTTGACAACTCAGTGAGCAAATAATTCCTCCTATGACCTCTTAGGTCAACATATAGATGTACTTATATTTTAAAATGTGTCACATAGAAAATACAGTTCAGAAGTACATTCATATGGGACCCGTATTTCAAATATTATCAAATCAAAGGATATTCAGATATCCAAAACCATATGCACCATGGTATGATCATTAAACAAATGTTGTTATGCTCAGCTGTATAAACTATAATAAAATATTATGATTTGAAGGTAAAATCATTACTTTTAATGCACCTGCCTCACTCGGCAATCTGGTCAATGCAATGAAAATATAACACATTTGCTATACGCATAGTGACCTCAACACCAGTCACAATAAGTGATCAAGGAATGTGAGTACATCACCCTACTGTCGCCTCATATTACCACTGTCACAATGCAATGAAAATATTTGCTATACGCATAGTGACCTCGACCTTAGTCACAGTAAGTGATTAGGGAATGTGAGTACATCACCCTACTGTCCCTTCACATTTCCACTGTCACAATGCAATGAAAATATTTGCTATACGCATAGTGACCTCGACCCTAGTCACAATAAGTGATCAAGGAATGTGAGTACATCACCCTACTGCCCTCTCACATTTCCACTGTCACAATGCAATGAAAATATTTGCTATACACATAGTGACCTCGACCCTAGTCACAATAAGTGATCAAGGAATGTGAGTACATCACTCTCCTACCCCCTCATATTATCACTGTCACCCGGTTGGAGCGGCCATCTCTTGGCTCACTCAGGCTAATAGGGCGTCCCCTATTCGGTACCGTCACAAGCCATACAACCAGCCGATATTCATCAATACATATATATATATATATATATATATATATATATATATGTATATATATATATATATGTATATATATATATATATATGTATATATGTAAAATATCAAGCAACTCGCCATGAGCTTTGCGCTTGCCATTTAATCTCATTTATAATATGATATGCATCATTTTCACAAGTATATAGCTTTACAAATCAATGCATCGTGCACATAATATTCACTTTGTCAAATAATGATAAATACATTTAGAACCACATATTCAATGAGTTCCAAAATCCATTTCTAAAATCAAACTCTTTTTGAACTATGTGCTAGTTCGTAAATATAACAGATATTTTAACACATTTCAGAAACTTATAATAGTAAATAATTTATAATCAGAAACAATAATAAATTTATAATTCAAGAAGAGCATGGGGCAAGTCATAGAAAGTATTATCTACTTACAAGATAGGGCTCCAGATTGGACAGCCCTAAAATGTACTTTTTCCAAGCTGAATTTGACCAATTAGACCTCAAAAACGTGTCCGGAGGGTTCAAAGACTTAGAAAATGACTCCGGGAGCTTTGTCATTATTCACCGCCAGAAAATACTATTCACTCGTCGGAAAATACTATTCACGACGAACAAAAAATTGTCAGATAGCTGAAAAATTTCATATCCTAAGGTTTAACTAACTCCTGAATCCATCTACGGTGTCAGAATTTCAATTAGAGATCTCTAAGTAAGAGTTTCAGAATTTACCTTTTTATGAGATTTTTTACTTCAGATCTACGGCGATTCAACGGTTGATTTAAAAAGTTGATCGATCAAAACTGTAGTATTCTTCGTCTTGAATCTAGTAGCACCTTCAGTTTTGAGATTGGAAGCCAATAGGCACTCCAGATCTAGAAAAAAAGTTGAATGTTACTATTCACTCACTATTTATTCACTATTCACTCTTCTCAATTCTTCTTCGAAATTTTGGCCGCCGTTTCCTGCGTTACTTCCTTCTTCCATTTTTATTTATTTTTATTTTTTAAAATAATATTAATATTATTTAATAATTGAATAATAGAATTTTCTTTATATAAATTCATATAAATTTCGTTTTTCATCCTAAAATATCCCAATATTTTTTAAAAATTTACATTCTCATAAACCTTTAGTTAAACTCTTAAATCATGAGTTTTCTTGATAAAAATCATAATAAAACAAATCTCAAAATAAATATCTTTATACATATTAAAAGAAAGATTATTTCTAAAAATACAACAAAAATTCATTAAAGACCAATATAATTATTAAAAGTAAAATAATTATTATTTTAATTAAAAATATACTTGCTTTTAGTTGAACATAATCCTTTTTAAACAAATAAAAATATATTTGTTTATAACAAAATATTATTATTGAAAAACAAAAATTATGGGATGTTACATTCTTCTCCCCTTAAGAAATTCGGTTCCCGAATTTCAGCCCATCCTACCACATATAGGGAATAAAATCAAAGCATAATTTGGAGTTACCAACCTGATTACTCAAATAATTGGGGATATGTTTTCTATAAAACATGTTTACTTTTTAAAATATCTCTTCACTTGAGTGATTTTTCCATATAACTTATCCATAGGGATTTCTTTCATCCATAAGTTTTTCACTTGTCGATCAATAATAAACATCAATTGTACCCATAGTTAAGCCAAATTTTTGTCCAATTGAATTTCTTGGAATTAGGTAACATAAGAAGAATCTAATATCTACTTCTTACCAAACCTCATTACCTCTTTTAGTGGTGATTCGTTCAAAAATATGTGGTCACCAATTGATAATTTCTAGTGCTCAACATGCATGATAGACTTTTGGCCTATATTGAATTATCATTTTTCTAATCAATTTCACTTTATATCCTCAAGCTCGCATGGATATATCTATGGATCAATATTAGAAAACACACTTATAAAAGAACATATTCACATCCATATTGGGGTAACTATCTTTTCTTATTCCAGACTTCTATCAAGTCATCTTTGATTCTCACATGTCAACATCATCACATGAATATCATCATCTTAATTTATCATATATTTTTATCCTAAAATCCATTAATCAATATGTTAAACATACGTAGCAATAAATCCACCAATCCTTTTTATAATATTTATGTACCATTGGAACATGTCTAACAATTCCAACTTACCTCATCATAGTAACTCTATACCCTGTTATTAATACCAATAAATTCATTATCAAAAATTTTAATCCTTTCTTCTATCATATCTAAAACCACTTCATTTTAAATTATATCAATCCTGTTTAATTTACCCAATCATTTCAAGAAGATTTTTCTCAACAATTATTCATACATGAATTTTCAATTTTAATATAATTCACATCCTAGATACTAGACTCAATTTAGCTTGGTATAAAATTTTAACACAAATATCTTAATCTCTTTGCACTATTTTTAGATATGATTCTCAAAATATTCACCTTATTTCTAATTTAAGAGTTCAAAGATTAATTTGAATCTTACTTTCCATATTTTATTCCTTAAGAATTTCAATACCATTAATTCACTTTATTACATTCCTCAAAGCATCATAAGGTCATCATTTGTTTATTCTTTTCACCTAAAAATCGTTATATAGTTCGGTGTCCAAATTCACTATTTTAAGTTATAACTAGTTTAATATCCATCTTCCTCCAAGATTTCCTTCATTAATCACTTCTAACAAATTGAAATAACAAATTTCCTAATTTTGTCTTATCTATCCTCAAGTAAACTCAGTATGCTCACATCCTCCTCTTATAACACTTTTCCATCACTAGCCAATCCTTAAGCAATCCTAACATATCTTACTTTCATCATTCGTATCATGTATGCTACTTACCCATTTCAATTCACTTATCACACATTCATATATTTTCATGACATACTATCGAAATATCAAACATCACCCAAGTCATAATCTCGACAAACGAAATAGTCATTTACTCACTCATCTATTAGAAAACTTATAGTGTTACATGTAAAACTTCTGTCCAAAACTTCTTAGAAAGCTCTCTAAAAACAAGTTGTGAACTGTAGTTCTCGATCAGATATAACCGATATCAATACCTTATGAAGTCTTACTATCTTATTCAAAGAAAAATTTGAACCTATCAATAATCACCCATATTAAATCAAACCCTATTTTTCTATTATTGTGTCCGCGGTAGTCTTATAACAAAATCTATAGTTATTCTTTTCCATTTTTATTCAAGTATCTCTATTTGATATTGTAATCTTGTAGGTGTTTGATATTCTACTTTTACCTGCTGACAAGTTAAACATCGAGATACAAAATTAACTATATCTTTCTTCATACCGTCCTACTAATAAATTTCTTTTAGATCTTTATACATTTTAGTTACCTCAGGATGAATTATATATATGGATCTATGGATTTCCTCTAAAATCTCTTCCTTAAGTTCTTCTTTATTAGATACACACAATCGCTTACCCAATCTCAGAATTCCTTCAGAGTCTACAATAAATTCAATATCACTGCCATTCTTGACCTTTTAAATTTTCTTACATAAATAGACATCATCGTCCTGTGCCTTTTTCACGTACTCAACTAAAGATGATTGAAACTGTATGAATTTCACATGTACCACCATACAGATAATGCCTCAAAACTTTGAGAGCAAAACCACTGCTGTTATTTCCAAATATAAGTCTGACAATTTTGCTCATGTGGCTTAAACTGTCTAGATACATATGTAATGACTCGACTATATTGCATCAACACACACCTTAATCCAATTCTCGATGCATCACAGTATACCGTGTATCCTTCAGTGCCTAAAGAAATATATAGTACTAGCGCCATAGTCAAACATTACTTTAGTTTCTAGAAATTTTCTTTTACATTCACCTTACTAGTTAAATTTTATTGCTTCCCTTGTCAACCTCGTCAAAGGAACAACAATTTTTGAAAAATATTTAACAAATCTACAGTAATATCCTAATAAACAAATAAAATTACAAATATTTGTAATTGTGGTAAGGTGTGGCCATTGCTGCACTACTTCTACCTTTTTAGGATTAACTTGAATATCATCTTTGGTAATCACATGCCCTAGGAAAATAACATTACTATGCAAAAAATTCACATTTTGAAAACTTAACATACAACTGGTGTTCTCTTAGAGTTTGCAAAGCTATCTTTAAATGTCCTCATGCTCCTCAGAATTCCTCGAATATATCAAGATATCCAGGGATAGCTTAATTACTATTCATTTCTCTCAATTTTTCTTCAGAAATCTGCAAAGGAACTTCTGGCCTCCGTTGCCTCCCTCTTCCTTATTTATTTATTTTTATTTTTATTTTTTTCCCTTATCCTTAATTGATGATATCTAAATCTCAAATCAATTCAATTTTTGAAAAATGTTGAACCCTTTGTAGCTGGTCAAACATAAAATCTATATGAGGTAATGAGTATTTATTTCATGCTATCATTTTATTCAACTGTCTATAATTTATGTATAGTTGCAGCGATCCATCTTTCTTTTCACATATAGGTCTAAAGCACCTCAAGGAGGGGACTAAGGCGTATAAATTCCTTGTCTAACAAGTCTTACAATTGATCCTTCTATTCCTTGAGTTCAGCTAGTGTCATTCTATATGGGGGTATAGACACTGGTTGGTTCTAAGAAGTAAATCAATATCAAATTCTATTTCTCGTTCTAGGATAATCCAGATAATTCTTCTAAAAACACATCAAAAATTCTTTAACCAGTGGAACTTGATCTACATTAGTATACTTTATGTCAACATATCTCACCACTGCCAAATATCCTTAGCACCATTTTTTGTCATAACTTATGGGTTGCTAAAGCTGAAATTAAATTACTGGGCACATGCTTCCACTGATTGTTCATTACCTGCAACTCTTTCACTAACTTTTATGCTATTGATACTGTATAAGTTAAAACGCACTTCAAAACACTCAAACAAGGTCAACCAATTTTGACTTTATTCTTTAACATGCTCATGCAATGTCTTAACAATCAATCATGAAAAATTTATGTCTATCAAAGAGTCCTTCACATGAATGACCCATTTTGCATGCCTCAAATTTTAAATTTCTATGGACAAACCTTCCTTTCTCATAATGCTTATACATAATATTATTGAAAACCAAACTGTCTTTAAATCCTTTATATCAACAAAATCTATCATTGGAAATATTATCTTCATAGATTCCCTGCTCTCAAATTCAATCCACCCCACAGCTTATCAAATCTATTTATACACATAAATTCCAACTCATCCATCCAAGAAGAGATTTATATCTATTTCCAAAACACTCAAGAAGCATCGTCTAGAATATACGAATTGATGTTTAAACATCGCATATCTAAGGAAAAGAGTTAGAAGGAAGAAGATGATGACACCCTATAGAATTCCACAGCAGCACCGTGAGTATAAATATGTCCGCGGTTACATACCCATACTCAAAGTCCTACTACAGATTTCTTTGCTCTGTTAGCCACAGAGAAACCTAATGCTCTGATACCAACTTGTAACGCCCCTAATTTACGTTACGTAAAATAAACATTTTTTTTCCTACAATTATTTTTGCAATCAGATATTTTCCATAAAGATACACAATTCATTCTTTATCATGAGGACAGATACATATAGGATCTCTCATGTATACACAATATACAGACCAAGTCTATAAACATCAAAGTACAGTAGAAACGAGGATCCTGCCTGTAGCGTTCAGAGCACTCTAGAATACAAATACAATATAATTCAAAGACTATGAGTCTTGGAAGCAACGTAGACTCACCCAGAGAATATCTCAACTAGCTGTCGAATCAGACTCTGATATTTTTATCTGAAAAATGTGGAAATATCGTGTAGTGAGTTTGAAAACTCAGTGAGCAAATAATTCCTCCTATGACCTCTTAGGTCAACATATGGATGTACTTATATTTTAAAATGTGTCACATAGAAAATACAGTTCAAAAGTACATTCATATGGGACCCGTATTTCAAATATTATCAAATCAAAGGATATTCAGATATCCAAAACCATATGCACCATGGTATGATCATTAAACAAATGTTGTTATGCTCAGCTGTATAAACTATAGTAAAATATTATGATTTGAAGGTAAAATCATTACTTTTAATGCACCTGCCTCACTCGGCAATCTGGTCAATGTAATGAAAATATAACACATTTGCTATACGCATAGTGACCTCGACACCAGTCACAATAAGTGATCAAGGAATGTGAGTACATCACCCTACTGTCGCCTCATATTACCACTGTCACAATGCAATGAAAATATTTGCTATACGCATAGTGACCTCGACCTTAGTCACAATAAGTGATCAGGGAATTTGAGTACATCACCCTACTGCCCCTTCACATTTCCACTGTCACAATGCAATGAAAATATTTGCTATACGCATAGTGACCTCTTCCCTAGTCACAATAAGTGATCAGAGAATGTGAGTACATCACCCTCCTTCCCCCTCACATTTCCACTGTCACAATACAATGAAAATATTTGCTATATGTATAGTGACCTCGACCCTAGTCACAATAAGTGATCAAGGAATGTGAGTACATCACCCTTCTGCCCCCTCACATTACTACTGTCACCCGGTTGGAGCATCCCTCCCTTGACTCACTCAGGCTAATAGGGCATCCCCTATTCGGTACCGTCACAAGCCATACAACCAGCCGATATTCATCAATACATATATATACATGTAAAATATCAAGCAACTCGCCATGAGCTTTACGCTTGCCATTCAATCTCATTTATAATATGACATGCATCATTTTCACAAGTATATAGCTTTACAAATCAATGCATCGTGCACATAATATTCACGTTATCAAATAATGATAAATATATTTAGAACCACATATTCAATGAGTTCCAAAATCCATTTCTAAAATTATACTCTTCTTGAACTATGTGCCAGTTCGTAAATATAACAGATATTTTAACACATTTCAGAAACTTATAATAGTAAATAATTTATAATCAGAAACAATAATAAATTTATAATTCAAGAAGAGCATGTGGCAAGTCATAGAAAGTATTATCTACTCACAAGATAGGGCTCCAGATTGGACAGCCTTAAAATGTACTTTTTTCGAGCTGAATTTGACCAATTAGACCTCAAAAACGTGTCCAGAGGGTCCAAAGACTTAGAAAATGACTTCAAATGACTCCGGGAGCTTTGTCACTATTCACCGCCAGAAAATACTATTCACTCGCCGAAAAATACTATTCACGACAAACAAAAAGTTGTCAGATAGCTGAAAAATTTCATATCCTAAGGTTTAACTAGCTCCTGAATCCATCTACAGTGTCAGAATTTCAATTAGAGGTCTCTAAGTAAGAGTTTTAGAATTTACCTTTTTGTGAGATTTTCTATTTTAGATCTACAACGATTCAATAGTTGATTTGAAAATTGATCGGTCAAAACTGTAGTATTCTTCGTCCTGAATCTAGTAGCATCTTCAGTTTTGAGATTGGAAGCCAATAGGCACTCCAGATCTAGAGAAAAAGTTGAATGTTACTATTGACTCACTATTTATTCACTATTCAGTCTTCTCAATTCTTCTCCGAAATTTTGGCTGCCGTCTCCTGCGTTACTCCCTTTTCCCTTTTTATTTATTTTTATTTTTTTAAATAATTATTATTATTATTTAATAATTGAATAATAGATTTTTCTTTATATAAATTCATATAAATTTCGTTTTTCATCCTAAAATATCCCAAAAATTTCTAAAAATTTACATTCTCAGAAACCTTTAGTTAAACTCTTAAATCATGAGTTTTCTTGATAAAAATCATAATAAAACAATCTCAAAATAAATATATTTATACATATTAAAAGAAAGATTATTTCTAAAAATACAACAAAAATTCATTAAAGACCAATATAATTATTTCAAGCAAAATAACAATTTTTTTAATTAAAAATATACTTGCTTTTAGTTGAACATAATCCTTTTTAAACAAATAAAAATATATTTGTTTATAACAAAACATTATTATTGAAAAACAAAAATTATGGGATGTTACAGCTTACACTTGCAACTTTCCCCCCCTTTTTTTAAATATTGCAATATCCCCCTATTCTTTTTTTCTATTGTAGTATCCCTCTACCATCAATGTTTATCGTTAACTTTGACTCTTAAAATTGTCAAATTATGAAATTATCCTTTTTAAAATTTTCCTCACCCCATAATAATTTAATTACACTTGAATCAATTTCTTTTTTCTTTTAAACGCTGAAGCATTACGGGAGAGACACTCAGAGCCACCTCAAAACACGATCGTCTTCCTAAGAGCCAAGATGCCAAAGTGACCCCAAACATTGATGGAGTTCTCCCTTGGCTAAAACCTTACCTTGCTGTTGACCCACCTCACCATCGTTGGCCACATCATTTCAGAGCAAGGCAACCATTGCAAGATCCAATAGCAACCCCCAACGTAGCTCGACGAAAACTAGGTAATGATGTTTCTAGATTAATTGTCTGTTGATGAGTCTAGAATAGCGAAATTGGTAGTTGATAAATGAATTGTGGTATTTTGTTTGGAGTTTATTTTCTCTGAAATTTAATTTGAAATTTGCCCTGGAAAGTTTGATCTGATTGAAAATTTTGTGGTAGCAATTATGATAGATAAGATTAGTTAATTACAATGGTCATTAGAACTAACCAATTATGATAGATAAGATTACTGCACTAATTAATCCATTGCCTGTTTCGAGGGTCTCCATACCAATAATGCACATTTGTAGTTTTCTTAAAAACTGCTATGAATATGTAAAATGACAATAATGGATATACGCTTGGAAGAATTTTGTTTTGCTATATACTGCACACAAAAATTTAAAGAAGAGAAAACAAAATCATATATACATTTAAACCAAATTTGTAAGTTATATCAAACTATTAAAAGATTAATTAGTGGAAGGATGAATTCAAACAAATAACATAAGGATAAAACTTAACAACTCATCAAGCGCATTAGAATTATGAGCATATTCATGATTATTTAACTGGCTCATAAGTATTTGTTGTCAACCCCATTAATTTCATCTTTCTTATATTCAGTAAGTATATTTTGTTGAATTTTTTATCATGTCTTACATATCATTTGATGTAATTAATAATGCAATGTTATAATAGCAATGATTATCATAACTTTCTTTTTATAATTGTAGTTAGGCATATCTATTAAAATTTTCTTCTCTTTTTCTATATGTCAAATGTTTATGCTTCTATCTAAATGATCTTTTATATACACACACACACACACACAAATATTGGGATGGTATAACTATTGCCATAGCTATAATGAAGCAGGGTAGGCCAATTTTTCAACGTGTTTTAGTTTTGATATAAGGTGCTTCTGTGCACATTATTTGTGGGATGTATATATATGACTAGTTTTACTTTTTATACATATATGTAAGGGTTATCAATTATATATATGACATAAATGGAGAAAAAAATGCTTTGAGCTTGATACTGTAATCAGAAAATAGCTAGATTCCTTGATGAGTAATATGCTATGGAATAGCTAAAAATCATTACTAGATGAAATTGCCATGCTAGATGAAATTGGAAATTGCTCACTGGAATACTTATTTTAAATTCTATTTACGCATGTTTCTCATATAGATGTTTGGATTCCATGCACAATGAACAGAAAAATATGTATTGCATTTGTTCAACTGAGTAATACATAATTCTTCTCTATAAAGAATTGGGTTTTCTTGTTTATATGAAAGAAACTATGTCTTATATGTAAATTGGACTCCTTCCTATTCTAGTAGTCAATCTATTATGTGAAAGTGATAGTTGCTAGTGGGATATATAAGATCTAATGCTAGATATTCTTCCTTTTGCCTCTGGCTGTAGATTAGTTGTTGATTGACAAATTTGCTCTGATTGTAGAGATTTAGAACAAAGCCAAAGCATTACAAAGTCAGGTATTCTACAACCTTATTGATTTACTGTCAATTTATTTTGTCCTTTGGTAGTTGTTTCTACATCCATTATGCCTGATCAGTTAGTTATAGAGGAAGATGCAACAGACACGCCAACTTATGGACTAACAATACTTTGGCTGGGGTGGCATTTCAAGAGGTCCCTTAAGGAACGTTCATACACATTAGACACATGAAAATATACAAAAATTGTTGTTGCTGTGATGTATATGTGCAAGTTAAACAATATAACACGCAAGTGCACGTATCACAACCAAGTAATATAGTGATGAGTGAGTATCGTCCCACAAGGAATTGTAACCAGAAATTACTTGTAGTAGTTTGACCCGTAATGTTGTAGCAAAATTGTTGGTGGTAAAGAAAAAATGGATTCAAGCACAAAATAAAATAAGAACAAAATAAGGAACTTTGCAATGATATTTTGAGTCACACTAGGTTAACAGAAGGAAAATAGATAATAATGACAACTAGAATTGTTTCAGAGTTGTCATGAACTCCTGCACTCGTTTTACTCTAACTTTGCTACAACAATTGCTCTAGTAACCAATTTTACCTTTTTGAACGGGTTCCTTCCAGACTACCACTCCCTATTATTCTTAAGGTTAGTTTCATACATTCCTACATAAATTCAACCTCGAGAACTATACTCGATGCTCTGAAACTATTGGGTCATATGGGACAACTATATATTCCTATATTAGTTGTGCATTGGTTTTTTTCCTACCAACCCATAACATTCAACTCAGTCCAACTTCCATTTACCCTTCCAGGTTTAATGTTAGTATCAATATTCTACTATTGAGGGTCATTCAACGGCAAAAATCAAGAAATGCAAAATCAGTTGAATGTCAGAAGCAAAGCTAAAACAGAGTCATTCGTGTACTAAAAATATTCTTAAGGTTCACGAAATCCCCTTCCGCAATCCTAGCTGGAGGTTTTGTAACATCCCGTAATTTTTTTTTTCAATAATAATGTTTTTTTATAAAAAATATATATTTTTATTAGTTTAAAAAGGATTATGTTCTGCTAAAAGAAAATAAATTTTTAATTAAAATAATTATTATTTTGCTTAAAATAATTATATTGGCCTTTAATAAATTTTGTTGTACTTTTAGAAATATTCTTTCTTTTATTATGTATAAAAATATTTATTTTGATATTTGTTTTATTACGATTTTTATCATGAAAAATCATGATTTAAGAGTTTAACTAAACGTTTATGGGAATGGAAATTTTTAGAAATTTTTGAGATGTTTTAGGGTGAAAAACGGTATTTATATGAATATATATGAAATAAAATGAAAATAAATCTAAATATTTAATTATTAAATAATAATTATTATTATAAATAAAATAAAATAAAAGAAAGAGGGGAAGGGGGAGTCCGTCAGTAAATTTTTGAAAAGAATCGAGAAGATGAATAGTGAGTGAATAGTAATCTTTAACTTTTTCTCTAGATCTGGAGTGTCTATTGGCTTCCGATCTCAAAACTGAAGTTGCTACTGGATTCAGGACGAAGAATACTACGGTTTTGACCGATCAATTTTTCAAATCAGCCATTGAATCGCCATAGATCTGAAGTAAAAAATTTCAGAAAAAGATAAATTTTAAAACTTACTTAGAGATCTCTAATTGAAATTTTGACACCGTAGATGGATTCAGGAGTCAGATAAACCTTAGGATATGAGATTTTTCAACTATCTGACAACTTTTTGTTCATCGTGAATAGTGATTTTCGGCGGATGAATAGTATTTTCCAGTGAATGAATAGTTTTTTTCGGCGATGAATAGTGACCAAGCTCTTGAAGTCATTTTCTAAGTCTTTGGACCATCCGGACATGTTTTTGAGGTCTAATTGGTCAAATTCAGTTTGGAAAAGTACATTTTAGGGCTGTCCAATCAGGAGCCCTACCCTGTGAGTAGATAATTCTTTCTATGACTTGCCTCATGCTCTTCTTGAACTATTATTGTTTCTGTTTATAAATTATTTATACTATTATAAGTTTTTGAAATGTGTTAAATTATCTGTTATACTTACGAACTGGCACAAGTTCAAGAAGAGTATGGTTTTAGAAATAGATTTTGGAACTCATTGAATATGTGGTTCTAAATGTATTTATCATTATTTGATAAAGTGAATATTATGTGCACGATGCATTGATTTGTAAAGCTATATACTTGTGAAAATGATGCATGTCATATTATAAATGAGATTGAATGGCAAGCGTAAAGCTTATGGCGAGTTGCTTGATAAATATGACAAGTGTAAAGCTCATGGCGAGTTGCTTGATAATTTTACATGTAATTATATGTATTGATAAATATCGACTGGTTGTATGGCTTGTGACGGTACCGAATAGGGGACACCCTATTAGTCTGAGTGAGCCGGGAGAGAGTCGCTCCAATCGGATGACAATGATAATGTGAGGGGGCAGGAGAGTGATGTACTCACATTCCCTGATCACTTATTGTGACAGTGGTTGAAGTCACTATGCGTATAGCAAATGAGTTATATTTTCATTGCATTGACCAGATTGCCGAGTGAGGCAGGAGTATTAAATTAATGATTTTATCTCTAAATCATAATATTTTACTATAGCTTATACAGCTGAGCATAACATTTGTTTAATGATCATACCATAGTGCATATGGTTTTGGATATCTGAATATCCTTTGATTTGAGAATATTTGAAATACAGGTCCCATATGAATGTACTTCTGAACTGTATTTTCTATGTGACACATTTTAAAATATAAGTATATCCATATGATGACCTAAGAGGTCATAGGAGGAATTATTTGCTCACTGAGTTGTCAAATTCACTACACGATATTTTCACATTTTTCAGATAAGAATATCAGAGTCTGATTCGGCAGATAAGTGATATATTCTCTGGGTGAGTATACGTTGCTTCCAAGACTCACGGTCTTTGAATTATATTGTGTTTGTATTCTAGAGTGCTCTGAACATTACAGGCAGGATCCCCATTTCTACTGTACTTTGATGTTTATAGACTTGGTCTGTATATTGTGTATACATGAGAGATCCCATATATATCTGTTCCCATGATAAAGAATTGAATTATATATCTTTAAGGAAAATATCTGATTGCAGAAATAATATTTTAACAAAAAAAGTTTAGTTTACGTAACGTAAATTAGGGGCGTTACAAGTTGGTATCAGAGCATTAGGTTTCCCTGTGGCTAATAGAGTAAAGAATTATGTAGTAGGACTTTGAGTATGGGTATGTAACTGCAGACATATTTATACTCACGGTGCTGTTGTGAAATTTTATAGGGTGTCATCCTTTTCTTCCTTCTAACTCTTTTCCTTAGATATGCGAGGTTTAAACATCTATGCGTATGTCCTATATGGTACCTTTTGTGTGTGGACTATTAGTTCAGCTTTTGAACTTGTTTTGACAAAAAGTGATAAAAAGAACCCTCTTGGAAAAGTAGCTGAAAATAAGAAAATTCTATCCGAACACAAAGGGAATGACTTGTTTGGATGTCAAGAAGATTTGAATTGATTGTTTGATTTGCTTATGTGAAACAATATGACGAATAGCTAATATAATATTGATAGTGGGTTATGATGTGATCGAGATTGTTAACTCTAAGATAATGATTTGGAATAAAGTGAGTGCTTTGAAAATAGATTTAAATCTCTTTTTGGATGGATGAGTTGGAATATATATATATAAATAGATTTGGTAAGTTGTGGGTTGGATTGAATTTGAGAGCGGAAAATCTATGAAGATAATATTTTCAATGATATATTTTGTTGATATAAGGAATTCGAAGACAGTTTGATTTTCAATAATACTATGTATAAACATTATGATAAAGGAAGGTTTACTCATGGAAATTTAAAATTTAAGGTATGCAAAATGGGTAATTCATGTGAAGGGCTCTTGGATAGACATAAGTTTTCCATGATTGATTGTTAAGATATTGCATAAACATGTTAAAGAATAAAGTCACAATAGGTTGAATTTGTTTAAGTGTTTTGAAGTGCGATCTAGCTGATATAGTATGAAGATGTCATCAATAGCAGAAAATGTTAGTAAATGAGTTGCAAGTAGTGAGCAATCATGGAAGCAAGTACCCAGTAATTTAATTTCACCTTTAGCGACCATAAGTTATTACAAAAAAGGGTGCTAAGGATATTTGGCAGTGGTGAGAGATGTTGATATAAAGTATACTAATGTAGATCAGGTTCCAGTAGTTAGGAAATTTTCTGATGTGTTTTCAGAAGAATTACCTAGAGTACCCCCAACTAGAATTTGATATGGATTTACTTCTTGGAACCCAACTAGTATCTATATCCCTATATACAATGATATCGATTGAATTTAAAAAAAATTAGTTACAAGACTTGTTAGATAAGGGATTTAAATGCCCTAGTAATTTTATTTGGAGTGCTCTAGTTCTATCTGTGAAAAAGAAAGATGGATCACTATGACTATGCATAAATTATAGACAGTTGAATAAGGCGACAAGGTGCTTAATGTTTTTTAAAAATTGATTTGAAATATGAGTAACATTAATTGAGGATAAGAGAAGAGGATGTACGAAAATTTTCTTTTAAGACTCATTATGGGCATTATGAGTCCTTGGTTATGTTATTTAGTTTGATAAATATCCTAACTGCATTCATAGATTTAATGAATAGTAATTAGGTCATCCCTGGATCAACTTGTTATTATATTTATTGATAATATACTAGAATATTTCAAAAGTTCAGAGGATCATAAGCAACATTCAAAGATAGTTTTACCAACTCTAAGGGAGTATGGTTGGTAAATATGGTATCCAAGTAGACTCTAAGAAAGTAAAAGTAGTACAATAATAGCTACGTTTTACTACATCTAAAGATGAAGATCCAAATCCAATTTGCACTTCCTGCGGTTGTCTGCCGTCCATTCTATTTGAGTCATAATTGGATCAGGTACATGAACATATGCTTGTAAAGCATCAATCAACTCCTCAGCATTTGAAGCCGAGATGAGAATTTGTCGTGTTGAGTGTGAGATGAACTTTTGTTCCACTGCATGATCAAGGAAAGATGACAAACCATCAAAGAAGTGGTTAATATTTAACAAACCTATTGGTTTGTAATGCATATTTAGTTGTGCCCAAAAGACTATTTGGAAAATTTCTTTTAAAAGTACCAAAACCCCCTAGTAAGGCAATGAAGGCATCAGCATTGTTCATCATTCTAGCCATGCGCTCATGCATGAAAGCTACCTTAAACTCTTCCCCAATTATCTTTCCTACGATGTTAGATGCAGCTAGAGCTGTAGGAATAATACTTAGAACTTGGCATCTTCCTACATGGGTAGCTGTAGAGACACACCCCATTAATCCACGGTTACCTCCACTATAGACTAAATGAATTTTTCTTCTGGCCAGTACTATACTCAGGTTTTGTGTAGCTTTCACATACTCTCCATCTTTTTCAAGACTGGAACCACAAAATACACAAATATTTTGAAATTGACGAAATGCGATTCCCTCCATAGCTGTACACACCTTAACTTGAAGTATGAAAGTAAAGAAATTAACATGTGCATTTATAGAACTCAGAGAATGGCATACTTATGATAGCTATGTGAATAGGCCGGGAATAATTAGAACAATATGTGAGTATTTGATGGATATTAGCTAAATTGAAGGTGAAATTTTCAAAAATGACGGCAAGCATGTATGAATACAGTAGTTGTGATAGCCGCTCATATTAGGCATACAAAGAGAATAAGGTTAATATATCACCAGAAATTTATCTTTTTCTTGTTGTCCTTGATGAATCATTGATGTCTTGCTTCTTGTAGGAAAGTTGTAAGTGATAGGCGTAATTGTTGAAGAGGGACAATCAAATGATTTATTTTGTTTTTCCAATGTTCTTGCCAGTCGACTATCGGTATTATTAAGTCGACTAACTATTTTGAGAAATTTTAATTTGGAGTGGTTATTTTACAGTTGATTGATTACATCTATTTTGAAGCAATCAACTGCATCCTACCAGTTAACTACATATTCTTTGATTTTCATAGGCTTTTATAAGCTCAAAAATGTTTTTTTTTCATGTGTTATCTTTCCACCGAATACCAACAGATTTAAAGTAGATTTTGGCACGTATATTAAAACCTTGCGGCCACCGATTTTTGCTGATATAACAGCTAGATTTTTGTTTACAGATTTTCAAGAATTACGACCACCGATTTTAATTTTATTTCAATGTTTTGTCCAAATTTCTAACTTTCTATTTTGGCACCATGCTCTATTAAGTATTCCACATTTTCTGCTGCATTGTCCCACATTAATATTTGATATTAAATACAAGATTTTTTTTTCATATTATAAGGAAGGTTAATTTCTTTTTTTTGAAACTCAGTTATTATGGTGTCCAATTGGTTAGTAGGGTAAAGTAATAGAGCTTTTAAAAGGAGTGGACGGATGATGACCGTATGGTGTTTTGATTAATGTAATCAAGAGAATTAGTAGTGTTGAAGTTCTTGAGAAATAAAATATGGGAAGTAGGATTTAAATTAATCTTTGAACTCTTAATTTGGAAATATGGAGAATACTATGAGAATCATGTCCGAAAATAATGTAAATGATTAAAATATTTGTGTTAAAGGTTTATATTATACTAAATTGAGTCTAGTATCTAGGATGCGAATTATGTTGAAATTGAAATTTTATGTATGAGTAATTGTTGAGAAAAATCTTCTTGAAATGATTGGTTGAATTAAATGGGATTGACATAAGTTAGAATGAGGTGCTTTTGGATATGATAGAGAAAGGCTTGAAATTTTTGATAATGAATTTATTGGTGTTAATAAGAAGGTATAGAGTTACTGTGATGAGGTAAGTAGAATTATTAGACATGTGCCAATAGTATATAAATGTTATAAAAGGATTGATGGATTTATTGCTATGTATGTTTAACATATTGATTAATGGATTTTAGGATAAAAATAGATGATAGATTAAGATGATGATATTCATGGGATGATGTTGACATGTGAGAATCAAAGATGACTTGATAGAAGTCTGAAATAAAAAAGAAGAAGATAGTTACCTCAATATGGATGTGAATATGTTCTTTTATGAGTGTGTTTTCTAATATCGATCCATAGATAATCCATGCGAGATTGATTAGAAAATGAATACAAATAATTCAATACAGGCCAAAAGTCTAAAGGAATTATGCATGTTGAGCACTAGAAATTATCAGTTGGTGACCACATATTTTTGAAGAAATCACCAATGAAAGAGGTAATGAGGTTTCGAAAGAAGTACATATTAGATTCTTCTTATGTTACCTAGTTCCAAAAAATTCAATTGGACAAAAATTTTGCTTAACTATGGGTACAATTGATGTTTATTATTGATCGATAAGTGAAGAATTTATGGATGAAAGAAATCCCTATGGTTAAGTTATATGGCAAAATCACTCAAGTGAAGAGACATTTTTAAAAGTAAAGATGTTATACATAAAAGATATCCCCAATTATTTGAGTAATAAGGTTGGTAACTCCAAATTATGCCTTGATTTCATTCCCTATATGTAGTAGGATGGGCTAAAATTCGGGGACCGAATTTCTTAAGGGGGGAAGAATGTAACATCCCGTAATTTTTGTTTTTCAATAATAATGTTTTGTTATAAACAAATATATTTTTATTTGTTTAAAAATGATTATGTTCTGCTAAAAGAAAGTAAATTTTTAATTAAAATAATTATTGTTTTGCTTAAAATAATTATGTTGGCCTTTAATAAATTTTGTTGTATTTTTAGAAATATTCTTTCTTTTATTATGTATAAAGATATTTATTTTGACATTTGTTTTATTACAATTTTTATCAAGAAAATTTATGATTTAAGAGTTTAACTAAAGGTTTATGGGAATGGAAATTTTTAGAAATTTTTGGGATGTTTTAGGGTGAAAAACGGTATTTATTTGAATATATATGAAATAAAATGAAAATAAATCTAAATATTTAATTATTAAATAATTATTACTATTATAAAAAAAATTAAATAAACGAAAGAGGGGAACAGGGGAGTCCGTTAGCAAATTTTTGAAAAAAATCGAGAAGATAAATAATGAGTTAATAATAATCTTCAATTTTTTCTCTAGATCTGGAGTGCCTATTGGCTTCCGATCTCAAAACTGAAGGTGCTACTGGATTCAGGACAAAGAATACTATGGTTTTGACTGATCTATTTTTCAAATCAGTCGTTGAATCGCCATAAATCTGAAGTAGAAAATCTCAGAAAAAGATAAATTCTAAAACTCTTACTTAAAGACCTCTAATTGAAATTCTGACACTGTAGATGGATGCAGGAGTTAGATAAACCTTAGGATATGAAATTTTTCACCTATCTGCCAACTTTTTGTTCGTCGTGAATAGTGATTTCCGGCGATGAATAGTGACCAAGCTCTCGGAGTCATTTTTTAAGTCTTTGGACTCTCCGGACATGTTTTTGAGGTCTAATTGGTCAAATTTAGCTTGAAAAAGTATATTTTAGGGCTGTCCAACCAGGAGCCCTACCCTATGAGTAGATAATTCTTTTTATGACTTGCCCCATACTCTTCTTGAACTATTATTGTTTCTGTTTATAAATTATTTTTACTATTATAAATTTTTAAAATGTGTTAAAATATCTGTTATACTTATGAACTGGCACATAGTTCAAGAAAATTATAGTTTTAGAAATGGATTTTGGAACTCATTGAATATGTGGTTCTAAATGTATTTATCATTATTTGAGAAAGTGAATATTATGTGCACGATGCATTGATTTGGAAAGCTATATACTTGTAAAAATGATGCATGTCATATTATAAATGAGATTAAATGGCAAGCGTAAAGCTCATGGCGAGTTGCTTGATAAATATGACAAGCGTAAAGCTCATAGCGAGTTGCTTGATAATTTTACATGTAATTATATGTATTGATAAATATCGGCTGGTTGTATGGCTTGTGACGGTACCGAATAGGGGACGCCCTATTAGTCTAAGTGAGCTAGGGGAGGGTCGCTCCAACTGGGTGATAGTGGTAATGTGAGGGGACAGGAGGGTTATGTACTCACATTCCCTGATCACTTATTGTGACTGTGGTCGAGGTCACTATGCGTATAGAAAATGAGTTATATTTTCATTGCATTGACCAGATTGCCGAGTGAGGCAGGAGCATTAAATTAATGATTTTATCTCTAAATCATAATATTTTACTATAGCTTATACAGCTGCGCATAACATTTGTTTAATGATCATATCATAGTGCATATGGTTTTGGATATCTGAATATCTTTTGATTTGAGAATATTTGAAATACGGGTCGTATATGAATGTACTTCTGAACTGTATTTTCTATGTGACACATTTTAAAATATAAGTACATCCATATGCTGACCAAAGAGGTCATAGGAGGAATTATTTGCTCACTGAATTATCAAACTCACTACACGATATTTTCACATTTTTTAGATAAGAGTATCAGAGTCTAATTTGGAAAATAGGTGATATATTCTCTGGGTGAGTCTACGTTACTTCCAAGACTCACGGTCTTTGAATTATACTATGTTTGTATTCTAGAGTGCTCTGAACGCTACAGGCAGGATCCCCATTTCTGCTGTACTTTAATGTTTATAGACTTGGTTTGTATATTGTGTATACATGAGAGATCTTATATATATATATATGTTCCCATGATAAAGAATTGAATTATATATCTTTAAGGAAAATATCTGATTGCGGAAATAATATTTTAACAAAAAAATGTTTAGTTTACGTAACGTAAATTGGGGGTGTTACAAGTTTAGCCCAGCTTCATATCCAAGTTAATTACAACTAAAAATATTAGAACACTCGTGATGCAAAAGGGAAAGTGTAGTAGCAATAGAGACATCAAAAATAATAGAAACACAGAAGGGGAAGAAAGAGTCTATGGAGGGATCCTCTTTTCTCCTTCACTCTGCTGTTTCTTTTTGCTTCGTCCAGCTAACAACATCCACCTCCCTTGCCTGAGGGGTTCCCAATGGAACATTTTCACACTATTCTACACGTTCCCGTTCAAAAGTTAGGGGCTGCTTTGGGTATCTCTCTTTTTCTTCTAAATTTGTGAATGTCTGTCTCTCTATATACGTATATCTTTTGCTCTCCTTCTAGCCTTTTATAGGCTAGGGTTGTGGTTCCGGTGAGATGGTTCCTTTTTAGCTTTTTCCTCTTTTTGGCCTGCACTTCTGCTAGCCTTTTTTTCTTCCACCTTCAGCAGTAGAGACAACTTCTGTTTTGTGGCAACCGAATACTCCTCCTTTCACGCTAGGTGGTGGGAGTAACACCTGCTGCAATAGCAGAGTGCTCAACCCACCTGTACCATGCAACATCGGCTCCCAGGCATGCACCCAATATCATCCGTTTGAAGAAACACCCAGCATAATTTGGTTTGATGTCCCTCTGTCCTGAGATGCACATAGGGTTGCTGTAGCACCCTTTGTCATGCAATGCACATTAAATTTTACAAGCAGGCGCTATAGGTGTTCTTATATTCAAGAGGTGCAAACACAATATCAATTCAAGGGGAATTAATACTAAATCTGCCAAAATGCAGCGTAATAAGCATGAAAAAATATATACAATAACTCTACTGAATTAGAGCTAACAAATCCCCCCAAACTTAGAGTCTTGCTTTTCCTCAAGCAAATTCCTTTGCCCAGTTAGAATCTCTTCCTGTGCTACAGCCCTTAGACAAGATTATTTTCATGTAGCACTACTATTGGCTCTTATCTCTCATAATTGTTTTTAAAGAGAAACTACTGCATTCAGTTTTTTACATTCTCATTCCTTAACCAGAACTTCCCTTGTAAATGTGTGTGTGCATTATAGCTAGTCCTTCAAGAACCGCTTGAGTCAAAATCATTCAAGGTCCTAAGATTTCATAAGCTAATATATCAAGTTTCTCTTTACTAATTGCAAAGATACCAACAAATTAGAGGCATAAAAACTGCAGTAACACCAGGGCATTTAGGGAGGGTAAGTCAACTTAATTCTTCTTTGGTTTTGTTATTTTTTTTAGACAGGTCATTGGTGTCTTTTGACGCGAATGCCAACATTTGAGATGAAGGCACCTGGTTACTCAACACTATCACCTTTGGAAATTTTCCACTCATACCTCTTGTTATTAAGCAAATCCCAACATTTGAGACGAAGGCCCCTGTTACTGTTTTATGCAAAAGTACACATAGGGCTCATGCATACCCTTGGTTACTAAGTGATAGCAGAGGCATTGGAGTAGCAACTTATTTCTTCTTCGTTTTTTGATTTTTTTTCTTTTCGTCCCCTCCCCCAAACTTAAGCCTTTATACATGTTGAACTTATGTTTCTTGTTGTCATCCAGTAATTTGTTTCAAGAGACTCTCAACATTAACTCTAAAATATTAAGTCCACCTCTTATGAAAAATTATCAAGGTTTTCCCAATAAAGACTAACCATAGCTTAGTGCTCATAAGGGAAGATTCCAATTGTAGGGAGTTAGCATGCCAAATTCCTACAATCTATTAGTCATTTCCAGCCTTTTCTTATTGAGTTTCCTAGAACCAACAACAAGCCACACAAAAATTCCTGACAGACCTCTTTTTTTTATATAGAATAAAGAAGAATTTATACATGCTTTCCTAATTGTTATCTACTTTTCAGACCTAAGCCAATATGCATAGGATCATACATAACACAAAACACAGAGTGAACAAAACTAAAATAAACAAAACTAGCAGCACCTGAGCAATTATAATGCATTTAAATCCCCCCAAACTTAAGGTTTAGTAGTGCCCTCACTGCTAACATATGGCAAATATATCAAAATAAATCAAGAAAGAGGATGTGTAATTGAGGAAGGCAAGGCAAATATATCAAAATATGTAAATTGAACAACACAGGAATAGCAAGGAAAGCAAAAGTAAAAAGGGCTTCCCTAAGGTGCCTGCATTATTGCTGCAGCACCCTTGTGGCATTGACCCCTTTAAGACTTTGATGCACTCCTAAGTCCACTCCTCCTTTTGGTTGGACTGTCGAACTTGCCTTTTCCTTTCTGTTTGGCTGCCATCCTTTTTGCTATTGGTTCCTCATCTTCTGGTGACTCCTCTTCCTCCTCAATCCTTTGAGGGCCCTTCTCTTGCTCTCTACCTTGGGGGGATGCTTGTTCCTTGTCACTCTATAGCTCAGCTTCCCTCTTTTCTTGTCCAACTGGAGTGCTTAATATTTCTATAGGGAATTGAGGGAATGAGAAGATCTGTTTGAAATTTTGTTCCAAGGTTTACTGCAGCTCAATGTCTTTCTAGTGCTAGTATTGCCAGAACTGCTATTATTGCTTCATGAAAAGTGCTTGCTATTTTAGGATGGATGCTTGCTGTTGTAAGAGTAGGCGTAGTTTCTTATCTGCTGGTTGGTGGTGGCTTAACTTTTAGGGTGCTTGACCTTCAGGGTGTGGGGGTTCTTGGGCATGTACTAGTGGTTCTTGCTCACCCTTTTCTTGCACAATCTGTGCTATGGCTATAGTGTTTATCACACCTCCTAGCTTGAATGTCTCTTCGTCCATCAATACTGGGACTTGGCTAGTCATGCACAACATGGTAATCAAGGAAGGAAAAAGCAGGCTGCCCTTCTTTCGATTAGCACACACCCTGATTTGTTCAAAAATGACCCTTCCCACATTGATGGCTCTCCTAGAGATGATGGCATCCATCATAGCTACCTGGTCTTGGCTAACAGTTTGCCCGTGGGTGGAGGGAAAAAGGCGAGTTTTTAGGAAGTGATACCATACCTTAGTCACTGATAGTAGGGATGCTCTGTTCACGGTTGTAGCTCCTTGAAAAGATTTATCCTATGTGGCACCTGGTCTGCACACCTTTGTCAGCATTGTCTCCCAATCTTTTTCTTCCAAAGACTCCAAATGTTTGTCATAGTCATCTTCTTTCTCTTCCAACTGGTAGGCATCGTTGATAGCATTGGGGTCTATTGGCACCCGAGTTTCTTTGACCCTTACCCAATCTTTTGTATCTTTCAGGAAGTTAGCGTAAAACTCCTTCACCAGTGGAATGACAACAAACTAGGGTTGTTTTACGAATTCCTACCAACCCCTCTGCTTCACTACTGCAGCAACGTACATCGGCATCCCCAAATCCTCAGCAGTTGTAAAGGTGAAGCCTTTTTGCCACAAAATGTCCTGTGAACCGTCTCCTTGTCATACCTCTTTTGGTTCTCCTTGGAGGTGAATTTCTTCATCTTGCTCGCCTTTCTCGCTATTGTCTTCACCCTCAGCATTATTTGTAGATGGAAGATGTCCTAAGATGAAGTTTTGACCTTTCTTAAAGAAGCTCTCGGAGTGTAAGGTGCAAGTCCTGGCTACGAGTGTAACAAGGGCCTTCAAGGCTTCTCAAAGTAGTACAGACTGCAAAAGATGGATGGACACTATAAAGTTGATAGAGAGGAAATAAGGCTTCGTGATGTTTGGGTGCCTTTTGGTTTCCCACTTTTCTCTTTTTTTTACTACACTGGGCTTGAGTTATTTTGCTCCCCTTTTTTTCTTTTCCAGACCTGAGTGATCCTGGTGACCCAATTCCACTCATCTTCTTGCCATAGGAATACTCCTTTCTTCATAGAAAGCTGCTGCAACATTTTCATGACAAATCTTTTTCTCCATTAGTTGCTACAGAGCTATCCTTGCTGTGGCAATTTCTTACAACTACATCTTCTAGTCTAATGCTTCATTAGGCCTAAAAATTTAAACACAGCTAATATCAAAAACAAAATTCAAGCTACCTAACAACTATAAAATAAAATCATAATTTGCAAAAACATGGTTTGCCTCCCATAAGCGTTTGTTTTACAGTCAACAGTCCGACTACTTCCATTTTCATCTTTCTTGCAATTGAGTTGAGGTGTGTTGGCATTCCACTTTACCTCCAAAATAGTGTTTGATCCTCTATCCATTGACCTTGAAGGTCTTCCCTGATTTTTCTTCTTCCAATTCAATGGCTCCAAAAGGGAATACCTTGTTAATACGGAAAGGTCCAAACCAGCGGAATTTTAGCTTTTCAGGGAACAAAATTATTCTAGAATTGAATAACAGGACTTGTTGCCCAACTTCAAAGTCTCGTGGCTGTATTCTTTTGTCATGCCATTGCTTTGTCTTTTCTTTGTATAGCTTAGCATTTTCATAGCCCTGGCTATGAAATTCGTCCAATTCATTCAGCTACAACATCCTTTTTTCACTAGTAGCCTCTAAATTCAAGTTTAAATTATTAACTACCCAATAAGCCTAATGCTCTAGCTCTACTGGAAAATGACAAGCCTTGACAAATACTAACTTGTATAGGGACATCCCCAAATGTGTTGTATAGGTTGTTCGATAAGCCCATAATGCATCATCCAACCTTGAGGACCAATCTTTTCTAGTTGGGCCAACCATTTTTTTGAGGATCCTTTTGATTTCTCTGTTTGAGATTTCAACTTGCCCACTAGTTTTGTAACAACTCCATTTAAGTATCAATTTTTTTTTTAAAATATCATGAAGTTATTACCTCGTTACAACTTAACTCAATATAACATTTATTTAATTTATACAATATAGAGTTCACATACATGTCATTAATCAAAACATACATACAACATATCAAACACATAAAAATCTACATCTTATTTATTCTGGTTGACCAATTCCAGAGATACAGGTGCGGGTGGTTGCACCTTCACCGGGACCTAAGCCAACTCGACCACAAACATTTTATTTACTTCTGGGATCTGCCCAACATAAAATACTCGATCCAACGTGCACTAAAAGCCAGAGCTATAGAACAATCTGCATAACTAATTTTCTGAACATGATATGGAAATATAGTGAGAATTAAATCCTAGTAAGTTCAACAATAAATCATCATCAATATAGCTCATTACGTCATGTTCAACTGTATAAACTACAGAAAATATCATTGGTCACAAGAATGCATTATATCTATGCACATAAGAATCATACAGTAATAATATATATGACAGGATTAACTATTTTTAGAATATCATATGATGGCCATCAACTTATTCTCATTTCAAGCTACCCCTGTCAGGGTGAGTATCCTCTACTCTCCGGTACGGGCTTTTCTCGCTTCGTCCGACATGGCACACTTTCTCTTTCTTTTCTCATAATCATAATCATAACCGTTGGTAGGGCGTCCCCTACTGGTGCACCACACGGATTGCCATGTGACCGTGCTCATTTCTTTTCTTTTCACAATGATAGCCAAAAATATGCTTTCAATAACAAGTATGTTCATCAAAATATAACTATTACCATAAATCATTGGTAATCATGCCATGAACATAACCATTTCAAATATCACTTTATAAAATATTTCCATGTCAGAATTTTACACTTAAGATGGTAAGAAGTTCATACAATGGCAATGGCTATGGCATATACTAGTCATTTATAAGATTCGTCTTCTTTTTTAAATATTAATTTTATTTCTTTATTTTCTTGATGTAGGTTTTCATCATATCTAACCTTCTCTTACTAATTAGAGCATAACTCCCTCAATTGAACTCCAATGTAGGTGATCTTGGTGTCAATTTCAAGATAAAATAATTATCTAAAACTATTATGTTGAACATTGTAGCGAAATATTAAGAAATCAAGGTGATATTACTCCCTAAATGTATAGGTTATTTCTTCTCGGATAGGTTCTGATCTCCACCTACTAATTGAACCATATCTACCTCATATGGACTCCAACTTGAGTGATTCCAGTGGCTAAAAATCAGTGACACATATATCTTTAATTCTTATGTTAACCATTTATGTCAATTCCCTACAGATAATTCCCAGAAATTAAAATACAGAAGCTATCCTAACATATTCTTCCCTGATGAACCATTTTCTGACCTTTGACTACTAATCAGCTCATATCTTCCTCATATGAACTCAAACTCGAATGATTCTAGTGGCTAAATATCCGTGAAACACATAGATATAATTCTTATGTTAACCATTTATTTTAATTCCATACAGATAATTTCCAGAAATTAAAATACAGAAGCTATCCTAACATATTCTTCCCTGATGAACCATTTTCTGACCTTTGACTACTAATCGGACCATATCTACCTCATATGGACTCCAAATTGAATGATTCCAGTGGCTAAAAATCCATGACACATATATCTTTAATTCTTATGTTAACCATGTATTTTAATGCCCTATAGATAATTTCCAGAAATTAAAACACAGAAGCTATCCTAACATATTCTTTCCTGATGAACTATTTTCTGACCTTTACTTACTAATCGGACCATATCTACCTCATATGGACTCCAAATTGAATAATTCTAGTGGATAAAAATCCGTGACACACATAGCTATAATTCGTATGTTAACCATTTATTTTAATTCCATACAGATAATTCTCAGAAATTAAAATACAGAAGCTATCCTAACATATTCTTCCCTGATGAACGATTTTCTGACCTTTGATTACTAATCGGACCATATCTACCTCATATGGACTCCAAATTGAATGATTTCAGTGGCTAAAAATTCTTGACACATATATCTTTAATTCTTATGTTAACTATTTATTTTAATTCTCTATAGATACTTCCCATTAATTAAAACACAGAAGCTAAAAATTTTGCCACCCATAGCCATACCTATGCAGAACTTTCTATACCAGTCTAAGTATTCAAACATACATCACATGCAAGATCAATACGTAACATGATATAGCAACCTCATGACCAATCATCAAATTTCTAAGATCAAAATATCATATAAATATTATAAGTTTCAAAAAATTTCTTTAAAAAAAAATATTGTTAAACTTACCTAGAGCACTTAGTCCCCTAGACTTCTCCTTCCTCTTTCTTCGTTTCTTCCTCTCCTTTCCTCACTCTACCTTGCTTCTATTTTTCCTCTCCCTCACTTGGACGAAATTATAATGTTGTAAGGGTGGGTTTTCTTATATAGACCACCAAATAATTCAACTTTCATGATCATGGGTCTACCTTATCACAATTAGATTACACTTGGTTGAATTTTTGGAAAACAAACAACTTATGTTCTTGTCTTCCTCTTCCTTAGTCAAGATATGCATAGGAAAATGAGATTTGTATTTTGAAAATTATGATAATATGTTCTTAAGATATGGGACAAGGTCCCTTTGATTTAGGGATTCATTTCCATTTTCTTTTGTCTTAAACAAGTATGATAGGTTTGCCTTTTTAGGTGGCAAATTTCTAGCCTTGGAATCTTCACTATTTGGTTGATATTATTTTTGTGGGATAGGAATGTTTTGTCCTAATGCCATGTATTATCATACCACTTGCTAAAATTATGAGTGTAGGATATAGATATTTTTGTCCTAAAGCCTTGTATTATCATGCCACTTGCCAAAATTATGAATGTAGAATCAAACCACTTGCTAAATTTTTGTCTTAATGCCATGTAACCTAATCTTTATTATTATTACATTATTATATCATCACCTAAATTATTTTATTTTATTTTTCCTCTTGGATTTGGGCTTATTCCTTCCCATTTTGTTTGCTTTGGATAAAATTCTACCTTTCTTAGAGGGCTTGGTCACATTTTCATAATTTTTGGGTTATTGGTCCAACTACTATATCCTAGTCCAAGTCTATGTTTTATTTCTTGCTTAGGTTATCCAATGGGCTTACTAGAAACTTATGTGAAGTGGAAAAACTCTATATGAAGTGTCCATATGTAAAAGCCCAATGTATGGTTAAAGATTTTAAACTTAGTAACTCTAGTTCTTGAATTAGGAAAAATTACCCTAATCCAATGTTCTTGAAATTTTATGACCTTTACTTGTTTCTAAAAATGTATTTTCCTTATCCAAGAATTTTTCATCTCTTTAGTATGTTATTTCTAATTGTTTTTCCTATTAAGTTTTCCCTCTTTATTTGTTCTCTTAATGTTAGAAACATTTTCTATGCATATACATAAGGTGAAGAATTTTTAAGGATTATATTTCCTTAGATATATAAAATATTGTCTAATAAATATTATTTTCTTAATTAAATATTTATGTACTTTTATCAATACAAGAAACGAAATTAGGGATGTTACAGGTTTGGGGGTGGTATAGTGTTTCCACTTTGTGTTTAACTCCATATTTTGCAAACACTGCCTCAAACTGTCTATTATAGAAGTGGGATTCTCTATCACTGATGATTGCTCGCGGAGTTCCAAATCTGGTGAAGATGTTCTTTTTTAGGAACCTTGTCACGACTTTTGCATCATTGGCTAGAAAAGCTCCTGATTTCACCCATTTTGAGACATAGTCAATAGCAACTAGGATATATTGATTCTCGAAACTCAAAAGGAATGGCTCCATGAAATCTATCCCCCATACATTAAACAATTTCACTTCTAGAATGTTGTTTAGAGGCATTTCATGTCTTCTTGATATATTCTCTACTCTTTGGTACCTATCACATTGCATCACAAAAGAGTGGGAATCCTTAAACAATGTAGGTTAGTAGAACCCTACTTACAACACCTTGTTTGCAGTCTAAATTCCTCCAAAGTGGCCTTCATAGGGTGAGGCGTGTCATTGCTATAGGATAGGCTCCATCTCTTCTCTTGGAATGCATCTCCTAATCATCTAGTCAGTACACTGCTTGAAGAGATACAGTTCATCCCAGTGGTAAGAATTGACGTCATGCATAAATTTCTTTTTCTGCTATGTTGTCAAATTTGGTGGAAGTAATCCACTTACCAAGTAATTCACGTAATCAATATACCATGGCATATGAGTCTGGGCCATGAGGAAGAGTTGCTCATCCGGGAACCACTAATTGATTTCCCCTGTATTTCTTCTATCTTGTTCAAGTCTAGAAAGGTGGTCAGCTACCTAATTCTCAGTTCCCTTTCTATCTCTGATTTTTAGATCAAATTCTTGTAGCAGAAGTACCCATCGAATGAGTCTAGGCTTTGAATCCTTCTTCTTGACTAGATGCTTGATGACAGAGTGGTCAGTATACACGATCACCTTCGTGCCAACTAAGTAGGATCTAAACTTTTCAAAAGCAAACACCACAGCAAGCAGCTCCTTTTTTATTACTGTGTAGTTGAGTTGGGCTCCTTGTAGTGTCTTGCTAGCATAGTATATGGAGTGAAACACCTTGTCCCTACCCTGCCCGAGAATAGCTTCTAAAGCTACTTCACTTGCATCACACATGAGCTCAAATGGTGAAGCCCAATCAGGTGCCACAATAATAGGTGATGTACTCAGTTTCTCGTTAAGATCACAAAATTCTTTCATGTAATCCTCATCGAAGCAGAATGCTTTATCCTTCTCAAGTAGATTGCATAAGGGCTTAGCAATCTTGAAAAAATCCTTAATAAACCTTCTATAAAATCTTGAATGCCCAAAAAAGCTTCTGATACCTTTTACCAAAGTGGGAAGAGGTAGCTTCTCAATGATCTCCACCTTGGCCTTGTCAACTTATAGTCCCCTTTTAGAAACCTTGTGTCCCAACACAATTCTTTCTTTCACCACGAATTGACACTTCTCCCAATTCAATACGAGGTTTTTCTCCTCACACCTTTGGAGAACCTTGGCTAGATTTCCCAAGCACAAGTCAAAAGAATTTTCAAAAACAGAAAAGTCATCTATAAAAATTTCCACAAATTGTTCTACCATTTCGGTAAAAATGGCCATCTTGCATCTTTGAAAGGTGGCTGGAGCATTGCATAGACCAAATGGCATTCTTTGAAATGAAAATGTGACATATGGGCATGTGAACATGGTCTTGTGCTGGTCCTCGGGTGCTATAGAAATTTGGTTGTACCCTAAGTACCCATCTAAAAAGCAGTTGTACTCCCTTCCCGCAAGCCTATCCAACATTTGGTCAATGAATGGCAAGGAAAAATAGTCATTTCTGGTGCTCTTATTCATCATCCTGTAGTCCATGCAGATTCTCCACCCAGTCACAACTTTGGTTGGGATTACTTCATTGTTTTCATTCTCCACCACAGTCATGCCTCTCTTTTGTCGAACACATTGAACTAGAATAACCCAGGAGTTGTCTGATATAAGGTAGATAATGCCCTTATCTAACTATTTAATGATCTCTTTCTTCACTACATCCTTCATTATCGGGTTGAACCTTTGTTGAGCTTCAATGGACCCTTTTTCATTGTCCTCTAATAGAATCTTATGCATATAGAATGAGGAACTAATGCCTTTAATATCTGTAAGTGTCCACCCGATAGCTCTTTTGAATTTCTTCAACACCATGACTAATTGCCCTTCTTGCTCCTCTATCAAAAGTGCTAAAATTATCACTGGTAGAGTGGCTGCATTGCCTAAGTATGCATATTTCAGATGTGAAGGTAATGGCTTCAACTCCAAGGCTGGTGGTTCATCTACTGATACTTTTGGTAGCTTCAATTCCTGGGAAGACATATCCAATGGCTCAATCTTCAATTTTTGCTTTCCAGTACATTGTGTTGCCTTTATCCAAGCCTATTCTTCTTCTTCTTCAGCTTCTAATTTTGAGCTGTCATACAGAACAGCTTAGATTGGGTTCTTATAGCCCTTCTCAAATTGCTCTGATAGTAAGGAGTCAATCATAAAAATGACTGAACATTCCTCCACCTCACCTGGAAATTTCATAGATTGGAAGACATTGAATGTGATCTGCTCATCTTGCACTCTCATTGTTAGTTCTCCTTTTTTCACATCTATTAAGTTCGGCCAGTGGCTAAGAATGACCTTCCCAAAATAATTGGTATCTCTACATCTACTTTATAATCCAGCACTATAAAATCCACTAGAAAAATGAATTTATCCATCTTCACCAAAACATCCTCGATTTTTCCTTTTGGATATGCTATGGATATGTCTGCCAGCTACAATGAAATAGTAGTAGGCCTAACTTCTCCAATTCCCAGCTTCTTCAATATTGACATAGGCATAAGATTAATGCTTGCACCCAAATCGCATAGAGCCTTGCCAAAATACTGGTTTCCAATGGAACATGGAATAGTGAAACTGTTTAGATTCTTAAATTTTGGTGGCAGTTTATTCTGCAGCACAGCACTGCATTCCCTCGTTAGAGCAACAGTTTCAAATTCTCTAAATCTCCTTTTCTTAGTCAAAATGTCCTTCATAAATTTGACATAGTTAGGCATTTGTTCCAAGGATTCCACTAAGGGAATATTGATGTGTAGCTACTTGAGTACATTCAGAAACCTTCTGAAGTGGTGGTCCTGCTGCTATTTTTGAAATCTTTGGGGGAATGGTAGAAGTGGTCTAGTCTGTTGAGCAGTTTACTGTGGTAAAACTGTAGTTTTTGTTGTGGCAAAATCGTGGCATTGTCTTCAGAGGTTTCTGCCCCCTTGCTTGCCTCCTCAACCTGCCCTTATTTGTTCTTTTTTATATCTATAGGTGCAGTAGCAACTTTTTGCTCCTGTTTCTTGGCTTGTGGTGCTTCCACTACTTTTCCACTCCTAAGTGCTATGGCTTTGCAGTGCTCATTCCCATCTCACCTAGGGATTTCAGTATTGCTTGGAAGTGTCCCTGGAGGTCTATTTTTTAGCTCATTAGCCAGCTGCCCAACTTAAGTCTCCAGATTCCTTAGTGAAGCAGCTTGACTCTGAATCACTGCATCATTTCTTGCCATGTATTCCTTAAGCAATAACTCCAAAGAGTTTGGAATCTCATTGGGTTTATGCTTTTACTGTTGAAAGCCTGGGAGAAATTGTGGCCTTTGAAGCGCAAAATTGCTACCCTGGCTAGTATCGTGGTTACTCTAAGAAAAATTGGGATGTTGTCTCCAACCTAGGTTGTAAGTGCTTAAATAAGGGTTGTTGCAATTCATGTTCCTTATATAGCACACTGACTCCAGATTTGAAGGACAACTTTCAAATACATGAGGTCTATTGCACAGAATACATGAAACTTCTGTTTCCTAAGCTGCATTAACTCCTTAAGGATGATTCAACTGCTAATTTTTTAAGATGTTGACTAAAGAGGCTATTTGAGTTGTGAGAGAAGTAATCTCACTCACTTCATGCATACCAGCAGATTTTTTTCTAGTTGAGACTCTATCCATAGGCTATTGATAGTTGTTGATGTCCATCCTTCCAAGCAACTCATAAGCTTCATTGTATGTCTTAGACAAAAGTGTTCCATTAGCTGCTGCATCCACTATGGTTCTGATTTGAGCATTGAGACCATTGTAAAAAGTCTCCATCTGGATGCAATACGGGATCTCGTGGTGAAGGTATCTCCATAGTAGCTCTTTGTACCTCTCCTAGGTTTCATATAATGATTATCCATCTAGCTGTTGGAAAGATGTAATGTATTTCCTTAACCTTGCATTCTTGGTAGGTAAAAAGTATTTCATTAGGAACTTCTTGACTAAGTCATTCTAATTGGAAATGGAATCAGGTGGCAGAGAGTTCAGCCACGCTCTTGCTCGGTCTCTTAAAGAATATAGGAATAGCTTGAGCTTTAGGACTTCATCTGTCACCCCGTTCATCTTGAATGCATCAGTAGCTTCTATAAACACTCTCAGGTAGAGATGAGGATCCTCTGTTGACATTCCACTAAATTGCCCATCAGTTTGTAGAATCTGGAACATCACAGGCATGAGTTAAAAGTGAAGGGCTTCAATTTCTGGCCTCATTATTCTTGGGTTCAACCCATTTAGATTTGGTTAAACATAGGCATTTAGGACTCTGTCTCGATTATCCATGTTAGCTCTTCTCGAATTGGCCATTGCTGCTACCTGATGTAGACCCAACAGTTCTCTCCTTCTTAGAAAAGTCATCTCTATCTCGGGATCTAATGGTAGTAGCTCCCTATCTAACTTGTTCATGCACTGATTTCACCTGTCCAATAACACCAGGATGCCTTAAGAATTAAAATTCTCCAAACCAATCAAAAATCTACAAACAATTTCTAAATTTTTCATCTCCCCAGCAACGGCACCAAAAACTTCTTGTTGTTGTGATATATATGTGCAAGTTAAACAATATGACATGAAAGTGCACGTATCGCAACCAAGTAATACAGTGATGAGTGAATATTGTCCCACGAGGAATTGTAATAAGAAATTACTTGTAGTAGTTTGACCCATAATGCTATAGCAAAATTGTTGGTGGTAAAGAAAAATTGGATTCAAGCACAAAATAAAATAAGAACAAAATAAGAAACTCTAAAATGATATTATGAGACATGCTAGGTTAACAGAAGGAAAATAGATAATAATGACAACTAGAATTGCTTTAGGGTTGTCATGAACTCCTGCACTTGTTTTGCCCTAACTTTACTGCAACAATTGCTCTAGTAACCAGTTTTACCTTTTTGAATGGGTTCCTTCTAGACTACCACTCCCTATTATTCTTAAGGTTAGTTTCATACATTCCTACATAAATCCAACCCCAAGAATTATACTTGATGCTCTAAAACTATTGGGTCATATAGGACAACTATATATTCTTATATTAGTTGTGCATTGGTTTTTTCCCCTATCCACCCATAACATTCAACTTAATCCAACTTCCATTTACCTTTCCAAGTTTAATGTTAGTATCAATATTCTACTATTGAGGTTCATTCAACGGCAGAAATCAAGAAATGCAAAATCAGTTGAATGTCAGAAGCAATGCTAAAATAAAGTTATTCGTGTACTAAAAATATGCTTAAGGTTCACGATACCCCCTTCCGTAATTCTAGCTGGAGGCTTAGCCCAGCTTCATATCGAAGTTAATTACAACTGAAAATATTAGAACACCCATGATGCAAAAGGGAAAGTGCAGTTGCAAAAGAGACAACAAAACTAATAGAAACACAAAAGGGGAAGAAAGAGTCTATGGAGGGATCCTCCTTTCTCCTTCGCTCTGCTGTTCCTTTTTGCTCCGTCCAGCTAACAGCATCCACCTCCCTTGCCCGAGGGGTTCCCAATGGAACATTTTCACCCTTTCTACACGTTTCCGTTCAAAAGTTAGAGGCTGCTCTGGGTATCTCTCTTTTTCTTCTGAATCTACAAGTGTCTGTCTCTCTATATGCATATATCTTCTGCTCTCCTTCTAGCCTTTTATAAGTTAGGGATGTGGTCCCGGTGAGATGGCTCATTTTCAGCTTTTTCCTCTTTTCGACCTACACTTTTGCCAACCTCTTTTCTTCCACCTTCAGTGGTGGAGACAACTTCTGTTTTGTGGCAACCTAATATTCCTCTTTTCACGTTGGGTTGTGGGAGCAGCACCTACTGTAGTAGCAGAGTGCTCAACCCACTTGTACCAGGCATGCACCCAATATCATCCGTCTGAAGAAACACCCAACATAATTTGGTTTGTTGTCCCTCTATCCTGAGATGCACATAGGGTTGCTGTAGCACCCTTTGTCCTGCAATGCACATTAAATTTTACAATTAGGCACGATAGGTTTTCTCATATTCAGGAGGTGTAAACACAATATCAAATCAAGGGGAATTAATACTAAATCCGCCAAAATGCAACATAATAAGCATGAAACAAAACATACAATAACTCTACTGAATTAGAGCTAACAACAATGCTCACTGAAAATTCTAACAAAGACACATAAGAAAATTCCAACACACAAACACACACAAAAGACAATGCTTACTGCAAATTGCCATGCTAGATTAAATCTGAAAATTGCTATGCTAGATGAAATTAGAAATTTCTCACTGGAATACATATTTTAAATTCTAACACACACAAACCTTCAGATATACTGCAATGCTCATTGGAAATTATAACATACACACATAAGACAATTCTAACACACACTCACACCAGTTCAGTTATACTACAATGTTCATTGGAAATTCTAAAACACACACAAGACAATTCCAACACACACACAAAAGACAATTCTCACTGAAAATCGTCATGCTAGATGAAATATGGAAAGTGAATGTTCTTTTGGTTCACAATGTGCTTACTACAACTGTTTTTGAATATACTCTTACCAAATTTGCATTCTATTTTGCTAGATTAAGTTGACGAACTATGTCACAAAATTCAAGCCCCCAGAATTCTTCAAGCTTCAAAAGAAAAATCACCTTTTGTAATTGTGGAAAATGTGCTTCTTAACTCACTTCTTTCACATATGACAATTTCGGAAGGAGACTTTTCACCTGTCGGAATTACCGATCTACAAAGAGATATGATTTCTTCGAATGAATAGATCCAGCAATGTGTGAACGTGGAAAACATGTCTTACTCAAACTTAATCAACTACGATATTTGTCTGCACCTAGTAGGAAACATGTGAAAAGAATTGCTGATAACAGAGACAACTGGTGGAAGTCCATGTGTATTGCTTCATGGTGTATTTTATTAGGTGTTGCCATTGGATTTAGGATAAAAGACATATTCAAATTCTAAGTTCAGTGCTAAGGATGTCATGAATGTATTTTGTAAAATATCTAAATTTATAAAAAGATATGGTGTAATATGTTTCTATGTTACCAATGTTGTATTTCTTAATTGTCATGACTTGTTCCACTACTAAAATTGTTATTATGCATTAAATATTGTCTGCTAAATATAATAAATTGGCACTGAATATAAAAGTCAAGATATACCATTAATTAAATACAAAATTTAATACACAATAATTATATATCATTTACAAAATATGTTTCTAATTACAAATACAAAAGGTATTCAATACCATATGTTGAATACAAAAGCTAATATATAAGAATTATATATCATCTTCGAAATATGTTTCTAAATAGACATACAAAAGGTATTCAGTACCATCAATTAAATATAGAAGATAATACACACAAATTACATACCATAAAAGATAATACATAAGAATTATATCCTAATTATTAAACACAAAAGTTACTTCCAAGGCTTTTTCTTTTTCAACATAAGCTTCAGCATAGGCTTTATCACTTGTGAATTTTCTTGGACATTTTTTCCTTTGTGAGTATATGCTAACTATAAAATAAAAATAAAAATATTAAGGATATCATTATACAAACTCAAACAAAAAAAGATTAAGATTAAAGCTTTACCACTATATGAAGTTGTCCTTCTAATGCATTTTCTCTCCTCATCATAGGCTTTACCACTTGTGAATCTTCTTGGACATTCTTTCTTTGTAACTGAAAGCTTGTGTAACTTCGACTTACACATATTTTTTTTAAATTCAATATAACCTTTAGAGAAACAAAATGACAAATATTGAAGAAACACACATATACCTTAACTAAATTTGTGCTTCCTTTGTAATTAGTCTGAGTCTTCTTCTATTTCCTTGAGCTTTCACATTCCTTACAGGTCCTTACATTATGTCCTTGTCCTCCACACTTTGAGCACCTCACAACTTGGCCATGCTTATTCATTTTGTATGGATTTTTCACTTGCTCATCTACACTCTTGTTCTTTTGTTTCTTAGGCCTCCCAAGCATCTTTTTTGGCTTTAGAAGATCCACATTAGGCAAGTTTATCTCAATCCACCCCGACTCATTAGGTATTGGGTAAAATATTGGTTCATATGATTTGATGTATGCAGCTTTTCTATATGTAGAAAACACAAAATCCTCAGGCTCTTGACCATACATCCAAATGGCTGAACGTCCATGTGGACATGATATCCCATTCAAGTCCCATCGTCGACAATTGCATGATTGCTAGGTTAAGTTAACAAAAAATTGTTTTCCCCTGCATAACACTTGAAAGTGACAATCCCTAACATAAGTTGTTCGGCACTAAAAAAAAAGCATATTTAGAAATCTCCAACTTATCCCTGACATTTTTGCTTTTATCATTCTCATCCATCTTCGTGTCATCCCTATTAAGCTGAAACCTTCTCATCAATCTCATCCTAATAATCTCTGTCATGGTAATTAGTGACTTGTCTCTTGCGTCCATGATGTAGTTGTTGAAGCTCTCATTGAGGTTATTCACCAGTAGATCACACTTGGAACTCCTGCTTAAAAATGCCCTAGACCATGTTTTTGGATTCACAATTGCCAAATAATTGTAGCCACCAACATCTAGTGCCTTTATCCTTTTCAAGAAGTATTTGAATTCCCTTGGAGTTAAACAAGATGCAGCATTCCATAAGAGATTTTTCAGACCCCGACCCTTGTGTCCTTAATCCTTAAAGTTAGCATAGCTATGTCTAACACATATTGTAACAACTCCCTTTTTTATAGGATGTAATAACTCTATTTTTTTACACACACATATATATTTTTAAAACCCCATGAAGTTATTACTTCTTTATTTCTAACTATTTAACTCATAATAACATTCGATTAAATTAACCAAGTATAATTAAGGTTTATAGTATAGCAATAATACTGATACAAATCTGGATTCACATACATATCATTAATTAAAAACATCCCTATAAAAATCAAACATATATATGTACACATCTTATTCATCCCTATTGACCAGTTCCAGGGATACAGGTGTGGGTGGTTGCACCTTCACCGGAATTTTAGCCAACTCAACCCAACGTACGCTAAAAACCAGTCATAGAGAATATCTGCATATTTAATCTTCTGAACATGATATGGAAATATAGTGAGAATTAAATCTCAATAGGTTCAACAATAAATCATACTTATCATCAATATAGCTCATCATGTCATGTTCATCTGTATAAGTTACAGCAATTACCTTAAGTCACATTAATGCACTTTATCTATGCACATAAAAATCATACAGTAATGATATAGATGGCATGAATAACTATTTTTAGAATATCATATGATGGCTATCAACTTATTTTCATATCAAGATACCCCAGTCAGGGTGAGTACTTTTTACTCTCCGGTACGAGCTTTTCTCTCTCCGTCCGACATGGCACACTTTCTTTCCATATTAATATAATCATAGTCGTTAGTAGGGCGTCCCTTACTGGTGCACCACACGGACCGCCATGTGACCGTACTTGTCTCTTTTATTTTATTTTATTTTTACATTAATAGCCAAAAATAGGATTTCAATAACAAGTATGTTCATTATGCTCATATGCCATAATTTAACATCAAAGCATAATCATTATCAAAAATCATTGAAAAAATGCAACCATGCCATGAATATAATCATTTTCAAATATCACTTGAAAATATTTACATGTCAAAATTACACACTTAAGATGGTAAGAAGTTCATGCAATGGCAATAGCTATGGCATACACTAGTCATTTATTATCTTTATTTATAAGATTCTTCTTTTTTTTAAATATTATTTTTATCCCTTCATTTTCTTTATGCTTGACCTCTAGTCACTTTCTTCCTACTTATATCATTTCCATCACATGTTCTCACAAATTTAATACAGCATTTTTCTTCAATTTGATTTCTATTATTATCCTATAATTAATTAGGTTCATTTAGGGTAAAAAATGTTGAAAATTAACTTTACCAGCTTCCAACAGGGCCTAAATGTATCCTATAATACGGATTGGCCATTTCTTGTAAAACAGCCATGCTTTAGGCTTTAAAATGCCATTTTTAGCACCGAACACGGTCTGTCTGTGCCTTGAAACACAGTCATGCTCTATGTTGTGTTATTCTCTGATGCGAGTTTTCATCCTACCTGACCTTTTCTCACTAATCAGAGTATGAATCCTTCATTTTAACTTTAAATTAGGTGATCTTAGTGTCCATTTAAAGTTAAAACAATTATCTAAAACTATTATGTTGAACTATTTATCAAAATCTTAAGAAATCTTGGTGATATTACTCCCTTAATCTAAACATAATTTCTTCTTGGGTAGGTTCTGACCTCTACTTACTAATCTGACCATATCTCCCTTATATGAACTCCAACTGAAGTGATTCCAGTGGCTAAATTTCCATGAGACATATATCTCTATTTTTTTATGTTAACTAATTATTTTAATTTTCTATAAAAAATTTCCAAAAATTCAAACATAAAAGCTTTACTAACAGATTCTTCCCTGGTTAACCATTTTCTGACCATTGCTCACTAATTTGACCATATCTACCTCATATGTACTCTAAATTGAGTGATGCCAGTGGCTAAAAATCCATGATATACATATCTATAGTTTTTATGTTAACCATTGCTTTTCATTCCTAACTGATTCTTCTCAGAATTTGAAAAACATAAGCTTCCCTAATTACTCCAAAATCTAGTTTCCGAACCGGACCTTTTCTAAGGTTTTAGTTCATCATTTTATTATGTCCTCTTCCATTTTCTTCCTAATTTATATCTAATCATATTCCATCAATTTTTCACCACATTTAAATATACAAAATAACAGCATAAAAATCTTAAAAAAATTTCACCCATAGCCATACCTATGCACAACTTTCCACACCAATCTAAATATTCAAACATACATCACATGCAAGATCAACATATAACATGATATAGCAACATCCATGGCCAATCATCAAAATAGTAAATATTGTAAATTTCATCAAAGTTTTAGGATCAAAATCCTATATAAATGTTTTTAATTTCAAAGCTCTTCTTTAAAAAAAATATTGTTAAACCTACCTAACGATCTCCCTAACTTACCTAGTGAATTCTTTTTCTTATTTCTTCTTGAAGAAAGTGGCAAGATTCCTCCCTTCCCTTATCTTTACCAACAACTTGAATAAGAGAAGGAGGGTGAGTTTTGAACCCCAAGGATGAAAATAAAAGATGGATTCAAGTGGAGATTAAGCTAACTTACCTTGAGTACTTAGTCCTCTAGGCTTCTCTTTCTTCTTCCTTTCTCCTTCCTCTCTTCTCCTTTCTTTCTCTCCTTTCCTCACTCTACCTTGCTTTTATTTTTCCTCTTCTTACTTAGACGAAATTCTAATATTATAAGGGTGGTTCTTACTTAAATAAACTATCAAATGGTCCTTTCATAATCATGGGTCTACCTTATCACAATTAGGATACATTTGGTTGTTTTTTGAAGAAAGACAACTCATGTTCTTGTCTTCCTCTCCCTTAGTCAAGATATGCATAGCAAAAGAAGATTTGTATTTTAAAATCATGATAAAATGTTCTTAAGATAAGGGACAAGGTCCTTTTGATTTAGGGATTCCTTTTCTTTTTCTTTTGTCTCACACAAATATGATAGATTTGCCTTTCTAAGTGGCAAGTTTCTAACCCTTGAATCTTCCTTGCTTGGTTGAAATTATTTGTGTAGGATAGGAATTTTTTGTCCTAATGCCATGTATTATTATACCACTTACTAAAATTATGAGTGTAGGATATAGATGTTTTATCCTAATGCCATATATTATTATACCACATGCTAAAATTATGAATGTAAGATATAGATATTATCACACCACTTGTTGAGTTTTTGTCTTAATGCGATGTGACATGATCTTTATTATTATTACACTATTATTTCATCACATGATTTATTTTATTTTTTTCCTATTGGATTTGGGCTCATTCTTGCCTATTTCCTTTACTTTGGCTGAAATTCTACATCTTATCGAGGGTTTGGTCACATTTTAATAAGTTTTGGGCTATCGGTCCAACTTCTATATCCTAATCCAAATTTATGCTATATCTCTTATTTGAACTATCCAATTGGCTTGTTAGAAAGTCATGTGAAGTGGAAGAACAAACTCTATGGAGTGTTCATAAGTGAAGGCCCAATGTATGGGTGGAGATGTTAAACTTAGTAACTCTAACTCTTGAATTAGGAAAGATTACCCTAATTCAATCTTCTTGAACTTTTAAGGTCTTTACTTACTTCCAAAAAAAATTATATTCCTTACCCAAGAATTTCGCCTCTGTTTAGGATGTTATTTCTATTTTTTTTCCTATTAGGTTTTCTCTCTTTACCTATTCCGCTTATGTTAGAAACATTTTCTATGCATACATAAGGTGAAGAATTTCTAAGGCTTATATTTTCTTAGATATCAAAAGAATTGTTTAATAAGTTTTATTTCTTTAAATATTTATGTACATCTACTAATAAAAGAAACGAAATTAGAGATGTTACATTTCTCTCCCTTAAAAGAAATTTGGTCCTCAAAATTTTAGAAATTATCTAATAAGAACAATTGTGGATATTTCTTCCTCATGACTTCTTCCAGCTCCCAAGTTGCTTCTTCCGAAGTCAAACCTTCTCATAACACCTTAACAACGTGAATGGTTTTATTTCTCAATTGCTTCACGTTGGTGTCCAATATGGATGCTGGTACTAACTGATATGTCGTGTACTCCTTTACTTCGATTGGTTCTTCCTGTATTACATGAGAGGAGTCTGGAAGATACTTACGTAACTATGATACATGGAAAACAATATAAAGGTTGGACAAATTAGGTGGGAGGGTAACTTGATATGCTGATGTCCCTACTTTCCTTAAAATTTGGTAAGGTCCAAAAAATTGCGGATTTAGCTTCCTAATCTTGAGAGACCAGCCAACTCTAGTAGTCGAGAAAACCTTCAGAAATACATGGTCTCTTTCCTCAAACTCTAAAGGTCTATGACTCTTATTATAGTAACTCTTTTGCCAAATCTAAGCTATAAGTATTTTATCTCATATCATTCTGATTTGCTCAGTGGTTTGATGAACTGGATCAGGACTCAGCAAGTTCTTTTATCCGACCTTAAACCAACAGAGTAGAGATTGGCACTTCTTACCTTATAAAGCTTTATAGGGGGCCATCTTAATACTAGAGTGATAACTATTATTATAAGCAAACTCCACTAAAAGTAAATACTTATCCCATCTTTTACTTTACTCTATCACACAGGCCCTCAATATATCTTTTAGGGTTTGAATGGTCCATTCTGTCTGCCCGTTAGTCTAAGGATGGTAGGCAATACTAAACCGCAACTGGGTTCCAAAAACCTCCTGTAACGCCTCCCAAAATCTCGATGGAAACCTCAGATCTCTATTAGAAACGATATTTAAGGGAATTCCATGTAGTCTAACTATTTCCTAAACGTACAACTGGGCCAATTTGTCTAGTGAATAGTTAATCTTTATGGGCAGAAAGTAAGTAAATTTGGTTAATTTGTCAACTATTACCTAGATAGAGTCATATCCAACTGAAGTCTTAGGTAAGCCCACGACAAAGTCCATCAAAATACTGTTCCATTTCCATTTAGGGATCTCAAGAGGTTGTAAAAATTTAGTTGGTTTTTTATGCTCTACCTTCACCTTCTGACAAATTAGACATTTTTCCATAAACTCGGCAATGTCCTTTTTCATCTCTGGCCACTAATAGATCCTCTTTAAATCTTGGTACATTTTAGTATATCCAAGATGGATTAAGTATCTACTCTGATGCACTTCCTACAAGATCTTAGTCCTCAACATTCGTTCTTGAGGAACACAGACCCTTCCTTGATACATGATTACTCCATCTTCCGAAATAAAAACAAAAATCTTAATCATTATGATCTTGTAAGTATTGATCGTGACCTTGAGCCTCTTTAATCTAGGCTCTAAGATCACACTCTATACTTAACCCATTAATGATTAGCTTCTTTGGGGTAAGAGTAGTGTCCAACTTCAAATTTTGAAACTCTTTTAGCATATGCATCTCATACACCATCATCCGATTATGTGCAGAGATTTTTGACTTAAGGCATCAGCTACAACATTCACCTTTCCTGGATGATACTTTATCTCAAACTTGTAATCATTGAGGAATTCTACCCATCTTCGTTGCCTCATATTTAACTCATTTTGGTCAAAAAGGTACTTAAGACTCTTATGATCACAGTATACTTTAAATGTCACTCTGTATAAATAGTGTCACCAAATCTTTAAGGCAAACACCACTACTGCCAATTCAAGATCATGGGTTAGATAGTTTCCTTCGTGGAGTCTCAGTTGCCTAGAAGCGTAAGCAACTACTCTTTTGTATTACATCAGCATACACCCTAGCCCTTTCTTTAAAGCGTCACTATACACTTCAAAATATCCTGGGGTCTAGAATAATTAAAACAGAAGTAGTGGTCAGTCTTGTCTTAAACTCCTGGAAACTAGCTTTACATTGATCAGTCCATTTGAAAGCACTTCCTTTCCTATTCAATTTAGTCAATGGCAAGGCTATACGAAAGAAATTTTGTATAAACCTCCTGTAGTATCTTGCCAAACCCAAAAAACTTTTGACTTCTGTAACCGTCTTTAGTCTTTTTCCCTGAATCACTGCTTCCGTCTTGTTAGGGTCTATGGCTACCCCTTTCTTAGAGATGACATGTCCTAGAAACTTTACCTCTGTTAATCAAAATCTACACTTCTTCAATTTGGCATACAACGTTTTCTCTTTCAGCACTTGCAGCACAATTCAGAGATGTTATTCATGTTCTTCTTCACTCTTAGAGTATATCAACATGTCATCAATGAACATAACCACAAATTGATCTAGGTAGAGTCGAAAAATGTGATTCATGTAATTCATGAAAATTGCAAGTCCATTTGTCAACCCGAAGGGCATTACGAGAAACTCATAGTGCCCATATCTAGTCTTGAAAGTTATTTTTGGTACATCCTCCTCCTTGATCCTAATCTGATGATATCCTGACCTCAAGTCAATCTTAGAAAAGATGGAGGCTCCTTTTAGTTGATCCAATAAGTCATATATCCTAGGGAGAGGGTACTTGTTTTTTATAGTCACCTTATTCAGTTGTCTGTAGTCTATGCATAGTCTCAAGCTCCCATCTTTCTTCTTAACAAACAACACAGGAACTCCCCAGAGTGATACACTTGGTCTAATAAATTGCTTGTCTAACAGTTCCTCCAACTATTTCTTGAGTTCCTGTAGTTCTTTCGAGGCCATTCTATAAGTTACAATAGAGATAGGCCCTGTCCCGAGTAGGAGATCAATAGAGAACTCTATTTCTCTTTTAGGAGGTAAGTCTGGAATATCTGATGAAAATATTTCATGAAACTCATTGGCTATTGGGATTTCATCAAGTTTTAGTTCGACTTCTAGGTTTAATAAATACAAGAGAATGTATCCAAGTACTCCATTCTTCAACTCCCTATTGACTTGATTGGCATTAAGCATTAATAACTGCATCTCCTTTTCTGGAGTAGAAGGTAGAAATTCAACGGTCTTGTTGCAACAATTCAGCAAGACCCGATTTCTAGATATCTAGTTTAACCCTAGAATGATATCAATACCTTTTAAAGGTAGACAGACAAGGTCTACAGAAAAAAATTTCTCTTGGATAGTGACTTGACAGTCCTTACATACAAAAGAAGTTAATACCCTTTCCCTTGTGGGGGTTACTATGGATAGCTTATAGGAGGTTTCAGAAATAGGATACTGAAACTTCCTAATACATTCATCTGATATAAATGAATGACTAGCACCAGAGTCAAACAACACTATAAGAGCAAATCCATAGATGTAGCACGTACCTTGAATCATATTAAAGGATTGAGCTGCTTCTTAGCTACTCAGGGTGAAAACCCTTCCTTTCACCTGAGGCTTCTGTTCCAACTGCATTCCCACTTTATGTGGGTAGTTCCTCGTAAAATAACCCTTTTGTTTATAATTGAAGCAGACATCTTGTCCTATGTAGCATGGTCAGTTACCATGCATGCGTCCGCACTTAGTGCACTTGACTGGGGCGAGGTCATGTTGTAAAGGTCGGGGACCCGCAGTTAATGGCCTCTTACCCGTTCTATATCTACTTCTCCTCACGTTCTTACCAGGGTTGGGAAAACTTTTCTTCCTCTTCCACAGGGTTTGCTTTTGCTTTTGCTTTTCGTCCTCCACTGCCCTTAAACTTTTCTCCATAAGTCTAGATTTATTTATCAATGGCATAAACTCCCTTATTTCCAAGATTATCACCGCATTCCTGATCTCTGGGTTCAATCTTGCTTCAAACTTAATAGCCTTCCATGCATCATCAAGGTTAAACCTTAAATAAGAGGAGAATTTAGACAACTCCTCAAACTTAGTGATGTATTGATCTACTAACATGCTACCCTGTCTACGTTAGAGAAATTTGATCTCGTTCTCGGCCCGCACAGTACTTGAAAAGTACTTTTTTAGGAAAATGTCTTAACTTGCTAGGTGATCTGCCTCCTCTGGTGAGTTAGCAGTTTTCTGGCCCCTCGCCACCAACACTCAGTTTCATCATTCAGCATATAAGCAGCAAAGATAACTTGATGCTCATTAGTGCAACCCATAACCTTAAAGATATTCACAATTCCCTTATCCACCTATCAGCTACCGTTAGGTCATAGCTACCTTAGAAAGAAAGTGGTTTGGTTCTGAGGAACTCAGACAAGCCATTATCATTTCTGGCCACCCGATTGTTTGGATTGTTTTCTCCATTCAAGTTGTTATTGTTCTGGAGATGTTGAAGAATTTGATTGGTAGCTATAACTTAGTCTCGAATTGCTGTGGCCAAGTTGTGCAGGGTTTCTTCTGCATTTTTTGCTGGGTTCCTCCTCGGTGGTGCCGTATCCTACTATGGCAAAAAATAGAGTTATGTTGGTATTGAGTTGATTAAACCCAATAGTTAGTTCAGAAATAGTTACAGTAGACATAACACCACATCAGCATATAGATAGGAAACACTAGTAATTTCTTACCTATATAAAATCACATATCCCCCTCACAACACAACCACAAACATACTCAAGACACTATAAGAACAATTCAGATAACTATCCACCCACTAGCCATCTAAGATCGACCTACTCTAATACCAATTATGTAACAACTCCCTTCTTTATCGGATGTAACAACTCCATTATTTTTACATATATATATATTTTTAAAACCCCATAAAGTCATTACCTCTTTATTTCTAACTATTTAACTCATAATAGCATTCGATTAAATTAACCAAGCATAATTAAGGTTTATAGTTAGTAATAATACTGATACAAATCTGGGTTCACATACATACCATTAATTAAAAACATCTGTACAAAAATAAAACACATATATGTACACATCTTATTCATCTCTATTGACCAGTTCTGGGGATACGAGTGCGGGTGGTTGTACTTTCACCGGAATTTTAGCCAACTCGGCTCAACGTACGCTAAAAGCTGGTCATAGAGAATATCTGCATATTTAGTCTTCTGAACATGATATGAAAATATAGTGAGAATTAAATCCCAGTAGGTTCAACAATAAATCATAATTATCATCAATATAATTTATCATGTCATGTTCATCTATATAAGCTACAGCAATTACCTTAGGTCACATAAATACACTTTATCTATGCATATGAAAATCATACAGTAATAATATGGATGGCATGAATAACTATTTTCATAATATCATATGATGGCTATCAACTTATTTTCATATCAAAATACCACGGTCAGGGTGAGTACTTTCTACTCTCCAGTACGGACTTTTCTCTCTCCGTCCGACATGGCACACTTTCTTTTCTCATTAACATGATTATAGTCATTGGTAAGGCATCCCCTACTGGTGCACCACATAGACCGCCATGTGACCGCGCTCATCTCTTTTATTTTCTTTTATTTTTACATTAACAGCCAAAAATATGATTTTAATAACAAGTATGTTCATTATGCTCATATACCATAATTTAACATTAAAGCATAATCATTATAAAAAATTATTGGAAAAATGCAATCGTGCCATGAACATAATCATTTTCAAATATCACTTGAAAATATTTACACGTCAAAATTGCACACTTAAGATGGTAAGGAGTTCATGCAATGGCAATGACTATGGCATACATTAGTCATTTATTATCTTTATTTATAAGATTCTTCTTCTTTTTTAAATATTATTTTTATCTCTTCATTTTCTTTATGCTAGGCATCTAGTCACTTTCCTCCTACTTATATCATTTCCATCACATGTTCTCACAAATTTAATATGGCATTCTTCTTCAATTTGATTTCTATTATTATCCTATAATTAATGAGTTTCATTAAGAGTAGAAAAATGTTGAAAATAAGATTTACTAGCTTCCAACACGGCCTAAACGTATCCTATAATATGGTTTGGCCATTTCCTATAAAACAACCATGCTTTAGGCTTTAAAATTCCATTTCCATCACTAAACATGGCTTGGCCGTGCCTTGAAACACGGTCATGCTCTATGTTGTGTTATTTCCTGATGCAGGTTTTCGTCTTGTCTGACCTTCTCTCACTAATCAGAGTATAACTCCATCATTTTAACTCCAAATTAAGTGATCTTGGTGTCTATTTAAAGATAAAACAATTATATAAAACTATTATATTGAACATTTTATTGAAATCTTAAGTAAATTTGGTGATATTACTCCCTCAAATTAAACATTATTTCTTCTTGGGTAGGTTATGACATCTACTTACTAATCTGACCATATCTTTCTCATATCAACTCCAAATTGAGTGATTCTAGTGGTTAAATTTTCAGTTATTTTAATTCTCTACAAAATGTTCCCAAAAATTCAAACACAGAAGCTTTACTAACAGATTCTTTTCTAGTTAACCATTTTTTGACCACTGCTCACTAATCTGACCATATCTACCTCATATGGACTCCAAATTAAGTGATACCAGTGGCTAAAAATCCATGAGACATATATCTATATTTTTCATGTTAATCATTGCTTTTAATTCCTAATCAATTCTTCTAAGAATTTAAAAAATATAAGATTCCTTAGTTACTCCGAAATCCAATTTCCGAATTGGACCTTTTCTAAGGTTTTAGTTCATCATTTTATTATGTCTTTTTCTATTTTCTTCCGAATTTACATCTAATCATATTCCATCAATTTTTCACCACATTTAAATATACAAAATAGCAACATAAAAATCTTAAAAATTTTCCACCCATAGCCATACATATGCAGAACTTTCCACACCAACCTAAATATTCAAACATACATCACATGCAAGATCAACATGTAACATAATATAGCAACATCCATGGCCAATCATCAAAATAGAAAATATTGTAAATTTCATCAAAGTTTTAGGATCAAAATCCTATATAAATGTTTTTAATTTCAAAGCTCTTCTTTAAAAAAAATATTGTTAAACCTACCTAATGATCTCCCTCTCACTTAGTGAATTCTTTTTCTTGTTTCCTCTTGAAGAAAGTGGCAAGATTCCTTATTTCCTTTAACTTTTTCAACAACTTGAATAAGAGAAGGAGGGTGAGTTTTGAACCCCAAGGATGAAAATAAAAGATGGATTCAAGTGGAGATTAAGTTAACTTATCTTGAGTACTTTGTCCTCTAGGCTCCTCTTTCTTCTTCATTCCTCTCTTCTCCTCTTTTTCTCTCTTTTCCTCACTCTACCTTGCTTTTATTTTTCCTCTCCCTTACTTGGACGAAATTCTAATGTTATAAGGGTGGTTCTTACTTAAATAAACTATCAAGTGGTCCTTCTTTCATAATCATGGGTCTACCTTATCACAATTAGGATGTACTTGGTTGCTTTTTGAGGAAAGACAACTCATGTTCTTGTCTTCCTCTCCCTTAGTCAAGATATGCATAACAAAAGAAGATTTGTATTTTAAAAATCATGATAAAATGTTCTTAAGATAAGGGACAAGGTCCCTTTGATTTAGGGATTCTTTTTCTTTTTCTTTTTCTTTTGTCTCACATAAGTATAATAGGCTTGTATTTTTAAGTAGCAAGTTTCTAACCCTTGAATCTCCCTTACTTGGCTGAAATTATTTGTGTAGGATAAGAATGTTTTGTCCTAATGCCATGTATTATTATACCACTTGTTAAAATTATGAGTGTAGGATATAGATGTTTTGTCCTAATGCCATGTATTATTATACCACATGCTAAAATTATGAATGTAGGATATAGATATTATCACACCACTTGCTGAATTTTTTTCTTAATGCCATGTGACATAATCTTTATTATTATTACACTATTATTTCATCATATGATTTATTTTATTTTTTTTCCTCTTGGATTTGGGCTTATTCTTGCCCATTTCCTTTACTTTGGCTGAAATTCTACATCTCATGGAGGGTTTAGTCACATTTTAATAATTTGTGGGCTATCAGTCCAACTTCTATATCTTTGTCCAAATCTATGTTATATCTCTTGTTTGGACTATCCAATTGGCTTGCTAGAAACTCATGTGAAGTGGAAGAATAAACTCTATGGAGTGTCCATAGGTGAAGGCCCAATGTATGGGTGGAGATGTTAAACTTAGTAACTCTAGCTCTTGAATTAGGAAAAAGTACTCTAATTCAATCTTCTTGAACTTTTAAGATTACTTACTTCTAAAATTTTTTATCTTTCTTACCTAATAATTTTGCCTCTCTTTAAAATGTTATTTCTAATTTTGTTTCCTATTAGGTTTTCTCTATTAACCTATTCCATTAATGTTAGAAACATTTTCTATGCATACATAAGATGAAGAATTTCTAAAGCTTATATTTTCTTAGATATCAAAAAGAATTTTTTAATAAGTTTTATTTCCTTAAATATTTATGTACATATACTAATAAAAGAAACAAAATTATGGATGTTACACATATCCTATGATCTGCATTTGGTATAAGCAATTCAAATGCTTTAGTTAGGCCTTGCATAGAATGAAACATGAAACATATAAGACTAAAATTGAATTAAATACTTCATAGATAATGTATATACAATAACACGCAAAAACAATAATACCTTCTGCCTATTAAATATAAATGTCCAGTCACGTTCTGAAATTCCTCCAATATCGTGTAACAATAGTTCTAGAAACCAAACCCATGCATCTTTATTCTATATCTCAACAACAGCATATGCTATTGAAAATAGATTTTCATTTCCATCCCTCCCAATAGCTGGTAGTAATTTATCTCCAAATGGAGGCTTAAGATGGCGACCATCTAGACCCACAAATTTCCTACAACAAACCAAAAGTCCTAATTTTATTGCTCCCAATGACACATACATCCTCTTGAACACATGATTTCCTAACGCACCATGATTGGCAATATGTACCTTTACTGTACTTCTTGAATTATGATCAAGAAGAGTTTATGCATAATCATACACCCTTTCTGTACTATTGACTCCACTCTCCATGAATAGTCTTTATGGCCATCTTCTTTGCTCTATAAACTTGGTTTATTAACACATCACTCGTCAAATTAGTAGTAATCTTTATCATCATATTAACTACTTTCCAATCTGGGTTTCTTCTCAACTTTTCTAAGTATTTTTTCGCTAGATAACTTGAGGTGATCTGCCTATTCCTGTAGGCTCTAGGACATGAGTGCTTCGGATACAAGTTTCTAATCTAAAATGTACTTTCACCATTTAATTTGATCTCATATATTCTGAACTCACAACTCTTTGCACATTCAACTATAACCTTGTTGTGATCATTTTTCTTCGATTTCAAATCCTTTCCTTGTTGGATGTTCCATTCATGGACTACAGTTTTAAAAATAGCCACACTTGGAAACTTTTGGCCTATACTAAAGACAATATTGTCTATGTCCTTATCAGGCCTAAACTTATCATACTTTGATGTGGCACATTCTTCATCACTACTGATAAGCAGAGATATCAACTCATTGAATGGTGTATATTCTGATTGAATATCAGTATCTAGATAGTCAGCAGGTATAGTTTCTGTCACGGCCCCAAATGATGGAACACATGACCGGCACGACATAAGGGTTTCCCCCTAGCCGCAAGCCTAACACATAGCATGCACAAACATCCAGCACACAATCCAGAGTACATAATAAATATAACTGGCCACATATGCCACATCCAATATCAGAAAATACTGTATATATGTATATATATATATCTCATGATATCTCATGAATCCAACATTCTGATTCAACTTGGCCCATGGCCTCATAATATTCATGTGATTCAACTTGGCCCAAGGCCTCATAATACCAACATTATTGTAAAATATAAAACCATTTTTCAAACAACACATCAAAATACGCAAGAAGCGAGGATCCTGCCTGTATGTTCATGGAGATACTCTAGACATAACTAAACTAAACAAACAGTACAAAAGAGCCTTGCCCAAACTAGGGCTCACAAACACTATCTTCAGCCTCCTACGAAGCTGTAGCTGGATCAAAGTCTCTTTGACTATCTGTGGGGAGGAAACAAAAGAGGGGTGAGATTACCACATCTCAGTGAATGAGTAAATCATACTATAACTGAAACAGGGCAAACCAAGCACGAGTGTTTCGCAATGGGTTTAATAATTGAAATCCAAATGTAAAGATAACAATAGAAACATTAAGCATTTAACCATAATTTATTGAAAGAATGCTAAACAGTTCAAATGTGTGTTCAAAAGATAAAACATGATTAAATCAATAACCGTAAGCAAATCAATTATGCATGGTAAGTAATACATGAAGATATTTATGCAATAACAATGATGAATGAGCTTGTTTAGAAATATTTAATCTTTAAGAAAAATGCATCAGTTTATTGGAGGTCTTTCCTAACAGATCTATCATCTCCCCCAAGCACACAGCAAGGGTAGGGTAATCACTGTAGGCGTAGACATAAGTCCACCCTAAATTTCCCCAAGCACATAGCAATGGGTATGGCAATCACTGTAGGTGAAGACATAAGTCAACCCTAAATTTCCCCAAGCACATAGCAATGGGTATGGCAATCACTGTAGGCGAAGACATAAGTCAACCCTAAATCCCTGTGTCTTAGGCAGTCATATGCCCGTCACAGTATCCTAGGCCGAAGCCTTAATATGATCATGGTGCACCAGGGCTAGCACTACCTGCGGCTAGCTAACAGTGATCTAAAAGGGTCCCTCTAATAGAAAACATTTGAAATATGCTATTCAAAGAGTTTAAAGTAAAACATTTCCATAATTTTACAATAAAGCTATAATTCTCCATCTAGCTCTTTTCATGCATAAAATTCCGTTCTAAAATATATCTCATCCATGAATTCCCATGGAGACCTTTATAATCATAAACTTTCCCTTTTAAAACATAGATCGTCCGTAGACGTCACATAGATGCTCATCATGCATCAAATCATTTCATGGCTAACTTAGTTCATTTCTATGACTAAGTTCGCATTTCTATAAATCTAGCTCAAATGGAGAATTAATAGTCTAGATGCTTGCCCTACATACCTAGGGTTCAACTAGGATTGAAATTTACAATTTCTAACATGGTTGGAACATATTGGTTTTCAAAACGATAAAACAATTTAACATACATTCCAACTAGTTAAAATCATACGAGAGAGTTATAAATCAAATTCCTAAAACATGCGCTATAGTATGAAAAATCCACTCACAAGTAAGGGCTCCAGATTGGACAGCTCTAAAATCCTAGTTCCTGGTCTGAATTCGGTAAAACAGACCCCAAAATCGAGTCTGGAAGGTCCAAAAGCCTTAAATGAGCTTGGTTACCGTTCACCGCAGGAAAACACTATTCACAGCCACTATTCACCGCCGGAAAACACTATTCACTGTCACAAAAATTTTACCGAATCAACAAAACAATTTCATATCCTAATATTTATCTAATTTCTGAATCCATCTACGGAGTCAGATTTCTAATTAGAAGTCCCTAAGTAAGGTTTTTCAGAACTTACCTTTTACCAAGATTTTCTACTTCAGATCTACGGCGATTCAACGGTTGATTTGAAAAACTGATCGGTTAAACCTGAAGTACTCTTCGTCCTGAATCCAATAATACGTTCAGTTTTGAGATTGGAAGCCCTTAAGCACTCCAAATCGAAAGATAAAATTTAAAATTACTATGCACTCATTATGCATGCACTATTCCTCTTTCTTTTTTTTTTCTTCCTTCTTTCTGATACTTCGCCGCCTCGATTTTCATTTATCGTTCGTTTTCGTTTTTTTTTTATAATAATAATAATTATTAAATAATTAATAATATGATTTTATTTTATAAAAATTCATATAAATTCCATTTTTCATCATAAAATATCCCAAAAATTCTTAAAAATTTTCATTCTCATAAATCTTTAGTTAAACTCTTAAATCATAATTTTTCTTAATAAAAATCATAATAAAATAAATTTCAAAACAAATATCTTAATTCATATTAAAAGAAAGAATATTTCTAAAAATACCATAAAAATTCAATAGAGGCCGGTATAATTATTTTAAGCAATACAATACTTCTTTTACTTAAAAGTATACTTACTTTTAGTAAAACATAATCATTTTTAAACAAATAAAAAATATATTTGCTTATAGCGCGCCAAAACATAAATTCTCATATTTCTTTTGTAATTATTTAATCCATGTAATAAATATACATATTTTCTACGGTTCTTATCTCTATTGTCAAAATTCTCTATTTTATTCTAAATTTCCTTTAATTGAATTTTTCGTTAAATTTTACAGTTATTACATTATTCCCCCCTTAAAGAAATTCGGTCCCCGAATTTCATCACCATAGTTGCAGATAAACACGAACCTCATTGTTCAAACAAGTACAGATATATTCTCCTTTTTTTTCCCAAGTAGTTTCCTCAAAAGAGTGATTTTTCCATATCACCTTTACTATAGGTATTTCTTTTAATCGTAACTTCTTTACTTGTCTGTCTACTATTGCTACTGGTTGTTCCTCTTAGGTTAAATCTTTCTGTAACTGAATCTATGGACACTGTATAACATGTGTAGAATCCGGTAAATATTTCTGTAGCATAGACACATGAAAAAAAACTGAATGGACATTGCCCAATTTAGGTGGTAAAGCCAAACAATAAACCACTGAACCGATCTTATCAAGAATTTGAATAATTCTATATACCGAGAGGGTAATCTTCCCTTTCTTTCCAAATCTCATTACCTCTTTTATTGGTGAGTCATTAAAGAATATATGGTCACCAACTGAAAATTTCTAGTGCTCAACATTCATAGTCCTTGAAAACTTTTGACTTGTATTGAGTTTCCAGTATTCTTTTTCTAATCAATTTCACTTTATCAATGACATTTTATAATAAATCTAACTCCACTGAGTCATTTAACAAAACATTTGTAACACCTCTTATATAAGGCTTAAATCTTCTAATATCATTTTATTATAGACAGATTCTGCTAAGGAATCTCTCACCAATCTAGAAAAATATATATGCTTAAAGCATGCTCTCCAAGCTAGCATCATCAATTTAGATAAGTCATATTCTATCTATTGCATGTTATTCCAAACTAGATTTTCAAAGTTTAACTTTTCTCAATTCACTCACATATTAAGAAACCTATGATGTTTATGTAAAACTTTAAATGATGCCATTGTATATTGGCATGATAATTACTGCTATGATTAAGTTCAACTAAGGACAATTAATTTCTTCCAACTTTTACCACAATAATATAAAGATACTTAAAGAATAACTTCTAATGTATAAACACATAATTTAAATTTTGTATTAGTCATATTATAATCTAATAAAGATCCTTAGACTTCCTAAATAACTCTCTTGAGATAATATATTCAATTCGTATTTGCCAACATATCGGCCAATGAAAAATTTAACTTGTATCTTCTTTTTACCATTATACTAGTACCATTTTTATCTCAGTATATCCTTATTATCTCGGTTTATCCATATTTACAATTTATGGCTTCTTCTGAAATCTCTTTTCTTAACAATTATTTATACGTAAATTTTCAAATCTCAACATGATTTACATTCTAGATACTAGTCTCAATTTAGCAAAGTATAAATTCTTAACACAAATATCTTAATTACTTACATTATTCTCATAGATGATTCTCAAAATATTTTCCATGTTTCCAAATTAAAAATTTCAAGATTAACTTAAATCTTATTTTCCATACTTTATTCTTCAAAAACTTTAACACCGTTAATTCCTTTAATTATATTCGTCAAAGCACCATTACATCATCATCCATCTATTCTTTTCAAAATCTCTATTACTTTAATCTACTAATCAGTTGAACACCATAATAACTGAATTCTAAAGATTAGAAATTATCTTTCCTTGCAATAAGGGAAAACAACCTTGCATTTAATGCCAACCGTTAATGAGGGAGAATGCAGTGAAACAGAAAAAAAGCACAACAGAGAATGGTGCCAAAATAGAAAGTCAAAAATTTGGACAAACATTGAAAAGCATTAAAATCGGTGGCCGTAATTCTTGAAAATCTGTAAACAAAATCTAGCTGCTATTTCGGCGAAAAACGGTGGCCGCAATCGGTGGCCGCAAATTTTGAATATATATGCCAAAATTTAATTCAAAGATATTGTTATTCGGCGGAAGCATATCATATGGAAAAGAAATATTTCTGAACCTATAAAGTCTGTGAATAACAAGAGCACATAGTTAACTGGTAGGATGCAGTTGGTTGCTTCAAAATATATAATCAATCAACTGTAAATAACCAGTCCAAATTAAAATTTCTCAAAATAGCTAGTCAACTTATAAACCAATAGTCGACTGGTAAAAATATTGAGAAAACAAAATAAACTATTTGATTGTTCCTTTTCAACAATTAATTGGTTTGCATTTTCATTCATTTTTTTTCTTTTTACAATGACGGCTATCACCTACAACCTTTCAAGACATCAATGCTTCATCAAAGACAACAAGAAAAAGACAGATTTATGGTGATATCTTATCTTATGCTCTTTATGTGCTTAATATGGGTCACAGTCATAACTACTGTACATATACATGCTTGCTGTTTTTTTTTACCTTTAATTTAGTTAATATCCACCAATCACTCACATAGATATTCTAATAATATCCGGCCTATTCGCATAGCTATTATAAATATGCCCTTCTCTGAGTTCATTAAATACTTACATTAGTATCTTTGTCTATACTCAAAGTTAAGGTGATAGAAATTATGGAGAGAACCGCATTCCGTCAGTTTCGAAATATCTGTGTCTTTTGTAGTTCCAGTCCAGGAAAAGATGGGGAGTATGTTAAAGCAGCACAAAATCTGGGTATGGTGCTGGCCAGAAGAAAAATTTATCTAGTCTATGGTGGAGGTAACTGTGGGTTAATGGGGTGTGTGGCTACAGCTGCACATGTAGGAGGATGCCAAGTTCTAGGTATTATTCCTACAGCTCTAGTTGCATCCAGCAACATAGGGAAAACAATTGGGGAAGAATATAGAGTAGCTTACATGCATGAACGCATGGCTAGAATGATGAGCAATGCTGACGCCTTCATTGCCTTACCAGGTAGTTTTGGTACTTTAGAGGAGATTTTCCAAATAGTCTCTTGAGCACAACTGAATCTGCATCACAAACCGATAGGTTTGTTAAATGTTAATCACTTCTTTGATGGTTTATTATCTTTCCTTGATCATGCTGTGGAACAAAGGTTTATCCCACACTCAGCACGACGAATTCTCATCTTAGCTTCAGATGCTGAGGAGTTGATTGATGCCTTACAAGCATATGTTCATGTACCTGATCCAACTATTGCTCAAATAGAATGGACGGCAGACAACCGTAGGAAGCGCAAATTGGATTTGGATCTGCATCTGTAACTGTAGTAGAACGTAGCCATTGCTGTTCCACTTTTATTTTTTTAGGGTTTATTTGGATACCATCCTGCTAGCCACATACCTTAAGAAAGTACTATTACTAAGTCAAAATTTATATTTTGAGAACTTAGCATATATCTTATACTCCTTTGGAGTTTGTAATACTATCTTTAAATACTGCTTATGATCCTCTGAACTCTTGAAATATTCTAATAAATATAATAACAACTTGATTTAGGGATGGCTTAATTACTTATTCATTAACTCTATGAATGTAGCTGGGGCATTTGTCAATCCAAATGACATAACTATAAACTCATAGTGTCCATGTCGAATCCTGAAAGCAATTTTTTTTTTAATATTCTCTTCTCTTCTCCTTAATTGATGATATCTAAATATCAAATCAAGTTAAATTTTTGAAAAATGTCGAGCACTTTCTAACTGATCAAATAGATCATCTATACGAGGTAATGAGTATTTATTCCACATTGTCACTTTATTCAACTATCTATAATCTATGTATAATCATAGTGATCCATATACTGGAGCACTCCAAATAAAAGTCCTAGGGCTTTTAAATCCCTTGTCTAACATGTCTTGTAACTATCTTTTTTTTTCAGTTCTTTAAGTTCAGTGGGTGCCATTCTATATGGAAATATAGACGTTAGCCAGGAAATAAATCAATACCAAACTCTATTTATTATTTCGGGGTAATCCTGACAATTCCTCAGGAATTATATCAGAAAATTCTCTAATCACTGGAACTTGATTTACAGTGGTATACTTTATATCAGCATCTCTCACCACTGTCAACTATCCTTGGCACCTTTTTGTAATCACTTATGGACTACTAAAGCAGAGATTAGGTTACTGGGTATCTCACTAAGATTTCTTTGTATCAAGAGAAAAAAAATTCTCTAAGAATATTGAATTTAATCACCTTCTAGTGACATGTCAAAATGACATGACATAATGCCAACTAATTCATTCTCAATATCACATCACACTCTACCATATCTAGACAACTGAGTACAACAAATGTCACATTCAGAAACCATCATACCAGAGTTTGACCTCTTCCGTACCTTGGTGGTATAGGATTTTCCTAAACTCAGCATTCCGCTGAGGTTTGCCCTACTACCATTCAAGAGGACACGCGGAGAGACTCTGTATGGATCTTTTCCCAAGCACATAGCAAGGGAAAGCAAATAACATCTCATATAACTGGCATCTCGCTATAAAACAAAGATAGCCCAACCGTTACTTAACCATGCCAACATAGCATACTATAAACTGACTTACTTAAACAAAAAGACAACATCCTATTGAACCACTTTAGCAGCACCGTGAGTATAAGCATGTCCGGATTCATACCCATACTCAAAGTCTTACCTAAAGGTCCGTTACTCCATGAACACAGGAAAACCTAATGCTCTGATACCAACTTTTTCACGGCCCCAAATGATGGAACACATGACCGGCACGACATAAGGGTTTCCCCCTAGCCGCAAGCCTAACACATAGCATGCACAAACATCCAGCACACAATCCAGAGTACATAATAAATATAACTAGCCACATATGCCACATCCAATATCAGAAAATACTGTATATATGTATATATATATATATATCTCATGATATCTCATGAATCCAACATTCTGATTCAACTTGGGCCATGGCCTCATAATATTCATGTGATTCAACTTGGCCCAAGGCCTCATAATACCAACATTATTGTAAAATATAAAACCATTTTTCAAACAACACATCAAAATACGCAAGAAGCGAGGATCCTGCCTATATGTTCATGGAGATACTCTAGACATAACTAAACTAAACAAACAGTACAAAAGAGCCTTGCCCAAACTGGGGCTCACCAACACTATCTTCAGCCTCCTACGAAGCTGTAGCTGGATCAAAGTCTCTTTGACTATCTGTGGGGAGGAAACAAAAGAGGGGTGAGATTACCACATCTCAGTGAATGAGTAAATCATACTATAACTGAAACAGGGCAAACCAAGCACGAGTGTTTCGCAATGGGTTTAATAATTGAAATCCAAATGTAAAGATAACAATAGAAACATTAAGCATTTAACCATAATTTATTGAAAGAATGCTAAACAGTTCAAATGTGTGTTCAAAAGATAAAACATGATTAAATCAATAACCGTAAGCAAATCAATTATGCATGGTAAGTAATACATGAAGATATTTATGCAATAACAATGATGAATGAGCTTGTTTAGAAATATTTAATCTTTAAGAAAAATGCATCAGTTTATTGGAGGTCTTTCCTAACAGATCTATCATCTCCCCCAAGCACACAGCAAGGGTAGGGTAATCACTGTAGACGTAGACATAAGTCCACCCTAAATTTCTCCAAGCACATAGCAATGGGTATGGCAATCACTGTAGGCGAAGACATAAGTCAACCCTAAATTTCCCCAAGCACATAGCAATGGGTATGGCAATCACTGTAGGCGAAGACATAAGTCAACTCTAAATCCCTGTGTCTTAGGCAGTCATATGCCCGTCACAGTATCCTAGGCCGAAGCCTTAACATGATTATGGTGCACCAGGGCTAGCACTACCTGCGGCTAGCTAACAGTGATCTAAAAGGGTCCCTCCAATAGAAAACATTTGAAATATGCTATTCAAAGAGTTTAAAGTAAAACATTTCCATAACTTTACAATAAAGCTATAATTCTCCATCTAGCTCTTTTCATGCATAAAATTCCGTTCTAAAATATATCTCATCCATGAATTCCCATGGAGACCTTTATAATCATAAACTTTCCCTTTAAAACATAGATCGTCCGTAGACGTCACATAGATGCTCATCATGCATCAAATCATTTCATGGCTAACTTAGTTCATTTCTATGACTAAGTTCGCATTTCTATAAATCTAGCTCAAATGGAGAATTAATAGTCTAGATGCTTGCCCTACATACCTAGGGTTCAACTAGGATTGAAATTTACAATTTCTAACATGGTTGGAACATATTGGTTTTCAAAACGGTAAAACAATTTAACATACATTCCAACTAGTTAAAATCATACGAGAGAGTTATAAATCAAATTCCTAAAACATGCGCTATAGTATGAAAAACCCACTCACAGGTAAGGGCTCCAGATTGGACAGCCCTAAAATCCTAGTTCTTGGTCTGAATTCGGTAAAACAGACCCCAAAATCGAGTCCGGAAGGTCCAAAAGCCTTAAATGAGCTTGGTTACTGTTCACCGCCGGAAAACACTATTCACGCCGGAAAACACTATTCACTGTCACAAAAATTTTACCGAATCAACAAAACAATTTCATATCCTAATATTTATCTAATTTCTGAATCCATCTACGGAGTCAGATTTCTAATTAGAAGTCCCTAAGTAAGGTTTTTCAGAACTTACCTTTTACCAAGATTTTCTACTTCAGATCTACGGCGATTCAACGGTTGATTTGAAAAACTGATCGGTTAAATCTGAAGTACTCTTCGTCCTGAATCCAATAATACGTTCAGTTTTGAGATTGGAAGCCCTTAAGCACTCCAAATCGAAAGATAAAATTTAAAATTACTATGCACTCATTATGCATGCACTATTCCTCTTTCTTTTTTTTTTCTTCCTTCTTTCTGATACTTCGCCGCCTCGATTTTCATTTATCGTTCGTTTTCGTTTTTTTTTTATAATAATAATAATTATTAAATAATTAATAATATGATTTTATTTTATAAAAATTCATATAAATTCCATTTTTCATCATAAAATATCCCAAAAATTCTTAAAAATTTTCATTCTCATAAATCTTTAGTTAAACTCTTAAATCATAATTTTTCTTAATAAAAATCATAATAAAATAAATTTCAAAACAAATATCTTAATTCATATTAAAAGAAAGAATATTTCTAAAAATACCATAAAAATTCAATAGAGGCCGGTATAATTATTTTAAGCAATACAATACTTCTTTTACTTAAAAGTCTACTTACTTTTAGTAAAACATAATCATTTTTAAACAAATAAAAAATATATTTGCTTATAGCGCGCCAAAACATAAATTCTCATATTTCTTTTGTAATTATTTAATCCATGTAATAAATATACATATTTTCTACGGTTCTTATCTCTATTGTCAAAATTCTCTATTTTATTCTAAATTTCCTTTAATTGGATTTTTCGTTAAATTTTACAGTTATTACAGTTTCTATCATTGTTAGTAGCCTGGGAACCAAATTAAGCTTCTTCTAAGGATTTGCTTATATAGACTCTATGCTTACAAAATGTAAATTAAGCATTATTTATATTCAAAAACCTAAGTAGCTAAATATTATATAGAAATTATCAATGTAGCTAGATAGTCATTTTACCTAGAAGGTCATAAATTTCTTTATCATTTTTTACCACCTCTTTCCAATAAGGGTATTCTTTAGTACTACTATTGTCTTAATCACTTTCGGATTCACTTTCTTCCTCTTCAGTTACAGCCTCATCTTTATCATCTCCCTCTACTAACACATCATAAAGATCACTTGTGTCTATCATGTATAGTGAAACTTCCAAGTCTAATTTATAAATGTCGTATATGTCCAACATACTTTTAATCTCAAGGTCTGACACAATATGTACAAGCCCTTATCTAACATATGATCAAGGACAAGGTAATGAGCAGAAACACTTGTTTTCCACATGAACTTTTTTATCTCCTGCATAAGCTTGAAGTATGACATGATATCCCTATCCTTAGGGTCTATGGTTGCCACATTACCTCCTATGTAGGTAGTCTCTTTCAATCCATACTATAATTTTTCACCATAATGAACAATAAAATTTACATGTAATTTTTTTGACCCTGCATAAACAAAATTTAAACAAATTCATAAGTACATATTGAGTTGATAATACATTCAAAAGAATGATGCTAAGAGAATCTATTAAAACAAAATTCAAAACATTTTCCGAAGCTATTACCTTCTTAAAGATTAGGTGTAATGCTTCAATCTTTTCTTTGACTTGTAAAATAGGTTATAATGATTTGAAGATAATACTAGAGGGGCAAGTTAAGTGTGTCAAACTATGAATCCATTTACATTCAGTATGCACATATATGGTAAATCAAAGATTTTCTACAAATTAAGATAAGTCATTCTTTTTGAAAACATCAAAGACTTATTTAGTTTTTAGAAGTACTATAATTCAAAATATATGCTTTTATGTATGTATTGATATTCAATTACAAAAATACAATGAACCTTATAGCACTTTTGTTATTACTAGTCTACCAATATAATAGAGGAATCATGACGTTAAATTGCTGCTTTCCATTGTTCTATATACCAACAATGTATGACCAAAAAACAAAAGAATGAATATATTATACATTCATCGAGGCATCTTGGCAACAAAACAAAATTCTTTCACAAATGTCAACTACATTGTCAATAAACATGGGGAACCACAAAAAGAATCTACCATCTGTAATCAAACTATACAGATCACATGCTTTACACTTTTTTTTTATGTAATCAATGGTACACCAATCACTGTATTTTCCTTTTTTAGACCATATAACTGAAGCTTTATCTATATACACTTCGTAAGCACAAGAACAGAGACCACAAACACAAAGCAAAGGATCCTTCCGTTGTCGTTAGGAATTTCTTCTTTCCGTGGCTTCTGGTTGCTTCTTCCTCCACAAGTGCTCAACAAGGGCTCTTCAATAGCAAACATTGGACGATGCGGTAGCTTCAACGGTGAACAGTGATCAACACGGTGGCTCAATAATGAACGATGTGGTGCCTTTAGCTTCGACAACCAACGATGGCTTCGACACAGTGACTTCACTCTGCTCACGTTCACTTGCATATTTCTTCACAACAGAACACGAGGCATTTTCACTGGGTGTATCTTTATAACAAAACCAAACATTAGCTAAAGTGAAAGTAAAAAAAATCTAATTGATTTTGTTTAAAAAAATAAAGAGCATTTTTGTATTTGTATATATCAATAATGTTAGTTTAATGGGGAAGTTAACGATTGGGGGCAAATTCCAATTAAATAAAAAATTAGAGAGAATATTGCAATCTTTGAAAGAAAAGAGGAGAAGTTGCAGTTGTAATCAAAGATGAGGGTAGCAAATTATCATTTTCCCTTACTTTTCTATAAATAAAGGAGCATGGCGCGGAGGGAGGGTTACGTTCTCATAAGCGGCAAAAAAAAAATTACTCCCAAGTATTAATTTATATACTTTTATATAATAAATATGAAATATTATTTAAAAATTTTGGAGTTCAACTTAATATAATAAGGATGAAAGCTTAAGTTACGTTTGGTTTTTCAAAATATTTTTAGTTTTTTTTCATATTTTAAATTTTATTTTATTATTTGAAAAATGCATTTATTTTATAAAAAGTAAAAGTTTATTTATCTTTATTGTCAAACCAATTTGACATAAAAGACAATAAATTTTAGTTCAAGTTTCAATAATAATGAAATTATTTTAGTTTTATTTAATATTTATGATCATACTCTTTTTTAAAATGACAAAAATATCATTTTCCATTTTTTTTATAAATACTGAACACATCTTTTATAAATTTTCTATTTTCATTCTGTTTTAAAAAATATTTTCTTCTAAACTTTACTAAAAACACTTTTTCTGTTTTTAATAAAAATAAAAATAGAAAACCAACAAACCAACATGCCTTTATTATCTAAATTATTTTCTAAAATTTCTAGTAGAATAATAGAGAAAATTAGAGGTAGCAGTTTTTTTTTTATTCTGCTTCACTTTATTGTATTTTATTATCTTAAAAAAAAAGTTAGATGTCTCAAGAGGAATTGCATATCATAAATATGTTTTTAGGAGATTCATTATACTTTGTTAGTGCCATTCTGAAGTGCCGTTACAGAATTATTTGAGACAACAAAAATTAATTTACAGCAAACTTTCAAAGTGAAGAAAATAATCATATGTCAAAATGAAGAAAAATTAATTTAAAATATCAGACCCAATCAAGTTATAAAAATTTATTCGATAGGTAAAAATTAAAATACTTTATTTATAAGATGTGAATTTTTTTTTGTCACTATTTTTTTAATAGACGATATGTAAATATTATAATAATTTTTTTATTAAAATTTGTGTCATATTTTACTTTAAAAATAGAATAGTCTGATATTATCCTTAAACTTTTTATAATAATAATAAAAACAAGTTACCTTACTAGCTTGAAATGTTATTGGTAAAAAAACAAACCGCTTCGAGAGGAGGTAAAATGTCCGATAGTAATGGCAACAATGAGGTATGGTGGATAAAAAAGATTATTATGAAAGCTTCAGTTCCTATGTGAGGATAAAACTTCAGCTTGTACAAGAGGAATCCTACTTCAAAAGAAGCTTTGAGAAAGGGCAGTGCTAAAAAATTTCCTCCATTTGAATGCAGTGATTATTGAATCTGAGAGATGGCAACGTTTGTGCAGATTTTCTTGCTAATTTTTAGTTTGAGGTTAAATATACCAATTACAAAATGGGTATAAAATCTGTTAAATATTTTTAAGGATTCATGTACCATATATGTACACGTATACACACAGTGACGGAGGGTAGTTGAGGTTTGAGAGGGCTGCCATGTTCAAAAGTTCTTAATAATAATATATAATTTGTTATTTAACTAAATATATAATATTCATATAATGTTTACATATGTGTTAATTACTTTCACTTTTTTGTGACATAACATTTTGTTTTATTTTTATTCTTTAAATAATTTATTATTGTGATATTTTCATTCTATCACTTAATTTTTTAAAACAAAATTTTATTTTTAATTTTGCTCTAACCCTGATACAACAATGTTTCAGCATTGAACCACCAACAACTTCTTAGGAGGTCTAATATCCAAGAAATATGGACATTGAGAAGTATATAGAATGACAATATCACAAAAGTGTCTACTTACTATTTAAAATATTGTGTCATATTTAATATGATATATAACATGTGCAAATATTGATGTGGCCTATATTTTAAAGTGTCTAATGTCTGTTTCATAGTATTCTCTCTCACAATTTTTTTGTTTTTTGGACAAGTCTCTCACAACCTTCCAATGGCAAAATTGAGAATGGGCATGATGTGGGCCATACAATGTTATTGTCGTTTGCTAAATTCAGTACTTCAATGTGCTTGTTATGGTCATCATTTGTGACATAACATTTTGTTTTATTTTTATTCTTTAAATAATTTATTATTGTGATATTTTCATTATATCACTTAATTTTTTAAAAACAAAATTTGAATTTAATAAGATTTATACTGGGTTCTGTATTTTATTTTTTAATTTAAATTTGATACTATAGTTCAATATAAGATTTATACAAGTTGCAAAGTGTATATATATACTTTTTATAAAAATTTAATAGTATTTGCCTATATAAAAATGAGAGTAGTATGTTGTTGTTTATGAGAACTAATTCTAATTACATTTGATAAAATAATATTTGAAATAAAAAATTATAATTTAACGCATAACTTTCATTTTTTTTTATTAATTTAACACTTGTATTTTGGTCTTAGTCCCTTGTATCTTTTTTTATTCCTCTATTTTCTTCAAAACAATAATTCACTCTACTTAATGCGTACTCTTTTAAACATTCCCAGGAAAGTTTAAAAGAAAACACATTACCGCGTTTGTTACACGGTATCTTAAATTTATTACCAAGATACAAAGATTCCCAGGCATACAGAATAGAAAGGCTCAGGAAAATTCCCCCCCCCCCCCCAAACTTTCCCCCCAAACTCTCCCAAACCTAAACAAACCTGCGATATATCCTCCTGTGCCGCGAGACAATACCCCTGCGAGACCTTGTTGCTTCTTCTCGCGAGACAGCTCCACTGCGAGATAGCTCCTTCCTGTGAGACCGCCGGCCACCGTTCGTCTTCGTCTTGCGTTTGCTGCTGGTAAGATACCCTTCTCTTTCTTCTTCTTTTTTTTTCTTCGTTGATATTTGATGTTGTTCACGGGGGAAGAAGTTGCCCTCAATGTCCGAAAATGCTTCCAGAATAATGGGTCCATTCTCGGTGAAGCTCTGTGGGTTGGGTTGTGGGTCACTGCGAGAAAAGATAAGAGAGAAGGGGGAGGGAGTTGTCGATGAATTTCAAACTTTTTGACATGTTTTAGTGCCTTTCTTTAGTTTTTTAATGCGTTTTGTTGAATTTCCATGCATCCAAGGATATTTCTTGACATGTTTATGTGTTCATTTAAATTGGTTTCAATTTTTTTTTTTGGCGTTTTGAAATGTGTGAAATTTTTGGCATTATCCGAAACATTTCAGCCAACAAATAAAAATAAAAATGGATACAGGGGTAGTAGTGCAGTATCGGTATCCATCATGGGTACAGCTGCAAAAGCAAGTATTAGCGCTTCTTTGGTATCAGCAATTTTATGACTTGATTACTTTCAAGATTACCTAACATTATGATAAAATGGTTGGGGAGGTTAGCTATGTATGATATTAGACAATGGGATAGAACCTTGCCACAAGTTAATGTTTATATCTTCCTACACTGGTAATTCCACAAGCAATTTTCAATGCTGTTGTAGGTATCAAGAACCCACGTTTTTATAGTCATACTATTCGCTTAATATGACAATCACACGGGTTCTATGCTAGTGGCATCCTCTTGATCTCTTTTTTTTTCTTAGTTTACTGATGCCTTCATTCTAATGGTTGGTTATGATTGATAACCTGAGTTACAAGTTACAACCATAGAGTTGGATTTGGAAATGGCATGGTAAATCACATGCTAAAAGTGGTTGATTGTATCTATTAAGACCCCACCGGGGAGGAGGTTATATAGCATAAGTATATAACACACACGCACACTCTCTCTCTCTCTCAAGAACTAAAACAAACAACATAAATTGCAACTTCTATTATTTGGGAAATTAAAAACATTGCAAGAAAGAATTCTAGAAGTAAAATGATAAATGCACCTTTAACCTTTTTCGTTTAGATGATATTTTGGTAAGGATAATTGTGTAGTACTGTAGTTTAGAACAACTACAAGCTTGTCTTTAAATTTTATATCCACCTTCATTTTGGTTTTGAAGGGATTTTCTTTGGTGTGCCAAGTTAAAATATTCTACTCATAATCATTCCTTTCACATTCTTGTTAGTTCCCAAGACAATCTAATTTTAGTTTCATCTCAATTTTTCAATTTGATCTATGTAACCGATTCTGGATTGAAGTATACTGTTTTAGTTTTATTTGTCTTGATTTGAATTGAGTTTGAGTATTAGATGATATACAGGGATTGTATTGTGTACTGGATGATATACAGGAATTGTAAATAATTTTATTTGATTGTTTTAGAACTGTTGTATTTTGAGAATGTTCATTTTATAGGAGAGACTCTGCAGAAATTTTTGGAGAATTCAAAAAATTCAAAAATTAAATGTGACTATGCTAAATGAATAGTTTATTAAATGAATCTATTCCATGTTCAAATGTATTGTGAAAAGTAATTCTTTTAATGTAGATTCTAATTTAATTTTTTTCTTATGCCAATTATTTGACTTAACAAATCATGGATCAATTGCAAAGAACAAGGAAGATGAGGATTATTGCAATCTTAGTTTTGTATTTAGAAATCCTAAATGAAATTATCGTGGTGTTGATGTCAGTTTGCGCATATATCATGATCGATTATCTTAGACATTGTAATAATAGGAATTGGGATTCATATAGTCGACATCGAGTGAGGGAAGTTAATTTTGATAGAGTGGTGTTTATTTCAGATTTAGCCTGTGTAGAAAATATTAGGATGGATAGGAGGAGCTTCCATTCCTTATGCCATCTCTTCCACTCCCATATCTAGGAATATGGGAGTGGAAGAAATGGTGGCAATATTTTTACATATAATCTCCCATGATGTTAAAAATAGAATCATAAAAAGATAATTCATGAGCAGTGGTGAGACCATTAGTAGGAGATTTAGTTATATTCTGCTTGCCATCTTAAGATGCCACAAAGAACTTCTTAAAGAACCTGACCCAATTCGGAAAAATTGCACTGATGAGAGATGGAAACGGTTTAAGGTAATTTTTTGTGACTTTTCTTTTGAAACATAAATACAATTTGTTTTTATTTTTTTGAAATTCAATAACTGCATTTTTTTTGTTCTAAATGTAGAATTACTTAGGAGCATTAGATGGAACTTATATAAAGGTTAATGTATTAGAAGCTGATAAACCTAGATACAGAATAAGAAAAGGAGAACTGGCAACCAATGTCTTGGGAGTTTGTTCTCAAGACATGCAATTTATTTATGTCTTGGCTGGGTGGGAGGGTTCAGCTGCGGACTCTAGGGTCTTAAGAGATACTATCTCTCGTAGGAATGGCTTAAAAGTCCCTCAAGGTACTTTATGTACTTATATGATATTACATAATTTGTATTAATTGTTTCTGATATAGTTTAATCTAAATTTGTATATTCTACAATAGGTTATTATTACTTATGCGATGCTGGATATATGAATGGAGAAGGGTTTCTCGCCCCTTATAGAAGACAAAGGTATCATTTAAATGAGTGGAGGAATGGAGCGTAGCCTACAACCACACAAGAGTATTTTAATATGAAACATTCTTCTGCTAGAAATATAATTGAGAGATGCTTTGGATTGTTAAAAGGACGGTGGGCAATTTTAAGGAATAAATCATTTTACCCAGTTAAGATTTAAGTGAGGATAATTACTGCATGCTGCTTTTTGCATAATCATATCCGACGAGAAATGCCTGTGGATCCATTGGAGAGAGAAATAATAAAGACAAAAGTTGACAACAACGAGGATGTCATGCTTGGAGAAATGATTAGACATGTTGAGGCTAGTAATGCTTGGAGTCTATGGAGAGACAACCTTGCAACAGAAATGTTCAATGCTTGGAGAGGAGGACAACACTGAAATATTACCTATTGTTATGCTTTTAGTTATTTCAATTGTCTATGAATCTTTGTAATGAACTTGTGTTGATTTATTCTTCTTTGACATTATTTACTTATTTGATGTAATGGATATTGATTTATTTTTTATAAACTTATACTTTTATTTATTTATGTATCACTATTGACAATTTTTATCTTGTATATATTTGTATTTTTTTTTATCATTTGTATGTCATAAAAGAACATGGAAGAATCAAGCCAATCAACTTTGATGGGTAAGAAGCATCAATGGACAAGAGATGAAGATGCAAAGCTCGTGGAGTGTTTGTTAGAGCTTGTGGCATGCAAAAAGTGGACTGCAGACAATGGCACATTCAGATCTGGATACCTAAAGCAGCTAGAGCAGTTACTTCAACAAAAAATGCCGGGTTGTGGGTTGAAAGCCAATCCACATATCAAATCAAGAGTAAAGCTGCTGAAGAAACAATATTATGCTATAGCTGAAATGCTGAGGGCAAGTGGATTTGGGTGGAACGACAAAAAAAAATGATAGTGGTGGAAAAATACTTATTCATAGATTGGGTAAAGATAATGATACAATTATTTAACTTATGTTGTAAGTATCATTTATATTTATGTTATAGTAACTTTTGTTCTTTTGGAATACAGGTACATCCAAATGCTGCAGGTTTGTTCAAGAAGCCATTTCCTCATTTTGATGACTTGGCATTGGTGTTTGGAAAGGATAGAGCCACTGGGATGGATGCTGAAGATCCTGCTAATGCAGTTGAGGCGATAGATAGAGAGATGCAAGAAAATGCCTTTTTTACAGGTGATGATGTGGACATTGATGAGGCTCCAATTGATTCTGTGGCTGAGACATAGTTTCCACAATCTCCTGGTCATTATTCCAGTCACACTGGAGTTGGGGTTTCAAGAGGCCAAAATTCTGCAGGTAGTGGCAGAGGGAAGAGAAAGAGAACCACTGGGAGTGATGCTGTTATTGCTCAACTTTCAGATACCATACAAACTTTAGGAAAAGTGTGTGAAAGCACCAAAGACAACATTGGTGACCTTGTTGGGTGCTTCAAGCATGAAAAGGAAGGAGTGGAAAGGAGAATGCAAGTATTTTGAGGAATTAAAGAAGGTTGAGCAGTTGACTGATATGGAAAGAGTAAAGGCTGGGTATTTAATCACAAAGGATCAAAGTGCAATAGACTACTTCTTTACTGTTGATGCTGAGCTGAAAGTTTTCTTTGTACAACAAATTTTAGCAATTAACAACTATTGAGTGCACTGTATTGTTAATTGAGCTCTTTATGTCTTTATGTTTTATGTTGGACTTCTACTAGTAGAAGAGACAATGGTTGCACTATATTGAGAAACTATATGTTGCATTTGATTTGTGATACTGATTCTATATTGTCTAGTATTTTGTTAGAAGTATTGGTGTTGAAATTATATGTTGCCTTTGACTTGTAATACTGATTCTAGCTTGTGGAGTGTTTCGGAACTGTTGTATTTTTGGGGATATTCATTTTATAGGGGAGACTCTGCAGAAATTTTTTTTGAACCTAAAAGCACCATTGAAGTTGCTTGCACTAATGATATCAAAAAATGAATAGTTAACCGATATAATGCATAAATGTTAACAACACAGATATTTGAACACTGTATAGTAAGCAAAGTTCATTTGATAGTATTCGCGTATCAAGTGTTGATAGGGATCCTAAGTTTGCGATATCATGATCTATATTTTTTGATGTTTTAATCTTAATCATGAAGGTTGCAAAAAGGAGGTGTAAGAAAAAAGATCAAATATTTGCAAATTTTTGATATAAAATATAATTTATTGGCCAAACGAAGACTTTTTAATGGAAAATTTTTTCATAACTTAATAAAATATCCTAGTCAATTTTATTTTTAATTTTACAATGTAACCTATTGCATTCAATTCTCAGAGCACTTGTTTATAATAGCCAACGTTGCATGTCCAAAATGATAACAGCGGTAGATGTTTGATACTGATTCTATATTGTCCAATATTTTTTTAAAAACATTAGTACTGAAATTTTATATTGATAATATAATAATTTGCCCTTTATGACACAAGGGGTTTATTTCAAAATGCTATCTCTCGTAGTAAATTAAAGTAATCAAATTTTTTAAGGACATTTTTGTAAAAATATATTACATTCCTGGGAATATCCTATATCAACCAAACATGGAAATAAAATTCTGATGGGAATTCTGATAAATATTCCCAAGAAAGTTAAGTGATAACCAAACATATCTATCTTACTTTCCTGGGAATGAGATTCCTGGAAATGAGATTCCTGGGAATGAGATTTCCTGAACCAAACGCCCCCTTATGGTCATCATTTGTGACATAACATTTTGTTTTATTTTTATTCTTTAAATAATTTATTATTGTGATATTTTCATTATATCACTTAATTTTTTAAAAACAAAATTTGAATTTAATAAGATTTATACTGGGTTCTGTATTTTATTTTTAAATTTAAATTTGATACTATAGTTAAATATAAGATTTATACAAGTTGCAAAGTGTATATATATACTTTTTATAAAAATTTAATAGTATTTGCCTATATAAAAATGAGAGTAGTATATCGTTGTTTATGAGAACTAATTCTAATTACATTTGATAAAATAATATTTGAAATAAAAAATTATAATTTAACGCATAACTTTCATTTTTTTTATTAATTTAACACTTGTATTTTGGTCTTAGTCCCTTGTATCTTTTTTTATTCCCCTATTTTCTTCAAAACAATAATTCACTCTACTTAATGCGTACTCTTTTTATTATTTTTAATAGAATTTCTGACATTTCTTTTTGAGCCATTTACAGTTTTTTAAGATTTTATTTTTATTTATTTATGAATTATTAATCACAACCATAGTATTTATTTAAAAATTATTTTAATAGTATAACATAATATTATAAAGTTAATTTAAAAATATACATTTTATCGAATATCATCATATTAAAATATGAAAATTAAAATACAAAATGTAAGGTATATATTTACAATAATTTTAATTTAATGAAACTTAACAATTGGTCTCAGTCCCTAGTATCTTTTTTTATTCCCTTATATTTTTTAAATTTATGATTAACTCGGAAGTAGTTTGCAATCTACAGTGTAAATATTAGTTTATGAACCTACCAAATTAAAGTTAAGCTTTGGAGATACTCTAAAAGCAAGTAGATATTAGCTTATGAACACGCCTGCCTTTTTTTATTACCTCTACTTCTTAAGAGCATGCATGCATATTGGGAAGGTAATTTTGCTGCCATATTCATGGCAAACTCTTGAGCCATCACCCTCACCTGAGTATGTGGGGTTTGAATCAGGGTCTATACCGAAGGAGAGATCTCAAAGCAGTGAATTTTGCTTGTACAACATAGCATACCATGTTGAAGTAAAAATTATTATTTCATTATTTTAATTCTATTATTGTTATACATGAGTAATATTTAGTTTTTGTTATTGTACGGTGAATAGTATTTGAATTTCGTTTGTCCATTTCATTTTATTTCTACACATAAAATTTATTAATTATATTTTGTTATATATGTAGTTATTTAATTATGGGTGTATGATTTTTACGACATTAAGTAAAATTTATTTGTTGTATTATATATAAATAGGTAAATTTAATTTTTTTTGTATTATTTGTTTTTTATATCAGATTTTGTATTTTTTTTATAGGTAGGTAAATTTTATTTGTTGAATAGTGAATTTCCCAGGTACTATTTTTATTTTTTTAATAGAATTTCTATCAGATATTTTCAAAGCATTTGCACATGATAGAGAAGATAGAATAGGATAATATATCATATATTACTTTTATTTTATATTTGGTGCATTGACATGATAGAATAATGCTATCAAGTCTCCTATCATATCCTATCTTTTAGTTGAAATTGTTATCCTATGGGATAGGCTGGATTATGAATAAGATAACTTGTCCTACACTATCAGGTCTCCTATTATATCATATCTCTTAATTAATGGTAATAAAAAATTGTATTAAAATTAATTTTAAATAATTATATATGTAATTCTATTATAAGGGTAATTTTGTCATTTTATATAATTTACATCATATTCTACTATTATTTGATTTGTCCTAAACACAAAATAAGATAGTATAATACTTATTCTGATACGCATCAAACACTGAATAGAATAAGAGTTTATTAAATCTATATCATATTCTACTCTTATTCAATATGTTATCATATCCGTCATTATTTTATCTTACCACCAAACAAGTCTTTATAAGTTTTTTAAGACTTTATTTTTATTTATTTATGAATTATAAATTACAACCATAGAATGTAATTAAAAATTATTTTAATAATATAATAGTATATGATAAAATTAATAATATATATATATATATATATATATATATATATATATATATATTATTGAATATCATCATATTACAATAATAATAATATACATAAAATTTATGATATGATATAAAATATGAAAAATCAAAATAAAAAATTTAATGTATATATTTACAATAATAATAAGTTATTAATTATGAATTAAATTAAGGGCTTCTTCTTTGATCATCCTTAACCTGAGCTGGGTTCGTTAGTTTATGTTGACATATATATATATATATATTGACAAAATTGGACAGAGGTTTATGTTGACATAAGGAAAGTTAATGTGTCCTATCTTGTATCTTGCAAGGATCAGAGCTATGTTTGGTAAAAATAGCTGATAAGTTAACTGAAAACTTAAAAGTTAGCTGAAAGCTGAAAAGTTAATTTTTAACTGAAAACTGTTAACTGAAAGCTATTAAGCTAATTTATTGAATTACAAGTGTTTGGTAAAATTATCTATTGAATTAGCTGATAAATGTAAAATGACATAAAAGAATATACTTATATAAAATTTATCATTTTTTGTTAGTGATTACACTTCATTATGTAATCCCAAAAAATACAAAATAAACATATTATATAGTATCCCACAATAAATTAGTAATATTGTTGCGAATCTCTTTTATCTTAGTAGATGTCTCTAAATTTTTATTTTTTGTGTCATTATCAATAATATATGAAATTTTATCATAGGGTATGTAATTTGAATGTTGTTTGAACATAGTAAAAATAGTGATATCTTGTGAGTAGAATAATGTTGAAATTTGAATAAAATAATAAGGATAAAAAAGAATAAAATTATAAAAGTTATCAGTTAAAAGCTATACGCTACTTGATGAATGAGTTTTGTACTCATAAATTAAATATTTTTATCTTATCTTTTTGCCTTAATTAAGCATTTATATCCCTTATTTGTCTTTAGTTTTGTGTATTCTTATAGATGAAGAGAAGAATAGGAAATTGACTCAATTGGAGGAATCAAAGCTAAATTGTGATTCTTTAGAAATGATGTCTATAAATCAAATTGACAAAATAAATTCATTAAGGATGGTAGAGTAAGGAGCATTATCTTTTTGTCTCTTGAGACGCATCCTAATGGATATATGCATCAATTCAATCTTGATTTATGACCACATTTCTAAAAGAATCAAAACATAAAGATTCAAGGCAAAACACTCAATGTTAAAAATTTGTTTGCTGCTTGCTTTTTAACTTGATTTTACTACAGTATTTTGGCCGTATCTCAACAAATATGTATATATTATGTACGAAATTTGGTAGATGAATAGCTGACATAATTTCATACAACTTTCATGTTTATGTGATCAGCAAATTCAGACATCCAAAGGGTCAAAATTGGGCTAGAACATAACATGTTTACTGTTGTAGTTCAGTCCAACCTTACTGTAGTATTTGGGCCATATTTCAGCAAATACATATTTAATGGACACGAAATTTTGTTAGTGAATAGAAGATATAATTTGCTACAACTTTGATGTTCAAGTGGTCAGCAAATTCGGACAATAAAAGGGCCGAAATTGGGCTAGAACCGAGCATATTTACTGTTGCAGTCCAGCCTGACCTTGCTATAGTGTTTTGGCCATAAATCACAAAATATGTGGCCAATTTTTGTCTACCTTATATGGATGGAAAGATAATGAAAATATAGACAACTCTTATATTGATTGGATGAGCAGATTCGGTGTCTATCAAGGCGATATATCATGATGACTTTCGGGGGCAGATAATGCAACACTATTGTCAACTTTAGTGCAATTTGCTACCCACCATTTTTGTCACCTACTTCCCTTGTTTTATCTATAAATAGAGACATATTGTGAGCTAAAGGAGGGGGAAAAAGGCTGAAGAGGGAGCTTGGGAAATCTTTGTGGAAGTTCTAAGTGTTTGTAATCTTTTTCTCTCTTTATACATTTTGTATCTTTACTTTCTTTCATAAGTTTTATCATGCTTCTTCATCTTTCATTTTGTTTTCTTACCTTGATTATGGAGAACTAATCTCCTAATGCTAAGGTAAAAGGGTGAAACTCTTGGTATAAAAATAATAATTTATCTAACTCTTAATTTTAATGTTTATACTTGATGTTGTATTTATCTTCTTATTTATTTTCTTGTTATTTACTTTCTTAGAGGATGGCTTTGTTGCCCCTCTGTATTTATTTTTTATGTTATTATTTTCTTATTATTTTTCTTCTGAGAGGACGGTTTTGTCACCTCTCTGTTATTTATTTTCTGCACTTTTATTATTTACTTTCTTGTTATTTATTTTTTTAGAGGATGGCTTTGTTACCCCTCTGTATTTATTTTTTATGTTATTATTTTCTTATTATTTTTCTTCTGAGAGGACGGCTCTGTCGCCTCTCTGTTATTTATTTTCTGCACTTTTATTATTTACTTTCTTGTTATTTACTTTTTTAGAGGATGGCTTTATTGCCCCTCTGTTATTTATTTTCTGCACTTTTATTATTTACTTTCTTGTTATTTACTTTCTTAAAGGATGATTTTATTGCCCCTCTGTTATTTATTTTCTGCACTTTTTGTATTTATTTTCTTGTTATTTCTTTTCTCAATGGATGGTTTTACCGCCTACTTTATATTATTATTATTGACTTTGTTTGTATATTTTTATTTTAAATTTTGTAAAGTGCAAATCTTGATACATTGTAGACAATCGTTGGCACAATAAATACTTAAATTATTCTTGATTTATTGTAGACAATATGATTGGCACGATATATACTTAAATCTATTTTACAAAAGTTATTTACTATTAGTAATAGAATAAAAGAAGGCAAATACACTTCATCTATAAACCAAAGCGCGTTTAATGTAATATCTTCCGAATGGAACCTCATTTACATGAGGATTCCATTTGAGTAATAAAAGAGTTAAAATTTATTATTATTTGATGTACCAAGAGTGGATCCCCTAACCTTAGCATGTTTCTTACTTTGAACACATTCATATTTAATTTTAGTATTTTAGTTCTCTTTTCAGTACTCTTCTCGCAAAACAAACATTCTGGCAACTAGGTTAGAAATATTTATTTTGGATCTGAATTAAATTTTCTCAATTGGCAATCCTCGTGGGATCGACCTTGCATACCACTAAATCTATACTCCAATAGATTCGTGCGCTTGCGAGTTTTAATAAAAACAACAACAAGTTTTTAGTGCCGTTGCCGGGTATTCCGACGGAAAAGCTAATTTGATCCAAGTAAGTAAAATTCTTCCACTAGTTATTATTTAGAATATTTATTTTTTGTATAGAAAATTTTCTTTGTGAAAAAAAAAATTCTTTGTTGCAAAATTTTGTGATTGTTTTTGTTGTATTTGCATTTTGTTACTTGTAGTTAACATTGTATATATATGTTACTAAGTTGTAAAATTATCCTCTTTTGTAATTGTGTTATATGCTATTAGAAATATTTGTTTATAAATTTTTCTTTTAGTTTATGCGTGTTTGGAAACGTGATAAAGATCAGTGTTTGGTTAGGAAAAGTTTAGGATCACCCTTTGATTTAAAAATTGGAACATTAGACTTTGTTGAGACATCATCAAAAATGGAAGAACAAGTTGTGCATGAGAAAACTCTTATGGAGTACTTCTCACCTGTCATAGCCAATACTCCATCTTGCATAGTTTTGCCACAAGCTACTGCAACTCACTTTGAACTCAAACCAGTCATACTTCAACTTTTACCATCATTTTATGGTTTGGAAAGAGAAGATCCATACATGCATGTGAAGGAATTTCTTGAAATTTGTTCAACATTTCACTTTCAAAATTTCAATGATGAGTCAATTAGGCTTAGAATGTTTCCATTCTCATTAAAAGATAAAGCTAAAGCCTGGTTGAATTCCCTTCCTACCGGAACTATTACTAGTTGGAATCAATTGGTAAATAAGTTTCTAGCAAAAAAAATTTCCATGTCCAAAACTGATGCCCTTAAGAGAGAAATTTCTGATTTTTGTCAAAAAGAGGGTGAACAATTTTTCGAATGTTGGGAAAGATTTAATGATCTTCTTTTGAAATTTCCTCATCATGGTTTTGAAATTTGGAGATTGGTGAAATATTTCTATGATGGTTTAACTTCATCAAACCGTCAAATAATCCAAAGCATGCATGGTGGGAGATTTTTACAATTGAATGAGGGAGAAGCTTGGGAATCCTTAGGATCTTTATCTGAAAATTCTCAACATTGGAACTGCATAGATTCCAGGGATAAGAAGTCTCAAACACATAAAAAGGGAGGAATTTATGAGGTGAGTGATGACACAGATGTGAGAATTGCCTTAGCTAGCCTGACTAGAAAGGTCGAAACTTTAACTTTAAGCCACACTCTGAACCCTTCTACCAATACTAGGATAGAGGCATGTGCCTTATGTTCTAGTACATCTCACATTACACAATCTTGTCCATCCAGACCAGCTTACCAAGATGCATTCTATGAGCAAGTCAATTCTCTTCAATTTCATGGAAAATCATCAGACAGCCCGTTTGCACCTACATATAATCCAAATTGGAAGAATCATCCAAACTTTTCATGGAGGCAAAATCAACCTTCAATGAATCAAGGTGGGCAACAATTTGCCCCTCCTAACTCATATCCTCCAGTTCCTCAATATGCTCCTCCTTTCGGAGTATCATAACAAAGAAGACCTTCTTTGGAAGATACTCTACAGCAATTCATGCAATCAACTCAACAAGCTTTACAATCCCACACTCAATCTATTTCACAGCTTGAAACACAATTGGGTCAAATAACCAATGCTGTAGGAGAGAGAGAGAAAGGAAAATTCTCCAGTCAACCTATTCCTAATCCTAAGGGTCAATTTGAAGTAGGATCATCAACAAATCCTAATGAATAAGTGAAGTTTGTAACAACCCTTAGATCTGGAAAAGTGATTGATATTCAAGTTCACATGCCTGGAACTAAAGAACAGAGTCAGCATGAACCACAAATTAATGACTCAAGTGAGAATAAAAGTGAATATATTCCTTGTGCCCCTAAAGCTCCATTCCCACAAAGACTTGAGAGAAATAAGAAAGGTACTCAATATAGTGACATTTTAGAGGTGTTTAAGCAAGCAAGCATTAACATCCCTTTTCTTGACGCTATCAAACAAGTACCTGCTTACTCAAAAATTTTGAAAGATCTTTGCACGGTGAAAAGGAAAACTAATGTTCCAAAAAAGGCATTTTTGACTGAACAAGTGAGCTCCATAATTCAACAAAAAACTCCTGTCAAGTACAAAGATCCCAGTTGTCCTACAATTTCTTGTGTTATAAGTGACCATGTGATTAACCGAGCCTTACTTAATCTAGGAGCAAGTGTGAATCTGTTGCCGTATTTTGTGTATGCAAAACTTGGGTTAGAAAAGTTAAAACCTACACCAGTAACCCTTCAGTTAGCTGATAGGTCCACAAAAATTCCTAGAGGTGTCATAGAGGAAGTGCTCATTAAGGTTGATAAATTCTACTTTCCAGTAGATTTCATTGTTCTTGATACTGAACCTGTTGAGAATACAGAGACACAAATTCCAGTCATTTTGGGTAGACCATTTCTTGCAACATCCAATGCGATCATTAATTGTCGAAATGGAATTTTGAATCTATCTTTTGGAAATATGACTGTGGAACTTAATGTTTTTAATGTCTCTCATCAACCTGTGGATACTGGTGATTTATGTGAGGTCAACATGATTGAGACTATAATTGATGATTCATTTTTAAGTTCTTTTGATGATGACCCTTTAGAAAAATGTTTGGCTTACTTCAACATGGACATAGATGAGGACTGTTTGATCAATGAAATAAATTCCCTGTTAGAGACTACTCCATTGATGGATACCAATGAATGGAAAATCAAAACGACAATTACATCTTCTGGGTCTGTCCTATTACCATCCATAGAGAAACCACCTCAGGTAGAGTTAAAACCTTTGCCAGATTCTCTAAAATATATGTTTCTAGGACCAGCTGAGACCTTACCTGTTATCATTGCATCAGACCTAGATAGAGAACATGAAGTTGAACTCATAAAAGTCCTCAGTGAGCATAGGGAAGCCATAGGGTGGACAATAGCAGACATTAAAGGTATTAGTCCATCAATTTGCATGCACAGGATACATTTGGAGGACAATGCCAAAACCTCAAGAGAGCCACAAAGACGTCTGAATTCAAACATGAAAGAAGTTGTGAGAGCCGAAGTGATTAAACTTCTTGATGTGGGTGTCATTTACCCGATTTCTGATAGCACATGGGTCAGTCCTGTTCAGGTAGTTTCTAAGAAGTCTAGCATTACTGTAGTCAAGAATGAAGATAATGAATTAATTTTCACTAGAGTACAAACTGAGTGGCGTGTTTGTATTGACTATCGTAAGTTGAATATTGTAACAAGAAAAGACCATTTTCCACTTCCTTTTATAGATCAAATGCTAGAAAGGTTGGCTGGACATGCATATTATTGTTTTCTTGATGGATATTCAGGTTACAACCAAATTCCCATTGCACCCGAGGATCAAGAAAAAACTACATTCACTTGTCCTTTCGGAACTTTTGCCTATCGTCGAATGCCATTTGGATTGTGCAATGCACCTGCTACATTTCAGCGTTGCATGATAAGCATATTTTCTGACATGGTAGAGCGATTTCTGGAAGTATTCATGGATGATTTTTCTGTGCATGGATCTAGTTTTGAGGAATGCTTACACCATTTAAGATTGGTCTTAATTAGGTGTAAGGAAAAGAACCTTGTTTTAAATTGGGAAAAATGTCATTTCATGGTTAAAAAATGAATTGTTTTGGGACATATTGTGTCAAATTAGGGGATTGAAGTAGATAAAGCCAAAATTGAACTGATTTCCAGTCTACCACCTCCTCGGACAGTGAAAGAGGTATGTTCTTTTTTAGGTCATGCAGGGTTTTATCGCAGATTCATCAAAGATTTTAGCAAAATCTCCAAACCTTTGTGTAATTTACTTAACAAAGATGCACCTTTTATATTTGATGAAAAATGCTTTCAAGCTTTTGAGAAGCTCAAATCCCTTCTTACTTCTGCACCCATCATTAGACCACCCAATTGGAATCTTCCATTTGAAATCATGTGTGATGCCTCTGATTATGCAATTGGAGCTGTTTTGGGTCAACGTCTAGAAAAGTTTCCTTATGTGATATACTATGCTAGTAAAACTCTTAATGATGCTCAATTGAATTATTCTACAACAGAAAAAGAGTTACTAGCTGTGGTATTTGCATTAGACAAATTTAGATCTTATTTATTAGGATCTAAAATTGTAGTTTTTTCAGATCATGCTGCACTTAAGTATCTTCTTTCTAAGAAGAATGCTAAAGCGCGTTTGATAAGATGGATACTTTTGTTGCAAGAATTTGATTTAGAAATTCGGGATAAGAAAGGATCTGAAAATGTTGTGGCTGATCACTTGTCTAGACTGATAGTTGAATCGGGTGACAATAACTTGCTTATTGGAGACTCATTTCCAGATGAGCAACTCATGTCTATTTCTCAGTTACCCTAGTTTGCTGACATTGCTAATTATCTTGCCACATGTCAAATACCTACACATTGGAGTAAGCAAGATCGGGTAAAATTTTTAGCAGAAGTAAAGAAATTCTTTTGGGAAGATCCATACTTGTTTAAGTATTGTCCTGATCAAATCATTCGGAGATGTGTTCCTGAGAGTGAGCAATATAGTGTTATTTCTTTTTGTCATGATCATGCTTGTGGAGGTCATTTTAGTGCTAAAAAAACTGCTGCAAAAGTCTTACAATGTGGCTTTTACTGGCCATCATTGTTCAAATATGCCCATTTGTATTGTAGTTCTTGTGAGCGTTGTCAAAAATTGGGCAGTATTTCACGGAGGAATATGATGCCTTTAACTCCCATTCTTATTGTTGAGACATTTGATGTCTGGAGAGTTGATTTCATGGGTCCTTTTCCTAATTCTTTCGGTAATTTATACATCTTTGTTGCTGTGGATGATGTGTCAAAATGGGTAGAGGCTCTTGCATGTAAAACAAATTATCACAAGATTGTGGTAAAATTCTTGAAAGAAAACATCTTTTCGAGATTTGGCACACCACGGGCTATCATTAGTGATGGGGGAAAACATTTTTGTAATAAGCATTTTGAGCAGTTAATGAGAAAATATGGCATTACACACAAAGTTGCTACCCCATACCACCCTCAGACTAGTGGTCAAGTTGAGATTTCAAATAAGGAAATTAAAAATATTTTGGAAAAAACGATTAACCCAAATAGAAAAGATTGGTCTTTGAAACTTTCTGATGCTTTATGGGCTTATCGTACTGCTTTTAAAACCCCTATTGGAATGTCTCCTTACCGACTTGTGTATGGCAAGGCCTGTCATTTACCTGTTGAGTTAGAACATAAAGCTTATTGGGCCATTAAACAATTGAACTTTGCTCTTGACAAAGCAGGTTCCCACAGGAAGCTTCAACTCAATGAACTAGAAGAAATAAGGAATGATGCATATGAGAATGCAAAATTGTACAAGGATCGAATGAAAAATTTTCATGACAAAAATATTTTAAGAAAATCATTTAATGTAGGTCAAAAAGTTCTTCTATATAACTCTCGTTTGCATTTATTTCCAGGAAAATTATGTTCTCGGTGGTCAAGACCATTCATTGTTCGTACTGTTTATCCACATGGTGCAGTAGAGATTAAAAATCCCAAAAATGGTGATGTATTTAAAGTCAATGGCCAAATATTGAAATCATTTTTGGAATTACGCAACCCAGAGGTAGAGGAGACACTTCTGCGTGATCCTGTCTACCAGGATTGATTTGCTTCCTTTAATTGCTACGCACGCTATTTAGGTAAGATTTTTTTTTATTAGTTTGCATTAATTTGTTCCCTCATTAATATTTTCTTTTCAATTGCTATTGTTTTCCTGGTTTTGTTGCTTTTGAACTTTCTTCAAAAAAAAAATTGAATTAAGAATGGAAGACATACTTGCAAACTTGAAAAATCATTTTCCTTCTCTTCCACCCAATGCATTGTTGAAAATTTATAAAGCACGGGTTGAAAGATTAAGGTTGATGATGATAATGGGAATACCTGCTGATATTCGTTGGCTAATTGAAGCTAAGGTACGATTAGCAGGTGAGTCTACAAATGGTTACATCTCTTACATGCCTGGTTTAGGAAAAAACAGTTTTGCTAAAAAGCGTAGAGCTAAAAGAATGGGTGTCTGCCATAAATGTGGACGTGAAACTTGCAACACACGTTGTCGTTCTTTGGGATGGGTTCATGTAAATCGAGAAGATAAAATCAAATTCATTAAGGATGGCTTGAGTAAGGAGTCATTGGATGATGAGTTTCATCCAACGTCTCTTGAGACGCATCCTAGTGGATCTGTGCAAATCGGAATTGTTGGTTTATGGCCCCATTTTAAAAAAGAACAAAAACGATACAGTCTTGGGAATCTGACATTAAAAGACCATGTTTTCCAATTTATAAAAAAATTGGATGGGAAGCATATCCTCGACCCTTAGAGGGCGTTTAAGCCGTTACTAGACGTAAAACCAGAGGAAGATGTGAGCCACAATCACAACTACTGTACATATGCATGCGTGCTGTTATTTTTGAATTTTTCATCTTTAATTTAGCTATCATCCATCGGCCTACTCACATGGCTATTGTAATTATGCCACCGTCTTATTCGCATAGCTGCTGTAAGTATGCTTTTATCTGAGTTCTATAAATGCACATATTATTATCTTTATCTTCATACTCAAAGTTAAGGTGATTGCAGGTATGGAAGGAATCACATTTCGTCAATTTCAAAATATTTGTGTCTTTTGTGGTTCCAGTCCTGAAAAAGATGGAGAGTATGTTAAAGCAGCATAAAATTTGGGTATTATACTGGCCGGGAGAAAAATTCATTTAGTCTATGGTGGAGGTAGTCATGGGTTAATGGGGTGTGTGTCTACAGCTGCACATGTAGAAGGATGCCAAGTTCTTGGTATTATTCCTACAGCTCTAGCTGTATCAAACATCATTGGAAAAACAATTGGAGAAGAATTTAGGGTAGCCTCCATGCATGAACGCATTGCTAGAATGATGAGCAACGCTGATGCTTTCATTGCCTTACCAGGTAGTTTTGGTACTTTGGAGGAAATTTTTCAAATAGTTTCCTGGGCACAGTTGAATCTCCACCATAAACCCATAGGTCTGTTGAATGTTAACAATTTCTTTGATAGTTTGCTGTCTTTTCTTGATCAAGCTGTAGAACAAATGTTTATCTCACACTCAGCATGACGAATTCTTATCTCAGCTTCGAATGCTGATGAGTTGATTGATGCATTACAAGCATATGTTCATATTCCTGATCAAGCTACAGCTCAAATAGATTGGACAACAGACAACCGCAAAAAGCGCAAATTGAATTTGGATCTTCATCTGTAACACCTTTTATTTGATTGAATAAATTTTTCTTTTCTGGTTAGTTTACTGCAGGTTTATCTTTTCCTAGATTTCCTTCCAGATAATATCTCTTTCAATTTTTGTTGTTTGTTATGTGCTTGTCCTTCTTCTTTCTTCACAAAAAAAAAGATGAGTGGGTGTCTAGCCTCCTATCTCTGTATAGGTTCTAGCACCTAGATTTAAAAAAAAAAATTGAGTGATATTTTGGGAATAGGCAAAACTAGCACCAATGATGAAAATAATTTAAAGTGCTTGTAACCTTAGGAAAATAGATGAGTTTTGAGTGTTATGTGTGAACTTAAACTCAATTGTAACTTATATTTTACTTGAGAATCCTAAAATCCTGAACACTTAATCTTTTACATTTGATTGATTGTTTATTTAGAAAAGATTTATATAATTCAAATATGCTAAGTGATCTTATGAAACTCTAGAACTTATTTGATTGTCACTTGAAATGAAATTCTAGACTACTCTCTATTTAAGAAATGAATTAGGCATTATTGGAATCGTTTGAGCCTTTCAAACCAACCTACATATTATGCCATCCCTAGTAACCCATTTTGAGCCTATATTTATCTTTTCTTGTACACCTATATTATTATCTAGCCTTTGAATAAAAATATTTCTAACTTTTACCTTTCACTCACAGAAATGATCATTTGAAAAGCTACGGTTCATGGGTGAATGGAAGAAGTTAAAATATATATATATATATATATATATATATATATATATATATATATATATATATATATAGAACCTCCCAAAGAAATAAGTTTGGGGGTACTTTTCAAAAAAAAAAAAAGAGTATTATGAGCATATAACATAAGGATGAGGATAAGGTTGGAGGTAGAATTCATATGATAATATCAAAAATATTTGGGAAGACTTAAATGATCATGTATGTTATAGAGTGAATTGAGCTTTCATATCTTTTTATCCACCTTTAACCTATGCCATACATTACAAGCCTAATGGAAGTCCTAATGATCTTAAATTTTATGATTAGTCTACATTAGTGGAGAGTGACATAAAAAATAAGCTTATGGAATCTCAAATGTAAAACTTTGGAGATCTGTTTTAAAAATTTGATTATGTAAATTTATTTGAATGCAAAAAGTCCAATGTCAAAAGATTATCACACACACACTTGGGATTCAATAGTAAATTATATGTTGCATTTGAATTAAAGTTTTACATAACTTTGGAATTCTGATATTTTCCTTGCTTGCACATTTTAAATCCTTGAGGAATGTTTAGTAAGCCAAAAACAACTCATCACTCACTCATCTTTTGAATTTTGATGTTTGTGTGTTTTGCTTGAGGACAAGCAAAAGATTAAGTTTGGGGGTATTTGATGAATGAGTTTTGTACTCATAAATTAAATATTTTTATCTTATCTTTTTGCCTTAATTAAGCATTTATATCCCTTATTTGTCTTTAGTTTTGTGTATTCTTATAGATGAAGAGAAGAATAGGAAATTGACTCAATTGGAGGAATCAAAGCTAAATTGTGATTCTTTAGAAATGATGTCTATAAATCAAGCTGACAAAATAAATTCATTAAGGATGGCAGAGTAAGGAGCATTATCTTTTTGTCTCTTGAGACGCATCCTAATGGATATATGCATCAATTCAATCTTGATTTATGACCACATTTCTAAAAGAATCAAAACATAAAGATTCAAGGCAAAACACTCAATGTTAAAAATTTGTTTGCTGCTTGCTTTTTAACTTGATCTTACTACAGTATTTTGGCCGTATCTCATAACATATGTATATATTATGTACGAAATTTGGTAGATGAATAGATGACATAATTTCATACAACTTTCATGTTTATGTGATCAGCAAATTCAGATATCCAAAGGGTCAAAATTGGGCTAGAACATAACATGTTTGCTGTTGTAGTCTAGTCCAACCTTACTGTAGTATTTGGGCCATATTTCAGAAAATACATATTTAATGGATACGAAATTTTGTAGGTGAATAGAAGATATAATTTGCTATAACTTTGATGTTCAAGTGGTCAGCAAATGCGGAAAATAAAAGGGCCGAAATTGGGTTAGAATCGAGCATATTTACTGTTGCAGTCCATCCTGACCTTACTATAGTGTTTTGGCCATAAATCACAAAATATGTGGCCAATTTTTGTCTACCTTATATGGATGAAAGATAATGAAAATATAGACAACTCTTATATTGATTGGATGAGCAGATTCGGTGTCTATCAAGGCGATATATCATAATGACTTTCGGGGGCAGATAATGCAACACTATTGTCAACTTTAGTGCAATTTGCTACCCACCATTTTTGTCACCTACTTCCCTTGTTTTGTCTATAAATAGAGACATATTGTGAGCTAAAGGAGGGGGGAAAAGGCTAAAGAGGGAGCTTGGGAAATCTTTGTGGAAGTTCTAAGTGTTTGTAATCCTTTTCTCTCTTTATACATTTTGTATCTTTACTTTCTTTCATAAGTTTTATCATGCTTCTTCATCTTTCATTTTGTTTTCTTACCTTGATTATGAAGAACTAATCTCCTAATGCTAAGGTGAAAGGGTGAAACTCTTGGTATAAAAATAATAATTTATCTAACTCTTAATTTTAATGTTTATACTTGATGTTGTATTTATCTTCTTATTTATTTTCTTGTTATTTATTTTCTTAGAGGATGGCTTTGTTGCCCCTCTGTATTTATTTTTTATGTTATTATTTTCTTATTATATTTCTTCTGAGTGGACGGCTCTGTCTCCTCTCTGTTATTTATTTTCTGCACTTTTATTATTTACTTTCTTGTTATTTACTTTTTTAGATGATGGCTTTGTTGCCCCTCTGTATTTACTTTTTATGTTATTATTTTCTTATTATTTTTCTTCTGAGAGGACGGCTCTGTCGCCTCTCTGTTATTTATTTTCTGCACTTTTATTATTTACTTTCTTGTTATTTACTTTTTTAGAGGATGGCTTTGTTGCCCCTCTGTTATTTATTTTCTGCACTTTTATTATTTACTTTCTTGTTATTTACTTTCTTAGAGGATGGTTTTATTGCCCCTCTGTTATTTATTTTCTGCACTTTTTGTATTTATTTTCTTGTTATTTCTTTTCTCAATGGATGGTTTTACCGCCTACTTTATATTATTATTATTAACTTTATTTGTATATTTTTATTTTAAATTTTGTAAAATGCAAATCTTGATACATTGTAGACAATCGTTGGCACAATAAATACTTGAATTATTCTTGATTTATTGTAGACAATATGATTGGCACGATGTATACTTGAATCCATTTTACAAAAGTTATTTACTATTAGTAATAGAATAAAAGAAGGCAAATACACTTCATCTATAAACCAAAGCGCGTTTAATGTAATATCTTCCGAATGGAACCTCATTTACGTGAGGATTCCATTTGAGTAATAAAAGAGTTAAAATTTATTATTATTTGATGTACCAAGAGTGGATCCCCTAACTTTAACATGTTTCTTACTTTGAACACATTCATATTTAATTTTAGTATTTTAGTTCTCTGTTCAGTACTCTTCTCGCAAAACAAACATTCTGGCAACTAGGTTAGAAATATTTATTTTGGATCTGAATTAAATTTTCTCAATTGGCAATCCTCGTGGGATCGACCTTGCATACCACTAAATCTATACTCCAATAGATTCGTGCGCTTGCGAGTTTTAATAAAAACAACAACACTACTTAAAGTAGCGTATGATAATATGCTATAAATTACTCAAATAAGTTTGTTTACCAAACACCTCTAATTTGGTCAAACAAGTTTATAAGCTAGTTAAATACACCATAAGCTAACTTATTTGACTTGCAAAACATACTCCAAGCCTTATTTTTTACTTTGTTTCTTTGACCCCACTTCTTTACCAAAAATAAAAATAAAAATAAAAAAGTCTAATGAAACTTAGCAAATGGCCCTCATGAATACGTAATAACGTACTATTTAAAGATTCTGTTAAAGAACAATGTAAATAGTCAACTTCTTTCTTCAATCTTTTCATTGCACCAGTAACCACCGATAGAGAGCAAGTTGCTCAACACAAATTTTGTACTTTTTTATTTTAAAAAAGTTTTTTTTTTTTTTTAAAAAGAGTTTTTACTTTTTTTAACTTCTTTCTTCAATCTTTTCGTTGCCCTAGTAACCAAGGAACTAAATATCATATCGTTTCCACCGAAACATCCGAAATTTTTTGGTTTTGGAAGGCACCGAAACGAATCACCTTCTTGTTTGAGAAATTCTACCATTTCGGTGGAAATTGTTTGTTTGCGGCATATATCGACCGAAATTGAATCATTTCAGTGGAAACGTTTAAACTTCAATTTCAAAACGAATCTACAAAAGGAAAAAGATACAAAAATCCAAACCGACAAAGTCAGAAATATGAATCTAAAGAGATTCCCCAAATTTTACAGATAAAAAAGATGAAAAATCCAAACCGACAAAGTCATAAAGAGATTCTCAAATTTTACACAATCAAAAATAAAACGCCAAAACATCTCAAATCATCAAACTAAATCACATATTGAAAATTTGAAGGAAAAAAAAGTTTAACTTTTTGTTATTTAAATTTATTTCACTCACGAGTATCAATCAGCAGATCCAAGTAAACTTGCAACTCTACAAAAATCAACCGAGCAAACGTTTGGTGTTTGAGCCTAAAAAGAAGATATGAGGAGCCATGAAGACGACGAAGCTACCGCCCACCGAACAGGTTCTTTCTCTTCTTCTCTGCTCTTCGTCTTTTAGATCTTTCTCGTTTTTCCTCTACATTTGTGCTCTTGCATCTTCTGGAGTTTGATTCATGTTTCTTGCTTTCTGCCTTTCAGAATCGTCTTGCTCAAATGCTCAGTTCTCACTTCTCAGTTTCTCACTCACTTTATCAAATATAACACAATAACTTTGCTTCATTAAATGGCATAAATGGCATTGAGATTTGAGAAATAAAAAATAATATTTTAATACAAATATCTACCGAGAAAAGGTAGCAAACCTTCATTTTTTTTTTCTAATTTGTGTTTTTGATTTTTTGACCTTCTGGAGGCTTCTTGTTCCTTCATCCTTGTTCTCACGAAGTGTAGTGAGTTTATTTGCTTCATTAAATAGCATTACATCATTAAATGGTATTGGGAAATAAAATTAAATATTTTAATAATAAATATTTATCAGAAGAAGCAAACCTTCATTTTTTTTATAATATATTATTTATTATAATTATTTAAAATCTTTATTTAAATTTTGAATAAATAAATAAAATATTATATTAAAAAATAAAAAATAAATTAAAAATTACATTTTTAAAATCCAAATATCAATATATTTTTTAAATAATGATTATTTAAACTTTTGTTAATATATTTTAAGAATAAAAAAATTTAAAATAATAAAATATAAAATTGTAGCATGTCTTCTTGAATTTTATTTTAATTTTTCTTAGTATGATTGTAAATGTATAAATTGGTAAAAAAAAATTTGATTTAACAAAAATAATTGATGTCTTTATTATAATAAATTTAATATTTTAATATTTAAAATTTTTGACTATATTAATGTACGAAAAACTTAATTTTTATGTCTAAAATTTTTCAATTTAATTATTTATTTATTTATTAGTAATTATTTAAAAATTTATTTTAATTACAAATATTTACATCTTTTTAACAAAAATATTAATATATTTTTTAATAGAGTTATTATTTTATATTTTTGTTAAAGTATTTTTATTTTGAAAAATAAAATATTTAAAAAAAATAAAATGTAAAATATTATTTTTGTCTTCTAATTAAGTTTATATTACTTTTTAGTTATATAATCATTATAAAACATAAATTGTAATAGAATTTTAGTCATTCACTTTCAAATTATTCATTTAAAATTTTTATTAACAATATTTATAATAAATTCATTTATAAATTATATATTATTATTAAATTAATTACATTTAAATTTAATAAAAATTAAGATGTAGCCATTTAGACTTAAATATAATCACTTCAATAATTTATCATTTTATTTGCACATTTCTTTTCCCTACATGCATATATTTGAATAATTTAGCCAAATATATGTCTATATATTTGTTTTACATTTTCATAACATTTTTAATTTTGTATTATCATTAATTATTACATATTTATTTAAATACGTAAATAGATGTTGAATTTAATTTATGTTTATAAATGACTTTTCTTCAAATATTTTATTCTATATTTTTCATATTTAAATGAAAAAAAGAATATTGTGTTCATAATGTTAATTTTTTTTTGTTTATTTATATTAAAATTAGTTAATACTATTTATATATAGTATATATAGTTAATATTTATAGTATATGTATAATAATATTTTGTTTACATATACATATATGAATAACATTTAATACTGATATTAGGATATAGAGTTTATTTTTCTTTTTACATATTTGTATTGTGATTTTATGGTTATAGGTATGAGTTCACATAAAGGAAAAGCAATATTAATAGAGGAGGATCCAAAAGAGAAAAAAAAGAGAAGAACAGATCCTGGTTGGACCTATAGAGAAATGATAGGTGGAAATAGACAACATGTACAATGTAATTTTTGTCACAAAATAATGAAGGGTGGTGGTGTAACTCGATTGAAGCAACACCTAGTTAGGGGTTATACAAATGTTGAGAGATGTGAAAAATGTCCTAGAGAAATTGCTAAAAAAATGAGAGAAATTTTAAAAGGCAAACAGAGAGAGAATGAACAATTCAGTACTACGAGAACTGAAATAAGAGAAAATTTAATGGGGGGAGCTAGAAGAAGAGCTGTCATTCAAGAAATATCATCTAAAGATTCAGACGATGATATGACAATTAAAGAGAAAGATGAGTTGGAATATGCAAAACAAATATTTATTGAAGAGATGCACAGGGCAGAAAGAGGACATAAATCTGGTTATTTTCAGCCAATATCAAAGAAAGGAAAAAGACCTTTCTTTCGTAGTAAAAGTGTAAAAGAGTCTACAAGCAAATTTTTTGGTAAGAAAAAAGAAAAATGTCTAAGCAAGGAAGAAATGGATCCTTCAATATATTGCCAACGAGATGTGTATCAACAAAAATTGCACCATTTGTGGAATCCTAAAAAGTGGGCAAAGTCAGCAAAGCAAGCAATTGGTAAATTCTTTATTTATCAAAATATTCCACCTAACAAAGCTCAAAGTTCATTTTATGATATTATGATTGATGAAATTGCCCGTGCGGGTGTTGGGGCAAAAGGTCCAACTCCTTATGAAATTGGTGGCCCAATTCTTGATGATGAAATAGAAGAGATAAAAGAATGCATAGAAGAATTTAAGAAGAAATGGGAAACTTATGGTATCACAATTATGTGTGATGGTTGGCAATCCACCACTTGTTTGGCAATCATAAACTTTTTAATCTATTGTGATGGGAAAATAATTTTTCACAAGTCAATTAATACGAGTGGAAGAGAAAAAAATGCCGAATATATTTTTAACTTGATGGATCAAGTGGTTGAAGAGGTTGGTGAAACTAATGTTGTACAAATCATTACAGATAATGCATCTGCATATAAGAAGGCTGGTAAGTTATTGATGCAGAGGAGACCACACTTGTATTAGACTTCTTGTGCTGCTCATTCTCTCGATCTAATATTGCATGATTTTGAAAAATTTGAAAAAGTTCAGAAGATTTTAGAAGATGCTAAAATGTGTACCAATTTTATTTATAATCGTTCTAAAATTCTTCACATTATAAGAACCTATTGCACAGGAGAGTTGATTAGGCCAGCTCAAACACGGTTTGCAACCAATTATATTGCTCTTGCAAGTCTCTTGGAACACAAGAATGGGCTACAAAGAATGGTAACTTCAAATGAATGGTCTAGAAGTTCTACTAATAAAGATTCAGTTGGAACACGATTCCATACCAGCATATTAGATCCAAATTTTTGGAAAAATGTGAAGAAAATTGTTGATATATATATGCCAATTGCTAAGGTTCTAAGGATAGTTGATGGAAAAAAGCGAGCCACAATGTCGTATGTGTATGCAGCAATGTGTAAGGCCAGATCAACAATTCAAGCAATAGCTTCCAAGTCATGCAAAAAACATCTTGATGTCATTTACCGTCGTTGGCATAAACAAATAATAAGTGATATTCATATGGCAGGTATGAAATGAAATCTTTGATTGTATATTTATATTTGTTATTTTGACAATATATGTTTACTTATTTCATTTTTGACTATACTAATTAACATTTTATTTTTTATTCGCACCGAAAAAAAACATATTATTTGAATCCATCATATCAATACTCTGAAAACCTTGGATCTCGAGAAGATTTGTTGAAGGCGCTTAAGCATGTAATTTCTAGATTAGAGCCCAACTTAACTAAAGCTTCCTATGCACTAAATGAGGTATTTATCATTTTTTCTTTATCTTTTTTATTTGTGATCAGAATTATAATAATTGATCGCACTATATTTTTCATGTAGGTAAAAATATATCGAGATGCTATGTATGGATTTTTTGATAAATTGGCTATCAAAGGAAGAGATAAAACAGATCCAGGTTTGACTTATTATATCACTAAAAAAATATCATTTGTATATAGAAGAACTTCAATATATTATTAACTAACATGCACTACTTTTCTTTATTTTCTAGCTGAATGGTGGTTTATGCATGGTGCTGATGCTCCAAATTTGAGAAAAATTGCAATAAGAATATTATCACAGACAGCTTCATCTAGTGGATGCGAAAGAAATTGGAGCACATTTGCACTTATTCACACAAAAGTACGTAATCGTTTGAATTATGAAAAGCTTGTTTTTGCACAATAAAACATGCGATTGAAATTGAAGCATGTTATGAAGGATCATAATTAAAAAGATGTTGAATTCAGAACAATTGATTTAACTACTGTTTTTGAAGAAAATGATGGCCTTTCAAAATGGTTAGATGATCCTGGTGATGCATTATTAGATGAATTAGATAAAAATACTGGAAATATTAGACCAAATAGTTATGTGGCTATATTTGCTAATTGATGGTCAGATTCACAAACTACTCAACCAGATAGATTAACTATTGATGAGGAGTTTGAAAATTTGATGACAAAATCAGTACATCATCAATTTTCAGCCACTATTGATATTGATGAGGAATCAAAAGAAAATACTGATACTGACACAGATACAAATGATGGTGATGGTGAAATGGGTGGTGAAAATGTCACCACTACTGATGAAATTGGTGAAAGAAGTCATGTGATTTTCACATCAGAACAAGATTTTCAATATTGTACTAAAGATCAAGATCATGGTTATAGACCTTTTGATTACAACAGAGCAAGTGATAATGATGTTGAAATGCAAGATGTTCAACAATTGACTTATGATTTTTCTTCACTTAACACTGGAGAATATGAGTCTCATGGTCATGGATTTGGTTATGATTCATCATCTTCGACATATGGTCAAAATTATGAATATGATTCACCATCCTCTGCATATAATCATGGTGCAACTTTGGAATATGGTTCATCTTACTTATCTTCTTCACAGATTGGTTGGCGTCCTCCAACATACAATATAGAAGATTTTGAAAAATTTAAGAGGGAGTACGATAATTTTTACCGTTTTCAAATTACTTTGATTGATTATTGTGACCATGTGGAGAGACATTATCAATTTTCTCTGAGATTATATCCAAATTCTGGTTATCTACCTCTTAGACATTCTACTTTTAATTGATTTAAACTATCTAATAATATTTGTTGATATTGTATTGTATAATTTGAGACTTTGAGTATAATATGTAATTTGTATTAAATTTTATATATGTTAAATGTTATCAAATTTTATGAATGTTAATTACATCAATATTATTTGAATGATAATATTATTATTTAACACTATATTATCTAAATTTATATATCTATATTATTAATAGTATGTTAAAATTCTTTAAAATTAAAAAAAATTATTTATAATTATTTGAAATATTTTTTTAAAATTCTTTCGTTTTCACAAAATTTTCGAAACGTTTCCAATTTTAAAGTTACCGAAATAGTACTTCGAAACGAAATTTAGTTCCTTGCTAGTAACCACCGCTTAGAGCGCAAGTTGCTCCACACAAATTTTGTACTTTTTTAATTAAAATTTTTTTTTTAAAAAAAGAGTTTTTACTTATTTTAATAATTTTTTAAATTTTTTTGTAAAATTTCAAGATATTATATCTCTTATATTTAAAATTATAATTCTGTGCTCAAATTTAAATATAAAAGAAATTAAATCTATAATTTTTTATTTTTAACTTAGTAAAAAATATATTAAAAAGAGTTAATATTTAAATAGAATTAAAAAATGTGTTATTTTTAAAAAAATATATAACTATTTTTTTATTTTATGTTATTGTATTATTTATAACAATTTAAATAGTCAACTTCTTTTTTCAATTTTTTCGTTGCCCTAGTAACCACCGCCTAGAGCGCAAGTTGCAACTTTCTCAACACAAATTTTGTATTTTTTTTTATTTTAAATTTTTTTTAAAAGAGTTTTTACTTATTTTAAATAATATTTTTTTTGAAAGAGATTTTAAAATTTTAAGATATTGTATCTTTTATATTTAGATTTATAATTTTTTATTCAAATCTAAATAGAAAAAAATTAAATCTGTAGTTTTTTTATTTTCAACTGAATAACAAAAATTTTAAAAAATCAATATTCAGAAAGAGTTAGAAGATGTGTTATGTTTTTAAAAATATATATCTATTTATTTTATTTTATGTTATTATATTAATTATACATTTAAAATATTAAAATATAATATTTATAAAATATGATGTCACTGTATTTTTTAGTTGTGATATCTATTTATTTATATATTTAAAAATTATAGAACTTATTTAATTAATTTTTTATTTATTAATTTTAGTGTTTATATATATTTTTTATGAATAAATAATAATTTTTTACTTACTTAAAAAAATAACATAAAATAAAAGAAAGAGCATAAATCCTTGCACATGAACCCGCATGCCCTGAATATACTCGACCGGTGAAAGATCATTTTTTTTTCTTACGCAACGTAATATAGATAAATAGTTCAAATTATTTATTAAATTGTAGGTAGAATAAAAACAGTAATAATTAATTTTTTTATTAAATAAAATTAATTATATAAATTAAAAGATATTATAATAATTTATTATAAATAAAATTAATAAAAAAAATTATAAATTGTAGTTAGAATAGTTTAATAAAAAAATTAAAATTAAAATTAAAAAATAAAATAAAAACAATTCAACTTAAACATTAAAAAATCGAGATAATATTGTAAAATGTAGGGTTGTACACATACGGTTCAATTTTAAGGTTCAATCAAATCGAACCGAATTATTAAAATGCAACAAAAATAAGTTTGATCGGTTCGGTTTATGTCTATTAAATCGAACCAAACCAAACCGTTAAATAACGGTTCGATTTGTTTTGATTTTTTGGTTTTTTGATTTTTTTTTATTAAATTTTTTTGAATTTATTTTTTTAATTTTTGTGTCTATTTTGAATTTTTATTTGAGTTCAAAGACTAATTTTTAATTTTTGTATCTATTTTCAATAGAGATGGTTAAATCTTAAAAAATATATATAAAATATGTTTAAAATATAATAAAAATTTAATTTAATAATATAAATTTAATATATTTAAAATAATTTAATTCGGTTAAATTTTTGTCTAAACCGAAAATCAAATCAAATCAATTGATTTTTTTTAAAAAATTTAAATTAAATTAATTTTAATTAATTTAATTTAATTTTTAATAAATTTAATTCGATTTTATCAATCCGATTCGATTTATTTAATTTATGTAGTTTTAGTAAAATGATAAAAAATTTATGATTTTAAGAATCATGATTATAAAAGTTAATATTATATTATACCTTATGGGGGATGTGGGTCCCACACCCTTACTACATGGTCTAATATACGTCGCCATGTAAACAGTGCAAAGATGGGGCTCATAGGAGCCACAAATTAATTATTATTAATTCACTGATAAAAAAAAAAACTAATTATCATTTTCTCTCGCTCTCTCTCGTTGCACTCTCATTTTTTTTTTTTGAAAAATATAAATTTTATTCATTGAAAAATAAAGAGAGAGACGTAACACTCAAACCACGATCAAAGAGGTCAAGGGCATGTTTGATATCGGTAAAAAATTTTAATTTTAAGAATTATATTTTTTTTAAATATATTTTTTAAAATTAATAATTATTAAAAATATATAAAATATATTTAGTTAGTTTTAAATATTTATCTGAAAATATTTTAGTACTATATTTAATTATAATAAAAAATTTTAAAAAATTATAGTATTTTTTTAAAAATATTTTTACTTATATTAAGATAAGAGAAAAAAAAGTGAAGACCGAGATGACAGAAAAAAAATTATAAAAAAAAAAGAGAGAAAATTGAGATATAAAATATGTGAGATATAGATGAGAAAGAGAGAAAACGAGATAAATAAATAAATAAAAAATAAAAAATATTATTATTATTTATTTAAAAAAGATTCTAGTTGTATACAAAATTTGAATTCTCACTTTTTTATAGAAAAGTTTTTTGGTAAAAATACTGTTAAAAAATTATTTTCAAAAATTCATATTTTCTGTTTATTTTAAAATTTAAAAATCAAAAATAAAAATTTAATTTTTTAAAAATTTTAAAAAATTTCTTTCTACCAAAATCTCACTAATAGTCATTCAAAGTATTCATTCAACCAACTTCAAGGACAACACAAAATCAGTTTAATGGTAACTCAACACAAATTGCAAAGAAAATCAAGCAGTTAAGAGGACCAAGCTAAGCTACCAACTCCCACGGTAATGCAACCAAATCATTCTCATCCATTCGCTGCTTCTTGTTTTCTTGATCGACCACTTCTACTTTATCACGCTTAAAAGGTAGACATTGGGCATTACTTATATTCATATTAATCTCTTGGAGGAACCCTAGGCCATTGCCTCTTCTACCAAGTTTCTTTAAGCTTCCTTTCCCTTTCACTTTGCCTTTTGTGCCTGACCATAGGTGTCACGACCCTAATTTTAAGGCACGTGAAATTCATATATCATACACATATATTTTTCATAAATGTACATAATGCCATTCTTTATCATATAAACCAATACATATAGGTTTCCATACACATGTACAATAAACAGTTTAAGTCTATAAACACCAGAGTAACAGTAGAAGCAAGGATCCTGCCTGTGACGTTCAGAGCAACTCTAGAGTACAAATATATTACAATATAAAACATTGAGAGCCTAGAAACAATATAGGCTCACCACTGGAGTACGACCCCTAGTCGATCACATGGATGTTGGACCAAACTCTATGTCTTTATCTGAAAAATAAATCCACATCGTGTAGTGAGTTTTACAACTCAGTGAACAGATAATACCTCCTAAGACCTCTCAGGTCAACATATGGATGTACTCGTCTAATAAAAATTAAGTATTAATAAATTACATTTCAGAAGTACATCCACATGGAACCCGTATTTTTAAATATTCTCTATTCAAAAATCATAATCAGGTCATTCAAACCATAAGTGGTACTGTATAAACAATGCTCATGTTAAGTTCATATTCATTTTCAATACTGTAAAATCATTAATCAAAATATGTTATGCATCAAAACATGTCTCATAAAATATTCGGAAGATCCCATATCAGAACCACCATACCAAAGTTTGACCCCTTCCGTACTTTGGTGGTATAGGATTTGCCTAAACTCAGCATCCCGCTGAGGTTTTCCCTACTACCATTCAAGAGGACACGAGAAGGGACTCTGTATGGGTCTTTCCCAAGCACACAGCAAGGGAAGCAAATAACATCTCATATAACTGGCATCTCGCCCATATATAGGAGGCATTCCGCTCTCCTTCACATATAATCTCCCGTGTGTTGGCCCTCACACGAGGCTAGCACCACCTCCCCTGCTAGCTAAGGCAATCAAGGTGCGCACCCGGGCTAACATCACCTGCTATTAGCAGACAGTGTTTCCAATAGGATTCCTCCACAGAAAAATACCATATGCACGTATGCCATATAATTCAGTATAAAATTCTCAATATAAAACAGACTTTCAGTCTCAGTATATTTCCTCTATCAAAACTTCCCAATCAGGGGAATCATATACACATGCCTATATTCGAGGCAAAAATATCACTGTATAAATCAACAACATATGCATAACATATTTCCATTGTCATATAATAAGAAATGCATTTAGAAATAACGTATTCATAGCATTTCAAAATCTATTTCAAAAATCATACTCTTCTTAAACTAGATATCATTTCTCAACCATTTCAGATATTCATAATCATTTCAAGAACATATGAAAATATAAATAACATGTAATCATATCCATTTATCCATATAAAGTTCAAGAAGAGTAAAAACAAGCCAAATGAAGAATTATCTACTCACAGGTAAAGGCTCCAGATTGGACAGCCCTAAAATCCTCGTTTCTGGTCTGAATTTGGTAAAACAAACTCCAAAATCGAGTTCAGAAGGTCCAAAAACTTGAAAAATGACTTCGGGAGTTTAGTCACTATTCACCGCCACTATTCATCGCTGGAAAATACTATTCACCGTCACAAAATTTTTTACCGAATCAACAAAACGAATTCATATCTTAATGTTTATCTAGTTTTTGAATCCATCTACAGAGTCAGATTTCTAATTAGAAGTCTCTAAATAAAGTTTTTCAGAACTTACCTTTTACCGAAATTTTCTACTTCAGATCTACGGCGATTCAACGGTTGATTTGAAAAACTGATCGGTCAAAATTGAAATACTCTTTGTCCTGAATCCAATAACACTTTCAGTTTTGAGATCGGAAGTCCATAAACACTCCAAATCGAAAGATAAAATTGGATGTTACTATTTACTCACTATTCACTACTATGCATCTTTCTCGTTTTATTTTCTTTCTGATACTTCGTCGCCCCCGGTTTCATTTTATTATTCTATTTTTTTAATATAATAATAATTATTAAATAATTAATAATAGGATTTTCTTTTATAAAAATTCATATAAATTCTGTTTTTCATCATAAAATATCCCAAAAATTTCTAAAAATTTTCATTCTCATAAGTCTTTAGTTAAACTCTTAAATCATAATTTTTTTGATAAAAATCGTTATAAAATAAATTTCGAAATGAATATCTTTATTCATATTAAAAGAAAAAATATTTCTAAAAATACAATAAAAATTCTTTAGAAGTCGGTATAATTATTTTAAGCAACACAATACTTCTTTTACTTAAAAGTCCACTTACTTTTCACATAATCTTTCTACATAAATAAAAATATATTTGCTTATAGCGCGCCAAAACATAAATTCTCATATTTCTTTTATAATTCTTTACTCTATGTAATAAATATACATATTTTTACCGGTTTTTATCTCTATTGTCAAAATTATCTCTTTTATTCTAAATTTTCTTTAATTGGAATTTTCGTTAAATTTTACGGTTATTACATTCTTCCCCCCTTAAAGAAATTCGGTCCCCGAATATCATCACCACAGTTGCAGATATACACTAACCTCATTGTTCAAACAAATACAGATATCTGACACATATATCATTTTTCCTTTCCCAAGTAGCTTCCTCAGAAGAGTGATTTTTTCATATCACCTTTACTATAGGTATTTCTTTTGACTGTAACTTCTTTACTTATCGGTCTACTATTGCTACTGGTTGTTCCTCATATGTTAAATCTTTCTGTAACTGAATCTATGGACACTGTATAACATGTGTAGAATCTGGTAAATATTTCTGTAGCATAACACATGAAAAATTGGATGGTCATTACCCAATTCATGTGGTAAAGCCAAACGATAAGTCACTGAACCAATCTTATCAAGAATTTTAAATGGTTCTATATACCGAGGGTGTAACTTTCCTTTCTTTCCAAATCTCATTACCTCTTTCACTGGTGAGTCATTAAAGAATTTGTGGTCACCAACTGATAATTCCTAGTGCTCAATATTCATAGTCCTTATAAACTTTTGACTTGTATTGAGTTTCCAGTATTTTTTTTCTAATCAATTTCACTTTATCAATGACATCTTATAATAAATCTAACTCCCCTGAGTCATTTAACAGAACATTTGTAACACCTCTTACATAAGGATTAAATCTTCTAATATCATTTTATTATAGACAAATTCTGCTAAGAAATCTCCTACCAATCTCAAAAAAATATGCTTGTAGCATGCTCTCCAAGCTAGCAGATAAGTCATATTCTATCTATTGCATGTTATTCCAAATTAGATTTTCAAAAAGTTTAACTTTTCTCAATTCACTCACATAATAAGAAAGCTATGATGTTCATGTAAAACTTCAAATGATGCCATTGTATATTGGCATGATAATTACTGATATGAGCAAGTTCAACTAAGGACAATTAATTTCTCCCAACTTTCACCACAACAATATAAAGATACTTAAAGCATAATTTCTAATGTATAAACACATCATTTAAATTTAGTATCAGTCATACTATAATCTAATAAAGATCCTTAGACTTCCTAAATAACTCTCTTGAGATAATATATTCAATTCGTACTTGCCAACATACCCGCCAATGAAAAAATTTCACTTGAATCTTCTTTTTACCATTATACTAGTACCATTTTTTTTATCTCAGTATATCCTTATTACCTCGGGTAATCCATATTCATAATCTATGGCTTCTTCTGAAATCTCATTTCTCAACAATTATCCATACGTGAATTTCCAATCTCAACATAATTTACATTCCAAATACTAGACTTAGTTTAGCATGGTATAAATCCTTAACATAAATATCTTAATCACTAACATTATTCTCAGAGATGATTCTCAAAATATTCTTCATATGTCCAAATTAAAAATTTTGAGATTAACTTAAATCTTACTTTCCATACTTTACTCTTCAAAAACTTCAACACCGTTAATTCCTTTGATTACATTCGTCAAAGCACCATTACATCATCATACACATATTCTTTTCAAAATCTCTATTACTTTAATCTACTAATCAGTTGAACACCATAATAACTGAGTTCCAAATATTAGAACTTATCTTTCCTTGCAATGAGGGAAAACAACCTTGCATTTAATGCCAACCGTTAATGAGGGAGAATGCAGTGAAACAGAAGAAAAGCATAATAGAGAATGGTGCCAAAATAGAAAGTCAAAAATTTGGACAAACATTGAAAAGCATTAAAATCGGTGGCCGTAATTTTTGAAAATCTATAAACAAAATCTATTTACGATTTCGGCAAAAATCGGTGGCCGCAAATTTTGAGTATATGTGCAAGAATCTACTTTAAAGCGATATTCGGTGAAAAAGAAACATTTCCGAACTTATAAAAGTCTGTGAAAAACAAAGAGTACGTAGCTAACTGGTAGGATGCAGTTGATTATTTCAGAATAGATGTAATCAATTAACTGTAAAATAACCAGTCCAAATTAAAATTTCTCACAATAGTTAGTCGACTTATAATACTGATAGTCGACTAGCAAAAACATTGAGAAAACAAAATAAACCATTTGATTGTTCCTCTTCAACAATTAATTGGTTTGCATTTTTACTTCTTCTTTTTTTACAATGACGGCTATCACCTACAACTTTTCTACAAGAATCAAGACATCAATGCTTCATCAAAGACAATAAGAAAAAGACAGATTTATGGTGATATCTTATCTTATGCTCTTTATGTGTTTAATATATGTCACAGTCATAACTACTGTACATATACATGCTTGTCGTCTTTTTTTTTACCTTTAATTTAGCTGATATCCACCAATCACTCACATAGCTGTTCGAATAATATCCGGCATATTCGCATAGCTATTATAAATATGCCCTTCTCTGAGTTCAATAAATACTTACATTAGCATCTTTTTCTATACTCAAAGTTAAGGTAAGAACAATTATGAAGGGAACAACATTCCGTTAGTTTCGAAATATCTGTGTCTTTTGTGGTTCCAGTCCTAGAAAAGATGGGGAGTATGTTAAAGCAGTACAAAATCTGGGTATGGTGCTGGCTAGGAGAAGAATTCATTTAATGTATGGTGGAGGTAACTGTGGGTTAATGGGGTGTGTGGCTACAGTTGCACATGTAGGAGGATGAAAAGTTCTAGGTATTATTCCTACAGCTCTAACTGCATCCAACAACATAGGAAAGACAATTGGGGAAGAATATAGAGTAGCTTCCATGCATGAACGCATGGCTAGAATGATGAGCAATGCTGACGCCTTCATTGCCTTACCAGGTGGTTTTGGTACTTTAGAGGAGATTTTTCAAATAGTCTCTTGGGCACAATTGAATATGCATCACAAACCAATAGGTTTGTTAAATGTTAATCACTTCTTTGATGGTTTGTTGTCTTTTCTAGATCAAGCTGTGGAACAGAAGTTTATCCCACACTCAGCACGACGAATTCTCATCTCGGCTTCAAATGCTGAAGAGTTGATTGATGCCTTACAAGCATATGTTCATGTACTTGATCCAACTATTGCTCAAATAGAATGGACGGCAGACAACCGCAGGAAGCGCAAATTGGATTTGGATCTTCATCTGTAATTGTAGTAGAACGTAGCCATTGCTGTTCCACTTTTATTTTCTTAGGGTCTATTTGGATACCATCCTTGCTAAATATACTCCTTTAGAGTTTGTAAAACTATCTTTAAATATTGCTTATGATCCTTTGAACTCTTGTAATATTTTAGTATATTATCAATAATTATAATAACAAATTAATCCAGGGATGGCTTCAATACTTTTGTTTTATCAAGTCCATGAATGCAACTGGGCATTTGTCAGACTAAATGACATCACCAAGAACTCTTAATGCTATAACGAGTCCTAAATTTTTTTTTTCAAATATCCTCTTCCCTTATCCTCAATTGATGAGATCCAGATATCAAATCAATTCAATTTTTTTTAAATGTTGAGCACCTTGTAACTGATCAAACATATCATCTATATGAGGTAATGAGTATTTATTCCACATTGTCACTTTATTCAATTGTCTATAATCTATGCATAGTCATAGTGATCCATCTTTCTTTTTCATAGATAGTACTAGGGTATATAAATCCCTAGTCTAACAAGTGTCACAACTGATCCTTCAATTCTTTGAGTTCAGTCGGTGCCATTCTATATAGAGGTATAGACACTGGTTGGGTTCCAAGAGATAAATCAATACCAAATTATATTTTACGTTTCGAGGTAATCCTAACAATTCTTCAAGAATTACATCAGAAAAAATTTTAACCACTGGAACTTGATTTACAGTGGTATACTTTATATCAACATCTCTCATCATTATCAAATATTCTTGACACCTTTCTATAATCACTTATGGGATGTTAAAGCAGAGATTAGATTACTGGGTATCTCACTACGATCCCCTTGTATTAAGAAAGAAAATTTCCCAAGAATATTGAATTTAATCACCTTATAGTGACATTTCAAAATGACATGACATAATACCAACAAATTCATTCTCAATATCACATCACAGTCTACCATTTCTAGACAACCGGGTACAACAGATGTCACATTCAGAAACCATCATATTTGGTATCTGTCTCAATTCCTTAAATTCTTTAAGACGTATATCTCTTTCACTTTCAAGCTATAATTGATCCATAGATACTTCTTAAGATGTCACAATATTCAATCTATCTTATACTATAAACTTTAACAACTTGGAATAGAAAGGAATTTGAAACCCTATAGAATCCCTCAACAGTACCTGAAGTATAAATATGTCCGGCTCATATCGATACTAAAGGTCCTACTAAACAATCCTTTGCTCTGATAGCTACAGGGAAACCTAATCCTCTGATACCAACTTGTCACGACCCTAATTTTAAGGCACGTGAAATCCATATACCATACACATATATTTTCCATAAATGTACATAATGTCATTCTTTATCATATAAACCAATACATATAGGTTCCCATACACATATACAATAAATAGTTTAAGTTTATAAACACCAGAGTAACAGTAGAAGCAAGGATCCTGCCTGTGACGTTCAGAGCAACTCTAGAGTACAAATATATTACAATATAAAACATTGAGAGCCTAGAAACAATATAGGCTCACCACTGGAGTACGACCCCTAGTCGATCACATGGATGTTGGACCAAACTCTATGTCTTTATCTGAAAAATAAATCCACATCGTGTAGTGAGTTTTACAACTCAGTGAACAGATAATACCTCCTAAGACCTCTCAGGTCAACATATGGATGTACTCGTCTAATAAAAATTAAGTATTAATAAATTACATTTCAGAAGTACATCCACATGGGACCCGCATTTTCAAATATTCTCTATTCAAAAATCATAATCAGGTCTTTCAAACCATAAGCGGTACTGTATAAACAATGCTCATGTTAAGTTCATATTTGTTTTCAATACTGTAAAATCATTAATCAAAATATGTTATGCATCAAAACATGTCTCATAAAATATTCGGAGGATCCCATATCAGAACCACCATACCAGAGTTTGACCCCTTCCGTACTTTGGTGGTATAGGATTTGCCTAAACTCAGCATCCCGCTGAGGTTTGCCCTACTATCATTCAAGAGGACACGCGAAGGGACTCTGTATGGGTCTTTTCCAAGCACACAGCAAGGGAAGCAAATAACATCTCATATAACTGGCATCTCGTCCATATATAGGAGGCATTCCGCTTTCCTTCACATATAATCTCCCGTGTGTTGGCCCTCACACGAGGCTAGCACCACCTCCCCTGCTAGCTGAGGCAATCAAGGTGTGCACCAGGGCTAACATCACCTGCTGTTAGCAGACAGTGTTTCCAATAGGATTCCTCCACAGAAAAATACCATATGCACGTATGCCATATAATCCAGTATAAAATTCTCAATATAAAATAGACTTTCAGTCTCAGTATCTTTCCTCTATCAAAAGTTTCCAATCAGGGGAATCATATACACATGCCTATATTCGAGGCAAAAATATCACTGTATAAATCAACAACATATGCATAACATATTTCCATTGTCATATAATAAGAAATGCATTTAGAAATAACGTATTCACAGCATTTCAAAATCTATTTCAAAAATCATACTCTTCTTAAACTAGATATCATTTCTCAACCATTTCAGATATTCATAATCATTTCAAGAACATATGAAAATATAAATAACATGTAATCATACCCATTTATCCATGTAAAGTTCAAGAAGAGTAAAAACAAGTCAAAAGAAGAATTATCTACTCACAGGTAAGGGCTCCAGATTGGACAGCCTTAAAATCCTCGTTTCTGGTCTAAATTCGGTAAAAACAAACTCCAAAATCGAGTCCAGAAGGTCCAAAAACTTGAAAAATGACTTCGAGAGTTTAGTAACTATTCACCGCCGGAAACATTATTCATCGTCACTATTCATCGCCGAAAAATACTATTCACCGTCACAAAATTTTTTACCGAATCAACAAAACGAATTCATATCCTAATGTTTATCTAATTTCTGAATCCATCTACGGAGTCAGATTTCTAATTAGAAGTCTCTAAGTAAGGTTTTTCAGAACTTATTTTTTACCAGATTTTCTACTTCAGATCTACGGCGATTCAACGGTTGATTTGAAAAACTGATCAGTCAAAACTAAAATACTCTTTGTCCTGAATCCAATAACACTTTCAGTTTTGAGATCGGAAACCCATAAACACTCCAAATCGAAAGATAAAATTGGATGTTACTATTCACTCACTATTCACTACTATGCATCTTTCTCGTTTTATTTTCTTTTTGATACTTCGTCGCCCCCGGTTTCATTTTATCATTCTGTTTTTTTTAATATAATAATAATTATTAAATAATTAATAATAGGATTTTCTTTTATAAAAATTCATATAAATTCCGTTTTTCATCATAAAATATTTTAAAAATTTCTAAAAATTTCTATTCTCATAAATCTTTAGTTAAACTCTTAAATCATAATTTTTTTTGATAAAAAACGTTATAAAATAAATTTCAAAATGAATATCTTTATTCATATTAAAAGAAAGAATATTTCTAAAAATACAATAAAAATTCTTTAGAAGTCGGTATAATTATTTTAAACAACACAATACTTCTTTTACTTAAAAGTTCACTTACTTTTCACATAATATTTCTACATAAATAAAAATATATTTGCTTATAGCGCGCCAAAACATAAATTCTCATATTTCTTTTGTAATTCTTTACTCCATGTAATAAATATACATATTTTCACCGGTTTTTATCTCTATTGTCAAAATTCTCTCTTTTATTCTAAATTTCCTTTAATTGAAATTTTCGTTAAATTTTACGATTATTATAATAGGAGTTGGAACCATTTGCTCCATGTGAACTCTTCGTCCTTCAGGTATACCTCTAGCCTCTATGATTACACTATTTTCTTATTTTTACCCCTCCCATTTGTTGTTCAAGACCCCCTCTTTAATATTTTCCTTATGGTTATCTCTGCACTTGCTAGTCACTCTATTGCTTTCTGGCCCACCTATGTCCTTCCCACGAAGCGTCCCAACCTTACTTGAAGACCCCCTCTTGAATCATGATAACATCTTGGTCCCTCATTTCCACCAAGCCATCTGAAGTTGCTCAGAATTCTTACTAATATTTTCTGCTATCCGTTCATTCCTTGTCAGCATTGCCTCATGGAGAACAACTATGAGGCAATGGAAGTCTCTCTTATTTTATCTCCACCCATATCCTCACCTACATTCGATTATCCAGAGTCCCTTCCTCAGGTCTTGAAACATCCATACTAGCTAAGACTTATACCACAGTTCCTTGTTCTTGGGATCTAAATATCCCCTCATCTTCAATTTTCTTGCTTATCACTTTTCCCATTTCTATTGTATGACAGTTACTAAGCAACCCCCAAAGTTTTGCCCAGAAAGAGACTTTTTCAAAAGCAATATCTTGAGGTTCCACCTCTCTTCGCTATGTCTTAATTACCAGCAGTTGATTGTAATGCCAAATGGTTACACTAACATGTTCTCTTTGCCTTTTCCCAGTTTATGTTTTTTTTTTTACTGTTGATACATTTGTAATGGTGCTAGAAGAAATGTCTGCAATTGGGTTTAGGTATTAGCTTCAGTTTTGATATCCAAAAACGATCACAAATACAGCTATTGTCAAAAATTATTTCAACTAAAAAATTTAAGTTATTAAATGTAAACCCATGAATAGATTTATTATCATCTCTAATAAATCTTCTCATAGAAAAGTAATTTGGACTTAAAAAGTGTGTAAACAAAGTACAACCCCATCAAACCTTGTGCTGAGGTCACAGGGTCAAACTTCTTAAGACCCAAAAATAATTTTATTTTAATTTCTATCAAGTATCACTATTTAAAATCACATCAGTTTTTTTGTTTCATACGACTATCTTTACACCTTATCTTATTTGAAGACCAATGCTGTCCCTCCCACGGGTATTTTTCTAGGAGCTTGAACCCCCAGCAATCATCAGTTTTATTACCATATATTATGCATGCTATGTTGCTATGGCGTGGAGCATGCACACAGTGGTGCAATTGAAGCTGTCGGCAGCACTGCTCTTCTGTTGAAGTCACGACATGGATCATAGTCAAGAAGAGGAGTAAGTCAGAGGGCAACATGCCACAAAAATTTAATGGAGAACGGATATAATTCTAGGCAACAGAAAATGTAGGACTAGTCAGCCGATGGATAATGGTTCTGGTTATGTTGAACCTCCTACTATTCTTTCCCCTTATCTGCATGGATTTTGTTGGGTGCGCAATCGTTTCCATTTATTATACCATACTTAATAAAAGTTAAAACTTCATCGTTCACACAAAGAGCTAATGAGAGAGCTGCATTTAAGAAATAAGAGAAGTATAGTTGTATCTGCAATCTCTACAAAAAAAAAAGAGAGATCTGAATTTGCTTTTCCTATAATATCATTATCTTCTGTATAACAATACAATAATATTTTGGTGTTGTTCAGTTGTATGAGACAGAGAGAAGAAATCTCAAGTATTTTGTATAGAGCATCCTTCTCAATATATCATTGAAGCCTAAAGAAAGATATAAGAGGCTCATAAACATCTTGCCTTGCATTTTTACCCATAACATAATCTGCATGAGCATAATCATCTCTGTACTGCACTACAAGGTTATCTCTATCATGAGCTTTAAGGATTTCTATTAAACGCTGCACATCTTTGACATCAGAAAGGGCATCCGCCCCTCCATAACTGAGGAAGAGAGGAAGGTCATTTGGAATTCTTGTAATGTCATAAACAGGAGGAGAGGGCTGTCCATAGTGTTTTGTATTCTCATCTTTATTCTCATAATCATACATTGCTATGGTTCCTTCTCTGATCACTGCATTAACCATATGATTAAAATTAACTTTCTTTAATCTGAAACCAAACTATTCTTCTGTTGCTAGCAGCTGTTTCCAGCCGAATTTTCAAATCCATACCTCCTTTCTGTTTTGAAAGTAGTAGGATAAAATCTCTTAACACGCTGTTTAAATAAGGAATATAGGACCACTTACTCTGAGACAGATGGATCATGTTCTTTGTTGCTGTTGATTGAGGCTCATACTCCAAAAAAATATTTACTATTGAAGGGGCTAGACAACAGTTTGGGCCTGAAAGCATAACAATGATAGGTCAATATAGAAAAGAACTCTTTAACTATGGAGAATGAGGGCTATTAGTTAGTTAATTATGGATATGTATACTACCTGTGAAAGAGGTCAACAAGTCGGTGCAGTCAATACCTGGTTTCTTGCACATGTCCTTAAGAAACTTTACAACAGAACCCCTGCTCAAACACGAGAAAAGATGAAGCGAAACCGATCTAAACTCAAATTTCATTAAAATCACCAGACTAGTGATACACTTCCTTATTCTAGACATGGAAATATTGGTAAAGCATAACACTCAATAAAAAAGAACAAATGGAAGTTCAATCTTGAAAGGTTTACAGTTATTGTGTGACATCAGGATGTATTCTGATCTTTTTTACCCACGACAAATTGAGCGAAAACATATCTTCTTCTGGACTTTTTAAAGCATCAAAAGTTATAATTTTATATAGCCAGTACATCAGCCTTGAAAACCATAGTACAAAGTAATAACAGAAATGATATTTAGAGTTGCTTACCCTTTCAGATCAAATTCAAATATTCCCCATTTGTACAATGACTGTTATGAGAAAACACATTGACAGAGTTAGTCCCTTTGAATTTGAAGCAAAAACATACTAGCTAACAGTTACCTCTGCAATAAAGTTTTCGGCTGCATTTCTAGCTAGGGGTGAGGTCATTTGACCAACATAGGCAATTGGGCTAAGTAAAGCAGCTGACCTCAACATGTTCAATAACTTATCCTCGGAAAAAGAAGCCAGGGCAATCAAAGTTCCCTGCAAAAGAATTCTTCACTCTGCATCTGCATTGAATTGTAAACAGAAATCAAAGAACAGGAAGAGGATTTCCTTGTTAAGTTCACCTGCGAGTGCCCAATATAGTGCAGTCTTTGTCTTGTTTGATTATGAATATACTGGAATGTTGCTGGAAGATCATAAGCAACTAATTCATCCCACGACCAATCCCAATAAGCCTAAATAGTGAAGGAGATACAAGGAGCAGAATCAAATGGCTGGCAAAAGAGAGAGAAAGAGAAACATTTAGTAGGCACAACTAACCGAGTCATTAGGAGCAAGTGATGTATGCCGACGGCTATATTTAGTTCCACGAGTGTTAGCAAGCCATACATCAAACCCGTTGTCTGCCAAAAGGAATGTCAGAGATTGGTTTGGAGGTAGTAATAGCCATGTTATGCCATCCTACAGCCACAACTTCTCATCAATTTCTAGCATTAACAACAAAAGCCATGGAACAGAGTTGCTCTGAAAACTAATAGCGACCATGAAAAGCCCATGCTGTAGCAGAACTGGCGGCCTATTTCCCTGTGGCCCCCTTGACCGCCCCACCGGAATTCTCTGCATGCTGAGAATATAACCATCTTCTGTTGTCACCTAAAACCAATTAAACACAGAAGAACCAGTCAGTAGCAACTCTAAATCTTTACTGATTTGTGATTACCAGAATAGAACAGATGCAGGCATATTACCAAGTGTTCTTCACAAGAATAGCCTTTTGTCTTCACCATTGATGAGCAAATACTACCATCACTGGGGGCTGGTGCCAATGCAGTAATAGCTTGTGGACTCGTGAATGATACCAATTTTGTTCTTGTTGCAAGAGATAGCCCAGAAAAGAGAATGACAAGGGTTATTGAGAGTAAAGTCTTTGCCATGCCCTGTTCCTGGTACATCTAACTTCACATCCGACCATTATACATATGGGCAGAAAATCAGATAAAAACAGAAAGAGTATTCACATGTTTTTTTAAACCACCTTTTGTCAACAGATTTCAGTAGTGGTTCAACTTCAAGCAAGGCATCTGTGGGGTCTACTAGTTCCTTATATTAACTTATATACGAATTTTGAATTTAATTGTCATGATTCCCTAATTTGATAAGAAATGCGTGGATGGTTTTTTCTGCAAAAGGCGAACAGGCCAATTTGGCGCATAGAATAAGCCAAAACATGTGCCCTGCAGAAAATAATTTTGTAATAGCTGCTCTTTTGTCTCAAAGAAAAGAAAGTAAATTTTGCCCCCAGCCGAGGATTAGGAAACTTAGACCAGAAACCCTTCTTACCAGATAAACAACTAATTAAAGATGCACTAAGCCTCTAACTAAAACTAATAAACCTGCAACATTTGAATCAGTAAATCTTATTTATTTATTAAATATTAATTTTATTAAACTAAATATTTCTTTCCCTAAAATTTATACTGTAATTTTTTTAAAGAATTTTAGAAGATTCAAGTTCAATAATGATGGACATTTAGGAGATTACATCAGAGAATGCTTCTCACTGGGTTTCTTTCACACACAGAATTAAAAAAAAAATATTACGGAAATTCTTTGTTCCAAGAGTACGTCAACATTCATTATTCCAAAAAGCCGACATCTTTATAAAAAGATAAAATCAAGCTACTTGTATGAAAAGTGATAAAAGCCATGTCCATCTCTTCACCGGATGGTAGTCCTCAACAATCTCACACACCACCTGCGCCATGGTGAGTGCAATGCCAAGCTTTTAAGTGCCCTTAATAGCTATTTGTGTGCCCGTAAATAGGAAAATTCTCAAAATACCGGCATATTTCATGGAATCAGCCAACCAAATGGGCATGGCACAATTAATATTGTTGGTCAGCTGAAGACCTCACAAACATGAAGAAATAGTCCTGTAGATATGCCCCACTATTTCAGTCAGAAAATTCTGAGAAAGAGAGCTTTCGGGCAATTTATACAGAAACAGATAAGAAACTTGTCAGCATATCTTGGACATTCATCCCATGAAGAGGGAAAAAAAACGAATATGAAGCCAAGGAGAAGTTATTGTTGTCCTAAATATGAAAATCAGTGCAAATTCCATATAATCGATTATTGAAGTATCTTGCTTCCTTTTGTATCTCTAATAATATGCGCCAGCAAAATTGATGCGATTCTTCATCTATACGTGTGACAGATGCGAGCATTCTTTATAACAGTTTCAGATGTCTTCACTGCAGTTCCTGGCACTTTGTATCTTGTTAGGGGAGTTCTAAGAAACTGGAATTGCAACCTGTAGGCCTTATCTGGCCTAGAAATTGCCTTTCAATCCCAGTGTTGTCATCTGCTCCTTTATAAACCTCCTATAATCATACCAGCTTCCACATCGGCATGCCTAGCCATACCAGTATATCAGGTAAAAAGTGGTGAAAACTTAATAAACAAAAAAATAACTGAACTTCATGTCATTAAATCTTTTGTTTTCAACTCAAATATGAGGGTAAAAAATGATTGAAAAAACATAAAACAATTACAGCAACATGCATGATCTATGAAGCACCAAAACATTAAGAAAGGATTCACCAAAATAAAAAATGAAGAAACCAACTCTCAATAGAACATTTATGACCTCAACACAATAATCCCACTTCCAATATTGGAATTAAAATATAATGATAACAACTAAAATTCCTTTAAAACTTTCTTGCTAAGGTTAGGCTGCTAAAGATTCCATATATCAATTAAAAATATTTCCTTCTATTGGTCCATGTTTCAGAATAGTGAAGTACTTTCCAGTCCGTCTGAATATCTACTGGTTACACTGAAACACTTCAAGAACACTAAAAGCGAAGAACAGTGATAAAGCCAATAAGAGAAACATGCCTTTAAAGTTTCTAGCATTTTGATCCAATCTAACACGCCAAAGTATTGCGAAGTGCAAACATCACACCTTTATTCTCAAAAGTTGTCATATTTGACTCACTTAGGGTTTCCAAAGGTATACTTATTCAGTTATGTAAGAGCTTCAATATCATTGCGAAGCCAACTGCAAGGGGAAATATAACAACTTTCCAAATTTTCAGTGACTTATTACGGTTGTGAACAAATTTTATATAAAAGTTCTTAAATACTCACAGAATACAAAGCATATTTTTTAAAGATGTGCAGATACATATTGCACCCACAAGACTTATGAATGGCTAAGCCCACATAGCAAACTGTTTGAGCCTCAAGGGATCATGCTATTCTTCCCCCAGCCGACAACCCCCTTTTGTCTATTGTAGGATCTTTCATTCTTAAGCTTGATAGATGAGAACAAAAATTTTGTTATGGAAGGAAATTGGGAAACAAAGATAGAACAAAAGCCATAAGGATGCTGAAAAAGATGAGATAACAAGACCATCTTCAACAAAGACAAACCACTATGCATGGCACCATAATTTTTTTTTTTATTAAACCAATGTTCTTATGGATAGTTGTCATATGATAATTAGCCCCACGCCCCATAGACAATGAGGAGAAAATTTATCAAGAGAAAAATTAGAACCTCCAATTACTTTAAATGTATAATTCTATAAAGCAGCAAATTTTCAAGAAATAATAGAATCCAAGCCCAAAAAAAAAAAAATTAAATATGCAATCCCAGAACAACTGCAATTTTATACTGATTTTTTTAAAAGATAACAACAATTTCTCATAGTTGAATAAACATTTTGAGATGGATGATCATGTCCAAAACCCTGATAACAGTCACAATCAGCATAACAAGATTTATTTGGCCTTCACCATGGTAAGAGATTGTTATTATTAATAAGAGACTGAAACAAACTAAGAGCTAAGTATGAGTATTCAATAGATTAAGATATGAAATAGAGTCCTCTGTTACTTCATCATTCAGAATTCTTAAGATTCCCTTGTCCAAAGCAGAAAAATAAAACATGGAGACATGTTCATTATGGAGACAAAGATGTTCAAATACAGAGTTTCTATTTCATAAAATGCATACAGGCTTACTGATGTCGTGACATAATTTAGGCAATTTTCCTTATTCTCTTCCACAATAAGACCTGCTATATTGTATGGTACGGAATGTTGGGCGGTTAAAAGACAACATGAAGACAAACTCAACGTTGCAGAGATGAGAATGTTGCGTTGGATGTGTGGACACACCAGAAGAGATATGATTAGAAATGAGTGCATTAGAGAGAAAGTTGGGATAGTACCTATTGTGGAGAAGATGGTTAAAACTCGCTTAAAGTGGTTTGGCCATGTGTGGAGAAGACCTACAGAAGCCTTAGTGAGAAGAGTTGATCGGATGGAGAATAGTCCAATAATTAGAGGTAGAGGGAGACCAAATAAAACAATAAGTGAAACTATTAAAAATGATTTAATAGTTAATAACTTATCTATTGATCTCATCCATGATAGGCCACTATGGCGCCGTTTGATCCACGTAGCCGACCCCACCTAGTGGAAAAAGGTTTTGTTGTTGTTGTTGTCTTCCACACTTGATTTTTTTTTTCTTTATATGCAAGGGAATGTAATCCAGAAATAGTTTAACATTGTTTCTATAAAAATATAAATCAATGAAAAGAAAGCCAATAAAAAATACAACAATAATGACAGAACCCTAAGGACAATTTTGATTCACAGTTTCACACCTTTAAGAAAATTTAAGTGCCCGAGTTATTTGATGTTGAAGGTTATAACCACATATACTTGCCTTTTGCATCCATATCTAAATCCGATAATTATCCTTATCAGATACATATATCATAGACTTGCTGCCCCCAAATTCCTCAACCTATTCCCGCCCCACCTTTTGCTAAAACGTTTTGGGCAATGTTAAAAGTTAAAACGTATTGAAATGGTTCACACCATTCTAATCCGCTTGAAGATGTTACAAAATGACAAGAAATGTTTTGAAACGCATTGAAACTAAACTAAAAAGAAAAAAAAAATAATGCACCAAGGAACATTAAAAAAATGTAAAATATGCCAATACATTTTATTTTAAAATTTTATACTAGCTTTTAATATCAAATTCGATAATATTTTTTAACTTTTCTACATACTAATTAATATTTTTTATTAATAATACTTTGTTGTATCTGTATCCTAGGTCTATAAAAGTTAACATATTCCCATATAATATCATTGCGGATACGATTATACACACTCATATCAGTGCATCATAAAACCAGGGTAATTTCCTTTACACTATATCTGCACCCTATTAATAATTGTGACAATAGCATATACTCAAGGTAATAATTATATATGGTCCTGATCAGAGAGAGGCTATTAACAGCATTCTGATTTATGCAGTAAACCTGTTCAGCTGAATACAAGGACTATAGATTAAACTCCAGGCATGAACAGGAAGCCCCGGGGTTCTTTGAGTGTGTCTCAGGATTGTTTACTGACAGACTAAGTTTCACATAATAATTTTCTAATCTATGTTTCCAAGTTTTCTTTACATTTTCTTCTTTTTATTATTCTTTGGCCAATATTAGAAATGAAAACAACTCTGAAGCCTTCTAAAAGCTAAAGATTTTAGGTTGAATTGGCTTTTGACATGGTATCAAAGCCCCTTCAACAAAGTAGTCAAGAGTTCAATCATCACCTCTCCCATTCTTCTAATTAGGTTGTATTTCAGCTCAGCTCAAGGTAAGGTCATCTTGTGCTGGTCCAAACTTCAAGTTCAAAAAACTTTCACATGAAGGCACGTGTTAGAGATAAAAACCCATCATTAAACCTTTCTCCTAATAGCTTGAATTATTTACTGTTGCACTAATTGTAAAGTTGCACCATAATATTGGTTAATATAGCATATTATATCTTGAATTATCACAAAATATCACTACTTCAGGGAAAAGTTATCAGAATGACTGAGTCAGTGAATCACTTAGGGTAAGACTTTTAAATGAGAAAAGCAAAGATGGAAGAAACAAGTAGTTTTATATTTTTTTTTTCTTTTGGGTTATGATAGAACCCCATAGTTAAAAGAGAAAAATAAAAAGTTATTTTAGGGATTTTGGGAAGGGACACATGGCAAATTGGAATAGGAGTAGTTAGTTAGGAGTTTAGTTATAAAAAGGGGCAGGGGGCAGAGGTGAGGATGGGCAGAATTTGGGCAAGGCTTTTGGGAGGCCCTAGACCTTCGAAGTGCTAGGAAATGTTATTTGCTTTCTTTATCATTTTATTGTTGTTTTTACTGTAATTTCCGTTAGGAACCAGGTTCCTAACAGGTTATTTTTAGGTGGGCATGAGGAGTATTTGAATGAGTTTATATTCCTGTCTATAAAAGAGCTCATGTCACTCTATGAGGGTAGACCTTAGAGGATTCTTTGAATACTTTCTGTACATTGAGTTTGACCATTGCGGTCTTTCAATAAAGTATCAAAAAATGATCTTTACAAGTAGCATAGCATTCATGCTTACAGAGGGAGAAAACCTATTTTCGTGACAAGAAGAAGGAGCCTTTCCCAAAAGTTCTATTTCCTTTTTGCAATTAATATATATGGTTGTGTACTTCACAGCTAAATATAAAACCCAACTGCACATGGAACAAATATTGAATTATAAAGGGTATATCAAGGATTCGGAAGAAAAGAAAAAGCACCATACAAACTGAAAAAATGACGTTATTTACAATATACCTGAGGCTTTTTCAACTTATTCAAGCCTTTGAGCACCTTGACTTTCACGAAAATGACATAAGGCATACCATATTCAATCATATACATACATTTAATTAGTTCATCCAATACTACATGAAAATACAATTAACATTTCAAGGTAAAAAATAAAAACTCCAGCATTATGCAGAACCTTTTCATCACACTTAAGCAAATCTTTTCCTTTCATTTCTTTTTCCAAATTTGTATAGGTAGAGGCTTATAACTTCTTCCCATGCATTAGAAACCTTTGAATAAAGATATAGAAAAGACTAAACTAAGACTGGTGTCATGAATTTACAGACCTGTCCTGTGCAGAGCTCTTATCTAACCATCATCTTGATTTTTACTATTGGCTCATTGACTTGCTAACTATCATAATCTCATACATATTAACCCAGTTCACAAAAGTACTTGCAGATTCAGGCTTATTTCATGCTTTGTTATTGGAATCTTCTTTCAGATTGCATCTTAGCACAATATGGGGATTTCATGATTTGACAACAAAACTATGCTTTCACCCTACTTCCCATCTTCCAATAGAAACTTTCTCTTCTTTCTTTTCTTTTCTTTTTTATTTTTCTGACAAATTTTTTGAATGTTATTCACATTTTGATGTATTTGATTTGCCTTTTACTTCTATTTTGGTGGACGAACAAAGAGAAGAAAAATCTCATTGGCAATAGAATAAATGTAATTTGCAACGCTGACTAATGCAAAGTATGAAATAAACACGCTCACGCTTCATTCACATCTGGGTGAATTTCCATTAGAGGAGGTTGCCACCACCCGAAAAAGAAACCTGGGAACTCCAAGTTTGAAAACCCATATTGATTCAACCACTGTAGCATCCACTCAAGAAATAGTTATTATGACTTCCCAGAGAAAAGTAAGTATTAGTCCATTTAAGCAACAATAGAATATAACAAAGAAAAATTACTTCAATTTATTGCCATAACATTTAAACTCAAGCTATTGGCTTTTGTTTTGACATTTGGTGGGCTCGACGAACCTAAATTGAGGTCCCTGAACTCAGCCGCTACATAATGCATTCCACTCGAGACGCAGTTGCAGTAATCCAACGGGTTGAGCAAGTTCAAGCAGAAAATACCCAAAAAGCGCAAACCGAAGAAGCATCCTATGAGAGAAAACGCTAGAACTTTTACGACTCCGCCACCGGCCAAGGTATTATTACCGGCTGCCTTGAAGCGTGCCTAGTCTCCTTTTATTTTCTAAAAAAAAAAACAATTTAAGTTAAAATCTTATTTTAGATTCTGTTTTGAAACGGGCTGCTCCTCATATTTTGATTTAAAAAGGTTTTAAATATTTTAAAAATATCATTTTTAATTTATAAATTTGTTAAAACTTGTAATGAAAAATGTTAATCTAGTGTCATGCGACATATTACTTATTATATTGTCTGTGCAAAATGTTTACCGAGAGAAAGGCGTGTTTGATAGCCCAAACAACGGCGTATTGGCCTTTCACCTCTGCTTTCAAGTTTATTTATTTATTTTGTTTTAAAATAACAATTTTTTATTCTAATTTATATTTACAATTATGAATTTCCTTTAATTTTTAAATCATTATAATATTCTCTTTTATTTTATTTTATTTTATTTTTTGTATCTTTCACGTGTTGCTAAAATGTTCAGTTATATTTAATGTTTGAATCTTTTTTTAGATGTAAAATTACAATTTTTCGCCTCCCAAATTGTTTCTTTCTTTTGCTGCGCCAAAATTGGTTCACTTGAGAAATGAGGAAGCTACTGTCGCTGGTCAGGATAGGAAGAAGTATTGTACAAGGGCTTGTATTCATGTAAGTAGGAATGTGGCTGAGATAACCATCGTTTGCCATTCTAAGCAGTTTCAGTATCATAAATATGCTGATCAAAACAGTGGTGAACTGGTTTACTAGAGTAATGTTGGAGGCAGTAGTGTTGCTGTTGTTATAGCTGCTCAGGATGTGAAGATGTTTTGTACAAGGGGTTCGATTCTTGCAAGTGAGCGAGAGAAGAATGGAGATGTGAAGACCATCTTTTGCCATCCTCTGCACCTTCACTGTTATAAACATGATGATCAAACCAGCTGAGAACTTCATCCCTTTGTGCCCAGTCAGAAGCAGAGGACCGTAGAAAAAATATACGACTATACACAATTTAGTCTATTTCTCTGTATCCGGAGGAGGTCATGCGCTTTTGGAGGAATTGTAACCGAGAGCTTGGTTGTTTTAACAGAGCTTTAGCCCAAGATAACAATTTGATAGAGGTAAAATTATAATTTCACATAAAAAAAATTCAAATGTAAATAACTGAGTAATTTAGGAGTGGGAGGTGCAATCATAATAAAGATGAAAGGATTTAAAGATTAAAAAAAAAATTATAATTGCACTCTCTCTGTCTTCTCTTATTCTTCTCGCCGTAGTAATTCCGTTCACCCACTAGGTATGGCCACATCGCCATCGCTATCCATGGCAGCTTACACCTTCCCCTTCCTCTACGCAACCATGGCAGAGGCCTTGTAAAATTTTCTGTTTGCAACCACCTTGTCTACTGAATCAAGTTTTGGGTTTTTTGAATCAGTAAGGATGTAAAACTTTGCATTTGATGAGATTGAGGAGGGAAGACACGATAAAAACAAGTAAGGCTTTGTATTATTTTTTTCTTCCTTGTTGCTTGATTAGATTGCATTCAAATTTCACATTTTGGTTTGGGTAGACTGTTGATATAGGATAACACAGTGGCTTCGTGTGTCATGCGTTGCTATTCTATTGGGATCGTGGACGTTTTCAAGTTTGTTTATTTGTTGCCTCAGTTTTAGGATCATCATGCATGCGTGCATGTAGTTTTTTTTATCTATGATGCTCACATTTACCATGTTTCTAGGATAGCTGAAAATAGGTCGCTATTTTTTCTCCTTATTAGTTATTGTACTAGCTTCATAAGCTTTCATTGTTAATTGAATAGAGAAGTTCATTCCCTCAATTGTCATTGTGTTCTCGTACTCTGATTTCTAACTGAACACTTAGTATCAGAATCTGGTTAAAATTGTTTGAGTGAACTATGAGACATGAAACAGAGAACTAATGAATAGCAGCGGCAGTCACTAATGGCTTCATATAGTAATTTAATTCAACCTGCAATTCCAAAGCTTACAGACCACTATAATCATTGGGCCATTCTTATGAAATTTTTTTTAAGATTAAAAGAATACTGGAGCTTGGTTGAAGATGGGGTACCTGTAGTAGCAAAAGTAGTAGAACTCTTGGAGGCTTAGAGGAAGAATATTGAGGATCTAAAGCTACACAACCTCAAGATGAAGAATTATCTTTTCTAGGCCATTGATAGATCAATCATTGAAACCATCTTGGTCAAAAATATAGTAAAAGACATTTAGGATTCCTTGAAAAAAAATATAAAGGGACTGCCAAAGTGAAAAAATCATAGCTCCAAGCTTTTTGAAAAGAGTAGGAGTTGCTGCACATGAAGAATGAAAAAGATGTAGCTAATTATTTTGCACGTACACTTACCCTTGCCAATAAAAAGCGAATTCATGGAGAACAGATGCATGATGTTGATGTCATTAAGAAGATTTTGCGATCGATGATCCCAAAAATTGATTACATAGTATGCTTAATCGAAGAATCCAATTATTTGGATGTTTTATCCATTGACGAGCTATAAAGCATTTTATTAGTCCATGAACAAAGAATGAAATGACACATCACCATCGAAGAGCAAGCTCCTATAGTTACTACTAACGACAACGCTAGTAGAAAAGGCCGAGGTCTTTGTGACATTCATGGTAGGGGACATGGAAGAGAAAGATCTAGCTTTGACAAATCTTAAGTTGAATGCTTTCACTGCCATAACTATGGCCACTTTCAGTATGAATGTCCTAATAGAGAACAAGGGGCACAAGCAAACAAAGCCAATTATGCTGAAACATCTAAAGAGATACTATTGATGGCTTAAGTTGATATGCAAGCAAAAGACAATGATAAAATTTGATTCTTAGATTTGGGTTGTAGTAATCATATGACCATGAAAAAAATTTTGTTTCCCTTTAGATAAAACTTTTATTCAGTTGAGCTTGAAAATAACTTCAGTTTGGATGTCAAAGGCAAAAGAAATGCGAGGTTTCAATTCAACAACATTGTACAAATCATCACAAGGGTCTTCTATGCACTTAATTTGAAAAACAACCTACTTAGTATGGATCAATTACAGGAGAAGGGACTCACCGTCATGATTCAACAAGAAAAATCCATGATTTATCATCCTTCAAAAGGATTGATTATAGAGTCATCAATAATCCCCAACATAATGTTTTCATTGATGGTTCAACCTTAACCACATGAAGAAGCTTGCTTAAATACCACAATTGATGATGTAAAAATGTTATGGCATCAATAGTACAGTCATTTAAGCTTTGGAGGACTCAACGTTTTTCAAGATAAGGGAAAAACACACTATTTTATCGAACTCCGACCTCCGGACCCCTCAAATTGTAACATCCCGTAATTTTTAGATATTTTCCTTAGAAATTCTTCACCTTACATATATGCATAGAAATTGTCTAATATTAATGGAATAGGTAAAGAAAGAAAACCTAAGAGGAAATATTAGAAATAAACATGCTAAAGAAAGGTGAAATTCTTAGTTAAAGAAAGATAATTTTTTGTGAAGTAAGTAAAGGTCTTAAAATTTTAAGAAGATTGGATTAGAGTAATTTTTCTTAATTTAAGAGCAAAAGTTACTAAGTTTAATATCTCCACCCATAAATTGGGCTTTTACCTATGGACACATCATGTAGAGTTTTTCCACTTCAAATAAGTTTCTAGCAAGCCCATTGGATAACCTAAGCAAGAAATAAAATATAGACTTGGACTAGGATATAGTAATTGGACCAATAGCCCAAAAATTATGAAAATGTGACCAAGCCTTCCAAGAAAGGTAGAATTTTATCCAAAGCAAATAAAATGGGTAGAAATAAGCCCATAATGGGTAGGAATAAGTCCAAATCCAAGAGGAAAAATAAAATAAAATAAATTAGATGATGATATAATAATATAATAATAATAAAGATTAGGTTACATGACATTAAGACAAAAATTTAGCAAGTGGTGTGATTCTACATTCATCATTTTAGCAAGTGACATGATAATACAAGGCTTTAGGACAAAAACATCTATATCCTACACTCACAATTTTAGCAAGTGGTATGAAAATACATGGCATTATGACAAAACTTTCCTATCCCACACAAATAATATCAACCAAATAATGGAGATTCAAAGGTTAGAAATTTGCCACCTAAAATGGCAAACCTATCATACTTGTTTAAGACAAAAGAAAATTGAAATGAATCCTTAAATCAAAGGGACCTTGTCCCTTATCTTAAGAACATATCATCATAATTTTCAAAATACAAATCTCATTTTTCTATGCATATCTTGACTAAGGAAGAGGAAGACAAGAACATAAGTTGTTCGTTTTCCAAAAATTCAACAAAGTGTATCTTAATTGTGATAAGGTAGACCCATGATCATGAAAGGTGAATTATTTGGTGGTCTATATAAGAAACCCCACCCTTACAACATTATAATTTTGTCCAAGTGAGGGAGAGGAAAAATAGAAGCAAGGTAGAGTGAGGAAAGGAGAGGAAGAAAGGAAGAAAGAGGAAGGAGAAGTCTAGGGGACTAAGTGCTCCAGGTAAGTTTAACAATATTTCTTTTTGAAGAAAACTTTTGAAACTTATAATATTTATATGAGATTTTGATCTTAGAACTTTTATGATTGGTCATGATGTTGCTATATCATGTTACATATTGATCTTGCATGTGATGTATGTTTGAATACTTAAGTTGGTGTAGATAGTTCTGCATGGGTATGGCTATGGGTGGCAGAATTTTAAACTTCGGTGTTTTAATTTCTGAGAACAATCTATAAGGAATTAAAATAAATAGTTAACATATGAATTAAAGATATATGTGTCACGGATTTGTAGCCACTGGAATCATTCAATTTGGAGTCCATATGAGGAAGATATGATCTAATTAGTAGTCAAAGGTCAGAAAATGGTTCATCAGGGAAGAATATGTTAGGATAGCTTTTGTATTTTAATTTTTGGAAATTATCTGTATGGAATTAAAATACATGATTAACATAAGAATTATAGCTATGTGTGTCATGGATTTTTAGCCACTGGAATCATTCAATTTGGAGTCCATATGTGGTAGATATGGTCCGATTAGTAAGCAAAGGTCAGAAAATGGTTTATCAGAGAAGAATATGTTAGGATAGCTTCGGTGTTTTAATTTTTGGGAATTATCTGTAGGGAATTAAAATAAATGTTTAACATAAGAATTATAGCTATGTGTGTCATGGATTTTAAGCCACTGGAATCATTCAATTTTGAGTCCATATGAGGAAGATATGATCTAATTAGTAATCAAAGGTTAGAAAATGGTTCATCAGGGAAGATTATGTTAGGACAGCTTCTGTATTTTGATTTCTGGGAATTATATATATGGAATTAAAATAAATGGTTAACATAATAATTATAGCTATGTGTGTCATGGAGTTTTAGCCACTAGAATCATTCAATTTTGAGTCCATATGAGGAAGATATGAGCTTATTAGTAGTCAAAGGTCAGAAAATGGTTCATCAGGGAAGAATATGTTATGACAGCTTCTATATTTTAATTTCTGGGAATTATCTGTATGGAATTAAAATAAATGGTTAACATAAGAATTATATATATGTGTGTCACGGATTTTTAGCCACTGGAATCACTCAAGTTGGAGTCCATATGAGGTAGATATGGTCCGATTAGTAGGTAGATGTCAGAACCTATCCGAGAAACAATAACCTATACATTTAGGGAGTAATATCACCTTGATTTTTTAATATTTCACTACAATGTTCAACATAATAGTTTTAGATAATTGTTTTATCTTGAAATTGACACCAAGATAACCTACATCAGAGTTAAATTGAGGGAGTTATGCTCTGATTAGTAAGAAAAGGTTAGATAGGATGAAAACCTGCATAAAGAAAATAAAGAAATAAAATTAGTATTTAAAAAAGAAGATAAATCTTAATAAATGACTAGTATAGCCATAGCCATTGCCATTGTATAAACTTCTTACCATCTTAAGTGTGAAATTTTGACATGAAAATATTTTGTAAAGTGATATTTGAAATGATTATGTTCATGGCATGATTACCAATGATTTTTGGTAATAATTATATTTTGATGAACATACTTGTTATTGAAAGCATATTTTTGGCTATCATTGTGAAAAGAAAAGAAATGAGCACGGTCACATGGCAATCTGTGTGGTGCACCAGTAGGGGACGCCCTACCAACGGTTATGATTATGATTATGAGAAAAGAAAGAGAAAGTGTGCCATGTCGGACGAAGCGAGAAAAGCCCGTACCGGAGAGTAGAGGATACTCACCCTGACCGGGGTAGCTTGAAATGAGAATAAGTTGATGGCCATCATATGATATTTTGAAAATAGTTAATCCTGTCATACATATTATTACAGTATGATTCTTATATGCATAGATATAATGCATTCATGTGACCAAAGATATTTTCTATAGTTTATACAGCTGAACATGACGTGATGAGCTATATTGATGATGATTTATTGTTGAACTTACTGGGATTTAATTCTCACTATATTTCTATATCATGTTCAGAAAATTAGTCATGCAGCTTTTTCTATGGCTCTGACTTTTAGTGCACATTGGATCGAGTTACTTTATGTTGGGCAGATCTCAAAATCAAATAAGATGTTTGTGGTCGAGTTAGCTCAGATCCCGGTGAAGGTGCAACCACCCGCACCTGTATCTCCGGAATTGGTCAACCAAAATAAACAAGATATAAATATCTATGTGTTTGATATGTTGTATGTATGCTTTGATTAATGACGTGTATGTGAACTCAATATTGTATAATAATAATAAAAAAAGGTTGTTACACAAATAGTACGTATCTCTTTTTGTTACACTTGAAATTGGCAAGGGAAAAACGCATTGTTTTACTCAAAAGTAAGTGAGCAATAACTTTATTGTTACTCTGTAGATGTGGGCAAAGGAGTCGTTACTCTGTTAGTAAACTAATGCAACGGCAGGAGGCTAGCATAGAAGCTTTAAAAGGATAGCAGGGGAGTTGAGGAGAGTACCTTGTATAATTCTTGTTTTCTGTAATTCTCTAGAGCCTTGTTGGTTACCAATTTAGCAATAAGAGAATATTTGATTCCATATGTTCTCTTAGTTTGCTCTTGTGATTCGATGTAATGTGTGAGTTACCGAAAAGAACTATTGCACTGGTATCAAAGCAGGTGATCGATTGGAGAAATGGTGAGAGTGTCACTATTAAGGAGAAGCAGCAGAGGATGATGAGAGTGGAGAAAAAGAGTGATGGAGTTGAAAGAATGATGGATAGTATAAGAGAGGATATCCGAGAGCTAAAAAAAATGTGCATAAGATCTTGATGTTAATGAAAGAAGCTTTAGACTAGAGATACTTCAGCATTGAAGAAAATTTGAAGAAAGAAGGGGCAAAGTTTGGAGACAATACATTTCAAGAAATCTACTCTAATATTGAAGAAAATCCCAAGAGAAGAGGGGTAGAGTCCAAATTCATTTCAAGAAACCTTGAAGGATGATCAAGGGAGTTTGAGAAGAGGTTTATCAACAGATCTTAAGGATGCATTATTGAAACAACAATCAAATTGTGTGTCAGGTTTCAAATTGAATGCAGAGAGGAAAAACTGTTATCAAAGTCAGATTCAACATCAATTAAATGATTTTGAAGAATTTCCTTCAAGTAAGGGTGAGGACTTGCAGAATAAGTGCTTGCTTGAACTATACAAACTAAAGCTAGGAGAGTTTCAAAGGCAGGGTCGATCTAATGTGAGTTCTAAATACTGGCTCAATGTTAATTTTGTAGATCTTGACAAGCAATTGCTTGTTTGGGGAATGATGTGGGTGCATCGTCCAATGGATGGTGTCAAAGATCCATTTGCCATGGATACTGATGATCATTTAAGGAAGAAACGAGATGCATCTTGTAGAAACTAGAAAAATAAAAAAAATTTTGTTGAAATACTCAATGTTGTTCATGCATTCAGGTTACAAATTCAAGCTTCTTTGAAATAGAGAAAACAAAGAAATGATGGTGTCCAGGCAAAGCATGAGAAGAACAAGTTAAAATTCTTACTGGGATCTATGAAAGAAAATGATATAGATGTAAGGGAAGAAAACGAGAAAGATGAAGGTAATGAGAGAAAGAGAAAGAAAGGTGAAAAAGAAAGACAAAGTAAGAGGTGTAAACTAGCAAAGGAGTGCACTACTATGACTGCTATTAATTCTTGTTTGTTTATTTTGAAATTGGACAACGATGTTTCCTTGATTCTAGTACATAAGATGTATAAAAACTTGATAAACAAGAAATTTAAAATGGAGGGACAACTTGGGATGCTGGAAGAAAGCCTTGAGTTCCTTGAGGATAAGGAACATCTCATGGGGGGACCTTTGTTACACTTGGAAATTGGTAAAGGGAAAACACACCATTTTACTTGGAAGTAAGTGAACAACAGCTTTACCATTGCTTTGTAAACATGGACAAATGATTCGTTACTATGTTAGTAAACTAACACAACGGTAGGAGACTAGCATGGAAGCTTTAAAAGGATAGCAGGGGAGTTAAGGAGAGTACCTTGTGGAGCCTTTTTGGTTACCAATTTAGAAATAAGATAAGATCCAATTCCATAAGTTCTCTTAATTTACTCTTGTGTGTGAGTTACCCAAAAGAACTGTTACACTTTTTTCGTTGATTATTGTATTTGTTTCTCATTAAACCTCATTTCCCATTGACTACATAGATAAATAGACAAAACCATTCAAGCCGAATATTTTCTAAAGCTCGATGCTTGGACTGTTTTTAAAATGGACTTTTAAAAAGAAAATTTTAATTTTATTCGAGCTTCTAATTTAGAACTTATGATCTGATTTTTTTTCTCTCAATCCTGTTAGGTTGGTTGGGCTCTTATGACCAAGTCTAGTGAGAATAAGCAGAACAAGTATATTATTATTTTTTAGTATGTTCAAACTATCTAAAAAACCTAAAACAAAAATTTCTTTCTTTTTCAACCGACCAAATCCAATTTTAAGGAGAATAATTTAATCATAATTGTGAATGATGATATATTGGTTCACAATGTAATTCCTTTAAGGTCTGCAGTACCTTTGCAATCATCATGGGCATCCCTTTATTGGTTTTCTTAGTCAGTCGAAATGAAAAGTTATAGAGAATAGGGATGTTTGAGATCAATTCTATCCAATTTCAATTGAATTGATCCAAATCAATAAATTGATATTCTAATTAGATAGAATTTTTCAAAATTTGATTTAGTTTGTATGTTATTGGATGCTTAATTTTGAAATTCAATTTCAACCAAACCATTGATTGCTTAATTAATAATTTAAATATTTTTATTTCATATTATAATTATATATTTTTAATAAATTTTTATTATTCAATTAGATGACCTTGCAAATTAGAAAATATGATGACTGAGGAACCTATATGCTAGCTCTTCATTATATTGTAATTTCTATTTATTTATGTATTGAATCATTAATTGATGAAGTTTGTAATTTTAGTTGGCTTGAAATACTCTTGATATGAATCAGGGTGTCGATGATTTTTAGAGTTTGTTGTTTGACTACAATCTCCTTGATCTGATTCCTCGTGGGAACCCTTTCACTTGGATCAACAATTGGGAGTGGGTACAAGCAGTATGGGAATGAGTAAATATGGTTATTTGTAACCTACTGTGGATATAGTCTTTTGATAGAACTAATGTTTCAAAGTAAAAGCACCTATTTTGTGCTTTGATCACAGTCTTATGATAGTATGTATAGATTATAGTATGCATGGTAGACATAGTTTATATCGTTTTGAGGCTATGCAGTTGATGCATGATGATTGTGATAATGTAGTTAGGAATGTGTGGAATGTGAATGCTAAGGGCTCTGCTGCCTATCATTTACATAATAAATGCTTGAATGTGAAAAATTAATTTTATTAAGTGGAATAGAGAGGTATTTGGTAATGCGCAAGGTAGGATTAACTCTTTGAATAACCAGTTAAATATATTGCAAAATAATATTTAGATGCCAGGTAATATAGATAAGGAAAAGCAAACTAGAAATTAGAGTGAGTTGTTATAGGCACAGAGGGCTAGACAGTCATTGTGTAAATGATGATAAAAACACTAATTATTTTCAAGTTTTGGTTAGAAAAAAGCGTATTAACAAGTGTATTACTCAAATAAAGAATGAAGAAGGTAACTGCCTTTATGAAATGGGTGAAATTTAAAATAGTGCTACAAGTTATTTTTCTGAGTTGTTTAAAAATGATAAGGAATATGATGTTAATATGATAAATTGTGGATTTCCAATTTAAACCCGATAAAGCCCTTCAGTTGGATGGTCTCCTTGCCTTCTTTTTTCAACATTATTGGGAGGTGGTCAAGGAAGATGTTTATAACATGGTTTTATCATTTTTCAATATCTGTTTTTTCTAGAAAAACTTAATCAGGTTGCTATTACATTAATACCTAAAGGCAATAATCGTTAATTTTTTTAATGATTATAGACCTATTAGTTTGTGTAATGTGGTATATAAAATAATTTCCAAAATTATTACTAGTAAGTTAAAGGATTTCATTGATTCTCTTATCTCTCCTTATCAAAATGCCTTATAAAAGAAAAATTAATTTCTGATAGTGCTAGCTATTGAAGCTATGCATAATATTATGAGTTGCATTGTTTAACTATTGTTTCTTATAAAGTTATTACTAATGGTAGGCCTTGTCAATGTTTTAGTCCTTATAGAGGAATTCAACAAAGTGACCCTTTACTATCTTACATTTTCATTTCATTCTATGCTCTACTGTGTTGTCTACTTTGTTATGTATAAAGCTAAAGAGCAGGGAGTTATAAAAGGGGTTAAACTTAGTTAATTAAATCAATAACTCTCACATTGTATGTACGTTGAAGATATTGTCTTGTTTTTTAAGGCTACTCCGCAATATCTTCAAGGGGTGAAGGATATCCTTGATGATTACAGTGCCATGGCAGGTCAGAAAATTAATTTCTCAAAATCTGAAATGGCATTCAGGTTGAATACTCCTACCAATTTAAAAAGTATATGTTTGCATATCCTCGTTAAGGAGAGGTTGGGGAAATATTTAGGAGTTTATGTTGACAATTATAAATGTCAAAAACAAGTTTATATGAATGTACAAAAAGTCCAAAATAAACTCCAAGGTTGGAAGGCTTCCTTACTCTCCCAAGTTGGTAGAATTGTGTCAGCTAAGTATGCTCTTCAAAGTATTACTGTCGAACCTCTTTCTATTTTTAAGTTGCCAAAATATTATGCCTATAAGATGATATGGCAATAGCTAATTTTATACATGTTTTAAAAATAATAAACCCAAAATGCATTTATTGGCTTGGGATGAGATTTGTAAATGTTTAGTTAATGGGGTATTTGGTTACAAGAAGACTATGTTGTTTAATATGGCTTTATTGGTTAAGAACACTTGGAGATTTATTGCAAACCCTGATGCTCAGTTCTCAAAAAATTTCAGGCCTAAGTATGATTTTCAAATCAAGGAAGGGTGTTTGGTTAAGCATTATATATCATCTTCTGTATGGAAAGGGATTTCTAGAGCTAGTGTTATGATTTTGAATAATTTAAGGTGGCAGGTGGGGTGTGAAAACAATATTACCTTGGATACTAGGTTATGGAAACCTTTAAAACAAGTTGCAAATCCTGCTAATAGAAGATTGGCGGATTTATTGAAGTCTGATGGTTAGGGTTGGAATGTTAGGATGTTGGAAAATTACTATAAGCCTCCATAGGTTTAGAAAACCATGGCTATAGAGGTGTCCTTGCTTGGACAATATGATTGTTTGGTATGGAATGAAAATAATAGTGGCATTTATTTGGTTAACAACAGATATAGAAAACTTCTTAATGAGCAATTAAGTATAAGCTCCCATTCGAGGAGGGGATTCAATTGGGAAGGCTTTTAGAAGTCTAGGTTACCTCTTAAAGTATCCCTCTTTATTTGGAAGCTAAGGAGAAATTCCTTACCTACCTATGAGAATTTGCGTAGGAATCATTTAGACGCAGAGGATAATTGTCATTTTTGTTGTAAGAATAAGAAGGATAATGACCACTTGTTTTTTACTTGTTTGTTTGCTATAGCCTTATGGTTTGGCTCAAATTTGAGTTTGTAGGTCGAATATCTTCAACCTTTACAAGTAAATGCTCGATTAGACCTATGGTTTCCTCAGGTATCAGATTTCATAAACAAATCTTGGAAGTATTCTTTGTATTTTTGTTTAGTTTTTTTTACTACATTTGGAATACAAGAAATAAGTTGATATCTGAAGTTTTAAATCCTAACCCTCATTTGATTTTGCAGTAGATAAATAGTGTTCAATTAGAACTCTCTATAATGTCAAGTTGTAGAACAAATGAGCAGAATATCAAATGGACAGGGATCGGTAAATCAGTTATTCACAATATCAATTATTTGCCTATTCCTAATATGCCAGAACTCCACATCTGGATTGTAGGTGGAAAAACAAGGAGCAGAAATAGAAAGAAGATAAGTATGGCTTACCTAAGTTCTCATAAAGGTTTAATGGAAAATGTTGGGCTGTGGCAATTTCGAAGAAGAACTCTTCAGGACCTAACCCTTCATCTTTGTCGTACTGTCATGATTTGGGATTACGAGGAGGGAATCCACTAGATTTAGTTGGAGTCCCATCAAGAGTGTTGTTTAAAAGCCTATCAAGAGCCATAGAAGGAAGTGGCGTTTTATCTTGTTGCCTAACTTCCACATTTTTAGCACTCTTTCGTTTAAGCACGTAAGGATTTCAAAACTCATTTTTGTTTTTCTTTTTCAATTTTTGACAATTTTTGGTTGGTTTGAGTGAAATTATTGGTTTATACTTATAGATCTCGTCAATGTAAGTGAAGTTTGAAAGTGTCTCTCTTTAGATTTTGAAGAGAGAAAACGAAAGAAAGAGAAATTAAGGTTACAAATTTCTACAACTTTCTCCCTAAATTTGCAGGAGACGATCCTTAAGAAAAACCTTAACAAAGACATTGTGACCAGCTCCAAGAAAATGGAGGTGAAGATCATTACTTGTCCAGGGATATATGAAAGAGTTTTTACGAAATATTATTAAATATTTACCATGTACGCGGTAATAGTGAATATTTAGGGCTCGTTTGATATGCTGGAATGGAAAAAAGAGAGACGGAATGCACGTATCCATCGTTTGGTTGGCAAAAAAGAATGGAATAGAGCATTCCATGGAATGCTCTATTCCATTAAACACTAGAAAATCCATTCCATTATACAATCGAAGGAATATCACATTCCTTCCTGTAAAACACATTTTTACCCTTGACATTAGAGCAGAGCTCCTTCGTACCGTTGCTTGCTTCCTTCGTCTCTTCTGGTTGCTTCCTTCGTGTGGTTCCTTTCCCCCATCACTTCTACCCCTGCCCGTTTCTGCTGTTGCGCTGGTTCTCCATTGCTTTTTCGTGAAAAGCTTGTGTGCTCCATTGCCTCTTGTGCTCCATGGCTTTTTTGCGAAGCTGTGCTTGTGTGTTCCATTGCTTTTGCTTCTGTGGTCGCGCAGTCCACCTTCTACTCAGCGTTGAAGGAGGTAAAATTTTTCATACCCTGTTTGTACATATTTGCCTGGGCTTTGCTTTGTGATAGATTTGTTATCCCTTGATTAGAGTAAATAAAGAAAAATCCCTTCTTACAAAAGTCTCAGGAATTAATTCATGATCTTGATAGCTAAAAATCTTCCTAAAGATATGACAAAAATTATTAACTAATATACACAAAAATCTGGCATGTTGTTTCTAGATTTTTAGGGTTTGTAGATAGATTAATTTGTGAATTTGTAGAACAAATTGGTTGAAATTTATTTGTAAGAATGTAGCCAAGTTCACATGAATTTAGAAGAGGCAACCGTTAGCCCATTCTTTGTTTTATAATTAAAAAAAGGAAGATGGTAGAGGAAATAATGGATTCACTGTGCTCCCTCTAGAATTGGACAGATAAAAGAGAGAAAGGACAAAATTTAATATGAGAACCTACAATATTCCTGCTAATGAAATTATATAGTTAGAAGAAAAATAGTTTTTAACCACGTTTACTTTTCTAATCTTTCTCCCATGTTTCCAAACAAATACATTATTGTTTGAATGATTTATAAATGCATATGTATTATAGACAAACTCCATTGTCGTTTCCACTCTGTTTCTATTCCCTTTCCTTTCATCCATGCTAGTGAGCTCTAATGTACTCTTATTACAAATTTACTAAATTTGAATACAACTGACAATAATGTGGTTATGTCTATCATATTTTTAAAGGTATCTTTCCTCCCTTACAGAATGGTGCAAATAACTGCGCAAGTCTTGATTTATGTTAGTGGTTGTATATGGCTAACGTAATGCGTAAAATGTGCATTTTAATTTGTATAGTAGTTGTCCTCCCTCATCGTAAACTATTGAATAGACCCATCAAATATAAAATGAACTTCCATCAAAAGAGGATCCATCTTAGAAATATGGTTCACTCTAGTGACATTATGTGTTTTAATCAACTTAGGATGTATAGGTCAACATTTAATCGTCTTTGTTCTATATTTGATAATATCAGGGGGATTAAAACCTTCAAAGAACATGTTAGTTTATGAGCAAGTTGTAATGTTTCTTCACATTCTTGCTCATCACGTTAAAAATCGAGTCATTCAAAATGAGTTTGGGAGGGCTGGGGAGACAATCAGTAGGTATTATAATGTAGTTCTCAAAGTTATGATGTAGTTGCATGGAGAGTTTTTTAAAATCCCAAAGCCAATTGCAGAGAATTCAGCTGACAATAGATGGAAATGGTTCAAGGTGAGTATAAAATCCATGGCTTATTACTTTTATTTCTTATACTAATTATTTTCTGATATTTGAATTATTATGTATGACCTGAATCATTTTTTTTCTTGTTAAAATTGTCTTAGTGCCCTTGATGGAACTCATATACCGATAAAAGTGTCAGTACAACACAAAGCAAGATATCGTAATAGAAAATGGGTGATATCCACGAATGTACTAAGAGTTTGCTCACCAGTTGGAGAGTTTATTTACGTCTTTCCTGGATGGGAAGAATCTGCAGCAGATGGTAGAGTTTTACGTGATGAAATTAGTAGATCAAATGGTGGCCTAAAAGTTCCACATGGTGAGTATGTTGACATTTTTTAAAAAATAAATGAAATATTTTACTTCAACTACATTTGCTAACTACTTGATTTCGCACACTTGTTTCATGTAGGATTTTACTACTTGGTTGATGTTGGTTATACAAACTGTGAGGAATTCTTAGCACCATACCGAGGTCAAAGATATCACTTGAATGAGTGGAGAGAAGGTCGACAATCGAACACCGCACACGAGTATTTCAATATAAAACACTCATCACCCATCGTTCTATCCTATGAGAACACATAATCAGGTAATGATGGCATGTTGTATGCTACATAATTTGTGTAAGAGATACAATGGATGTGATCCAATAAATGATATGGAAGATGAGTCTAAGATCAAAAACCAATTCGAGGACGACAACCAAATATTAACTATGGAAACGTCTGACACTTGGAGCAACTGGGACGATGCATTGGCTAATGAAATGTTTGATGATTTTAGGAGTGGTTGTGGAAGAGTTTAGAATGTTTGTCGGATGTCTTATTATTATCTTCATATATTATTTGCAAGATGTTGTATGAATTTAGATTTTAATTTTATGTAGTACGACATTATATTGTTTTTGTAATGGATGCATATAATTTAAGCAATGTTTGTGACCTATATTTATAATGTTTGTCATCTATATGTTATTACTGCCCTATATTTGTATTGTTTATTTTTTTCTATTGTTTATTTGATGTAGTACTTTCATAGAGGATGCGGGCAACAACCATGAAGGCAAGCATGTTTGGACCAATGAGCAAGTTAATATACTGGTACAGTGTCTTGTGGAGATGAAAAATGATGAAAAATTTATGGTAGACAATGGATTTCAGTCAAGCTACTTGAACTATATAGAAGGATACATGAATGAGAGAGTTCTTGGGTGTGGAATTAAAGGAACTCCCCACATACAATCGAGGTTGAAAACACTAAAGACAACTTGACAAGTTGTGTATAACATAATCCATGGGCCAAACACTAGTGGATTTGGTTGGAATACAGACACAAAGACTGTAACAGCTTCAAATGCAGTATGGGATGAGTACCTTAAGGTTAGACTCATATTACTTCATTAGAAGATTAATTTTTTTCAATTGTTCCCAAGAATTTTCATATATATAGTTTGTATTATAATGACCCTTTAATTATTTTATGCAGTCGCACAAGAAAGCGACCCCTTTCAAATTTAAGCCATTTTTTCATTTCGATTATCTATGCATTGTTTGGGCAAAAGACAAGGCTTCTAGGAGAGATGCTGAGACCATGGATGATATATTAAATAACGATGCAAATCCATTGGCTGCTGAAGGCACTGTTGGCGTTGGGGATTTAAATACCGATCAAGATTATGAGATGAATTGTGTTTTCTCTTAGCAGCCATCTACTCCAAACGGTGAAGAAACTTCAACATCGCACAAAAGACATCAAAATAGTATTGATGCCCTTTTGGAAACACTGTCTAATGGTTTTGAGTTGATAGATAAGGGATTCAAGGAAGCCACATTGGAGATTGCAACCCAAGTTCATTGTGTGGCACACAAGGTGAACTTAGCTGAGAAGTCGAAAAAATTGTGGGAAGAGTTGAAAAAGATTACAGGTTTCACTCAAGAGGAGATGATAAAGGCAGCCATAATGATAGGAAAGGATGAGTCCATGTTGATCGTGTTCCCTACACTCCCACCAAATGTTAAGTCAATGGTGATATGTGATTATATCAAGTAGTTATGTGGGTGACATTGTGTTTTGTATTTTTAGTCCATTATATTAGGTTGTGTCCAGTAGATGATGTGTTATTGTGTTGACTTTTGTATTTAAACCCTTGCGTTAATCTTATGTGTTCAATGGATGGTATTTAACTATATTGCCTTAACTTTCATATTTAATCAATTGTATTAGGTTATGTATCAAGTGGATGTTTGTTGACTTTTGTATTTAAACCCTTACATTTGTCTTACGTGTTCAATGGATGGTATTTAACTATATTGCCTTAACTTTCATATTTAATCAATTGTATTAGGTTATGTGTCAAGTGAATGATATTATGTGTTGACTTTTTTATTTAAACCATTGCATTAGTCTGATGTGTTCAATGGATGATATTTAACTCTATTGCCTTAATTTTTGTATATAATCCATTATATTATTGTATGCATGCCCAGGTGGATGATATTATTGTGTTACTTTTGTATTTAAACCCCTACATTAGTCTTATGTGTTCAATGGATAATATTTAACTTTATTGCTTTAATTTTCGTATATAATCCATTATATTACTATATGTGTGCCCAGGTGGATGGTATACATTTATAATAACTTAATTGTATGCATAACAATCACATTCATAACAATTAAGATATACAACACTTTTTATTAAAAAAGACAAAGTTTTACCAAGTACATCAGGAATTTTTCGTCCCATAACTCAAAATTTGAACATGCCTTTCATCCAAAAACCAATTACAACTCCCAACAAAATACACCATGAAGCAAGACAAATGAGTTTTCATGTGTTCTCTCCATTCCCACCATTTCGATTCACCCTCTCTCAGCTAGATCTAGGTAAATCTCGTAGTTGCCTGAGTTTAAGCAATACATGTCTTCCATGTTCACACATAGGTGGATCTATCCATTTGAAGAAATCACATCTTCTATTTGACCGATAATTCACACACCTTAAAAATCTCCTTCCAAAATTATCATTTGTGAAGGCACTCAGAAGACAAGCTTGTTGTCCACAATTACACATTACGGTGCTTCTCTGCAGGTTCGTAGAACTCTGATGGTTTGAATCTCCTGACATAATTTAGCACCTTAATCTTGCAAAAAAAAAATAAACAAATCAGAGTTTAGCATAAAACTTCAACTAATTTGTGTATGTATGCCCTGAAAATATTTTTCTGTATATGTGCCCAGTTGGAAGAAATACAACTTTGAAGATTGCTATTTAATTTGTAACATTGATGTTGTACAAATGCACCTAACATTGACACATAAATGCAACTTTGAAGACTGCTATTTAATTTGCTATAGAAAATAAATGCAAATAGCTAGCATGATATCGGTAATATCTAGTCAAACCAAAATTCCATTAGATGGGAAATACTGGGATAGTAGGAAATGGAGGCCCCCAAAGAAAAGCATGTGAATGCACTAAGTATGGAATTCATAAGATACTCAGAACAGAGCAATCTTAACTAGAAGGATAGAAACTTATTTATATGTATTTGAATAACATAGCATCTCTTGAACCCAAAAAAAATATCAATTTAAGACCAAGCCATACACAAGCAGATTTATGATCATGCCATAAAGCCATACACAAACCAACTAAATATCATATTTCACAAGTAGTACACATACTTTAATGTACCATTACTTTTGCTTGGCGTGGAATTGTGCCATGTCACCGCTATTTAAGCAAACACTGATATTTAAAAAATGAAAGCGATGTCATCAAATACACAACCACATATGCCTCATAACCTTATTTTCTCCAAAATATACTTATTTCTGGTTCATTCTCCATTTAGGTGGGTGGGTTTTAAGCAGCATTCAAAACCAAAACCAAAAATTCATTTCATGTTGTTTATTTTCTATGGAAAATGACACAACCATCGTTTTCATTTCATGTTTATCCTAGGATAGCTGCCACTTCCACATAATACAACTAAAGGACTGCTTAATGACATATTTGATCTTTAAGCCTACTTTTATGCCCTATTTTGGCATTCCCAAATATATAAAGGAACATATTATAATGGGAGAGTGCCAAGGGCAAGTGCCATGCCTGCTGTCTGTTTGATTGCTAAGTTGTTTAGAGAACTACAAGGGCAAAAACAAGAAAAAAAGAAAAGGTCATTACTTTCGTTTTCATACAAACAAACAAGAGGAATGGAATGGTGAAATGGGGGACAAAGTGATGCAAAACAAATTATGAGCCTACACAGATGCAATATGGTAAAGAAAAGCATGTGAATGCACTATGGCAACTTGGAAACCACTAATAAATATTAAATTTTTGCTTGTCTCAACAACTACCAACTATCTATTTCAACTTATTAACTACAACTAATGAAATGTAATCCATAACAACGGCCTGCTTGTATTTTTGACATTTATATAGTATGTTTATAGATAGGAGTATAAAATGACCACAATTACATAGATAATAGCAGCCTTAAACTTATATTATGCTATGCCAGATATCCACTTATAAAAAATTTTCGAGTAAACAATTTTCTTCAAAAGAGGAATTATTTCGAAATCCCTTTCAACTTATATTATGTTGTGCTAGACATCATTTTTCATTAAAAAAGTTTTTATACCAAGAACAATAAAAAGAGAATATGGAAGAATAGTTTTGATATAGTTTCCCTTCGCAAAGTTTGCATTTTATTTGGATGTTAATTACTCTACAAAAGTTAAAAAAAATGTGATAATTGAGCAATCCCAGTATGATCCCTTTTTAAAATATTCTGAAAATGGCACCAAATACTTGAAAAATGGCTTCAAAAACAACTATTTGAAGATATGGTAGATTCCTTGAGTATGAAGAAGATCAAGTCAGTGACAGAATCTAATTTTATAGTGATCTTTATTTTTGTTCAGAAACCCAAATTTGAATATTCCCACATTTGTCATTAAAAATTAAATAGATTTTTGTTTATACAAGGAGAAGTAGCTCTACTTTGTTCTCAGCACTCATACTAATCCTCTTTTTCTTTTTTGTTTCTCTCCCTCCCTTCTTTCACCTCTCCTCACTTTATCTTCTCTAAACCCAATAGCAACTTCATTGTAAAAAGAGGAATGTAAATGAGGAAAGAAGAAACAGAAGAACACCCCTCTATCAACCCATAGTGATTAACCCCATAGTGACCACAATTTTAATGTTTTTTCATTTCAATGAATCAACAATCAAATGACCACAGTAAGTTTGGTAGAGTGAACCCCTATTGCAAGCACACCAAATGCAGAGGTCTCCTTGTTCAAGGCATACAACAACAAAGATAATAATAAGTAAAAAAAATTCAACCCCATAGTAAAGAACAAACATATCTACAAAAGGGATAGGAAGACAAATTTTAGTGATCAAGGAGTGATGGACATCTATTAGACAATTAATCAATTAAAAAAATGCATCAACCCCATTTTAACTGAAAGAAATTTTCTGGGGAACGAATCAAGAAAAGCAAAAATCTATGCAACCCAAAAGTGAAATTGAATGTCAAGTGGGAAGGGTCTAGAAAAAAAATTGCATCAAACTCGATAGCGGCAAGAAGAAGAAGTGATGCCTGCAATCTCCCTAGTTGGAAATTAAAGCTGTGATGGGAAGGAGAAGTGATGCCTACAATCTCCCTGGTTGGAAATCAGAGTTGTGACGGGAAGGAGAAGGGATGCTTGCAATCTCCCTCGGAGCCTCAACGAATCTTGTTAAATTAATTTATGTGGATTAGCATTAATTAATTAATTAGTCCAAATATAGAATTAATTAAGTAATCGGTTTTGGCCCAACACTAAACCTATAATGGATTGGGACCTGTTGAATGTAAATAATATGTGATAGGTCAGATTACTTACAAGCTCATTGGGTAGAGACCCCAACTTGCAACCCGTTATGTAGTCAATTAATTTCTTATCACAATACTGACTGAAGAGAGAGAGAATTAATTAACATATTAATTATTTGAAAACTCTAAGTCTCCTTAATATAAATAGGGATAATTCTCTTCTTTCTAAACGACGGTGAAATACAAACTCTCTTTATTCTTGAGTTGTGGGCTAGGGTATTGCAAGTTGCACACTCTGCTTGTTCTTGTTTATTTACTGACTTGATTTGCAACTGATCTTATTTATTGGAGCCATATCAATCTCATTGATTTTGAGTATTCTATTTGGCACATCATCATCTACATTACCAATGGATTTGTTGGGATTGAATGGAGGTACGTAATTTAATTGTGTTGATAATCTCCCACATAATTTTGCTAACAATTGGTATCAAAGCCTAGGTTAGATTAATCATTTTCATGCAATTAATCAAATGGAAGAAACCCTAATTTTTTTTCCAAAACCTTAATTTTGTGTTGGCTATGATTTTAGCATATATTGAACAAACCGGCTTAAGGATTTGGCTTATTTGATGTTAAATTAACAATCTGCATTCTCAATTGTGGAAGAAACCAATGGAAATTGCATGAATTAGGTTATATTTTTGCGAATTTGATGCAAATTTAGGATCTCTGGTTTTCTCCCATAAAATCAAAATTTTATAGAGGGCTTATGCTAAGAATGATCATAAGATGATTATATATGACAACCATACTTGCCCACTGTGTAAAATCGAACAACTAGGGAGATCGATATGCAAGTTTTTCTTCGATTTTTCCTGACTCTTGATCTCATTATTTACTCAATCAAATACAATTTTTACTTGGGCAAATGCTTTAGCATGATTATTTGGCTAATATACATGAAAATCATTGGGTATCGTTGAGTAAAATATGGAGAATCAAAATCGGGTCTGTCGCGGGTTGAAACTAGGTCTTTTGAATAATCCTATGCGCAGGATAGGCGTGTGTTGGCTCATGAGAGTCACGCGCCACCTTTTTGCTTCCCAAATTTTGGCAGTTCTAGTCCATGTGATGAATTAAAATTTTTAGTGATTTTTTAGAAAAGTTTGGGCTCCTGAAATTATATTTTATAAATTTTCATAAACTTATACAGTATAAAAACATATTGTACTCTCGGTTTTAGAGCATGAAATCTTTTTCTTGTGAGATATGGAATTAAATATGAGTTATATAAATGGTGTACTCTCTCTGGTGATTTGATATGGTATTTTAAATAATTTTAGATTATTTATTAATTTTTATATTCCATATATATTCCTAAATAAATTGTGTTTATGAAAATTTTGCTATCATGGGGCTATTAACACTTATTGGTTGAGTATCCACCTATTGTGGATCCAATTACAACAGTATGAGAATAATGTATTTATGATGTACTCTCTCAGGTTTAGAGTATTGAATACCATGATTAATACGTGATCAGTTTTATATATATATATATATGTTAGTTTATATTTTGTGACATATATATATTAGATACTCTCCCTAGTGCTATTTTTTGGTCACAGAATAAATTTTGGGTCTTAATCTAGGGTTAAAACAATATATTTTTCATTAAATAGATATTTTGTAGATTATGTAATAATGTATTGTTATATACTAGCAGTTATGATATTATTTTGTATAATTATGAACTCGCCTATCATGAGCATAATTATACAAAATCTTGTGGATTAAATATATTTTACATTAAATTGATGTGTTTTGTAAATTATAAAATAATGGACTAGTATATGGCAGCAAATATAATGGTATTTTGTATAATTATGAACTTGTCTATCGTGAGTATAATTATACAAAATTGTATGGGATCAAATAATTTGAATTCTTTTGGAATTTAAATAAATATATAATTTTGATGATGGACATGCCCTATCGGTGTGACATTGTCAAAATATACTTTGTGTTGATTTATTCTATCATGAATTTGTTAGCAGTAAATTGATAATGTTTCAATGTCTGTTGTACCCTATCGGTATGGAGATATTGAGTATATTCTTTTGTTAGTCTTTTTTATGAGCCAAATTTGTGGTGTGCAATGAGTTTTCTTGGTTTATTATAATCCGGGACCCTTCGGCTGGATTATGATAAACAATCTTGTGAATATAGTTGCATAAGCTGAGTTTTCGAGGAAACCTTATTTTATAATTAGGACACATATAATTAATGTTTCCTAATTATGTTCTTCATCAGCTTCTGTACCCATGCAACTATTGACAGTGAAAACTCTTAATGGGACTAATTATGACGATTGGAAAGAGTCCCTGGATATGTATTTGGCTTTGGTCAAAGAGTATATGGCTCTTAGGAAGGTAAGACCAGCAGATCTTCTTGTAGATTCTACTGCTACTAAGAAAACTTGCCATGAAAAAAATGGTATAACTCTAACATAGTATATTTGATGGTAATAAAGTACATTATGAATAAGACCATCAAACAGAGCATTCTAGATAATAATATAGCCGCTGACTCCTTGAAAACTGTTGGAGAAAAATTTAAGAAATTTGATAAGACCCAAAAGATCTATTACTTGTCTCTATTGGACACTACTTGCTATAATGGAGTGTCAAGTACCTGTGAATACATCATGAAGCTGGTGAACTATTTAACAAGCTGAAGTCCTATAATATTGACTTGGGAGAGAGTTATTTAGTGTGGCACATTCTGGAATCTCTCCCATCTTAATACGGAGTTTTGAGGACTGTTTACAATTCTCAGGAAGGAAAGTGTCATTTGAGGGGATGGGTTGTTGTGTTGCCATCCCAAATTAATGAGGAATGAGAGTACCGTTCAAGGAGAGGAAATATTGTGGAGGCCCAAATGTGATCCTTTGTTCGAGGGGAGAATATTGTTAGGAATGCAAACAAAGTCCCACATTACTAGATATTGATAAATCTCCATTAGTATGAGGCCTTTCGGAGGAAGTCCAAAACAAAACTATAAGGGCTTTGGCCCAAAGTGGACAATATCATACTATTGTGGAGATATGTGTCCTTAAAATGATATTGAGAGGACTAAGATGAGCAATGTTTCATATGCTTCCGCTATTGGCAGTTTAATGTATGCTCAAGTATGCACTTGTCCGGACATAGCATTTGTTATCAATGTGCTTGGTAAATACTTGAGTGATCTTGGCAAGGATCATTTGAGAAATACAAAGAAGGTCATGAAATACCTACAAGGTATAAAACACCATATGTTGACCTTTAAAAAGTCCAATCCATTCAAAATTGTAGGGTACACGGATTTAGACTATGCATCTTATGTGGATGATTGTAAATCCACTTCTGGATATATCTTCATGATGTCTGGAGGAGCTGTTTCATGAAAGAACGTCAAACAGACACTCACAGATACCTCAACTATGAAAGCAGAGAACATCGCTTGTTGTGGGGCCACTTGTCAAGCCATATGGTAGAGGAAACTAATTTATGGCATGCATTTTATTGATTCTATATCACAACCTCTAACCATTTACTGTGATAGTTCGTCTGCTGTATACTTATCTCAAAATCACAAGAATTTCGATCGTACTAAACATTTTGATTTTAAGCTCCTATTTGTTAGAGAGAATATTGCTCAATCTCAGACTTGTGTGGTTCACATTTTTTGTGAACATATGCTAGCAGATCCGTTGACTAAAGGGAGTCTGAATTTTATGTTGGTTCTAAGATCGTCTATGTAATTTTGTTTAGTTCAAATTTTAAAACACTATATCATTTGTTTCCCTATCGGATTCAATGATTTTGTGTGGTTTCTTTTTCTAAATTATGGTTAAATGACCAATTTTGTATTTTATTTTATTCAATTTTGAGACTTTGTGTATTTAATATCACTTGTTTCTCTATCGAATTCAGTGATTTTGTATCGTCTCATTTCTAAATTTCATATTCATTTGGTTCACATCTCTAGTGAACAAATGCTAGCAAATTTGATTACCAAAAGGCTTACCCATAGGAGTATTTCAAAATTATGTAACTCATATGGGTTTTGTTAAAACTTTTGATGATGCCTTGGTTTAGTGGGAGTCTAAGTTGTGTCTTTAAGAGACATTCTAATGTAATTTTATATCTTTGAATGGTTAAAGTCCATTTACGTATTCCATTATATTCAGATACTAATACATTATTTATGATTGAATATATCATTTATTTTCCTATCGGATTTAATGATCTTGTATCTATCATTTGTTTCCTTATCGGATTCAATGATCTAGTGTTAATGTTTAACTTCTGAGTTTTATTGATGTTTAGTGTACTGATTACTTAATATTTATTGAAATTTTGTTATTTTGTTATTTGTTCTAATAATTGATTAATGCTATCTAAGTGGGAGATGTAATATCCCATAATTTTTAAATAATAATGTTTTACGATAAAAAAAATATTTTTATTTTAAATTATTTTTGTTTTGCTTAAAATAATTATATTGGCCTCTAATAATTTTTTTTATTTTTAAAAACATTCTTTCTTTTATTATGTATAAAAATATTTATTTTATGATTTGTTTTATTAGAATTTTTATTAAGAAAAGTCATAATTTAATAGTTCAACTAAAGTTTCATAAGAATATAAATTTTTAGAAATTTTTGAGATATTTTAGGATGAAAAATAGTATATATATGTATATAATGAAAATAATAATAATAATAAATTTTAAATATTTAATTATTAAATAATAATAAAGAAAAAGAGGGAGAGGAGATGGAAGCGAAGAATGCATAATCCAATTTCTGTAACCGATGAATAGTGTGAATAATAACCTTAATTTTTTTCTCTAGATCTGGAGTGCCTATTGGTTTCCGATCTCAAAACTAAGGGTACCACTGGATTCAGAAACGAGTATACTACAATTTTGACTGAACAATTTTTCAAATTAGCTATAGAATCGCCACAGATCAGAAGTAGAAAATCTTAAAAAAGATAAGTTTTAAAACTTCTACTTATAGACCTCAAATTAGAAATCTGACACCGTAGATGGATTCAAGAGCTAGATAAACCTTAAGATATGAATTTTTTCAGTCATCTGACAATTTTGTGTGCATCGTGAACAATAAATTCGACGGGTATGAATAATGTTTTCTGCACGGTGAATAATATTTTCCAGCTGTAAACAGTGACTAGCGTTGACCGAGCTCTCAGGGTCATTTCTTAAGTTTTTGGACCCTCCGGAGTCGTTTTTGAGATCCATTTGATCAAATTCAACTTGGAAAATTACATTTGGGGCCGTCCAACCTAGAGCCCTGACCTGTGAGTAGATAATTCTTTTTATGACTTACCCCATGCTCTTATTGAATTTAAAATGTATAATTGGTTATGGTTACAAATTATTTATACTATCATAAGTTTCTGAAATGTATTAAAATATCTATTTTGCTTACAAACTGGTACATAGTTTAAGAAGAGTATGGTTTTGCAAATAGGTTTTAAAACTCATTCAATATGTGGTTCTAAATGTATTTATCATTATTTGGTAAAGTCAATATTATGTGCATGAGGCATTGATTTGTAAAACTAGAAAGTTATTGATTATGATTGAATGGAAAGCGTAAAGTTTATAGCGAGTTGCTTGATAATTATACATTGCATTTGATGAATATGCATTTATATATATGTATTTATATGTATGGATGAATATCGACGGGTTGTATGGCTTGTGACGGTACCGAGTAGGGAAAGCCCTATTAGCCTGAGTGAGTCAAAGGAGGGCTGCTTTAACCGAGTAACAGTGGTAATGTGAGGAGGCAGATGGGTGATGAACTCACATTCCCTGATCACTATTGTGACTGTAGTCGATCGATCACTATGCGTATAGCAAATGAGTGAATTGAGTATGTGGGTTGACCAAATCGCTGAATGAGGCAAGTCATTTTAAATTAAGTATGCCAGATCGGCAAGTGAGGCAGGTGTATTAAAAGTTATAACTTTATCTCGAAAACTTAATATTTTACTATAGTTTATACAACTGAGTATAACAACATTTATTTAATGATCATACCATACTGAATATGGTTTTGGATATCTGAATATCCTTTTATTTGAGAATATTTGAAATACGGGTCCCATATTGATGTACTTCTAAACTATATTTTCTATGTGATAAATTTTAAAATATGAGTACATCCATATACTGACCTAAGAGGTCATAGGATATATTATTTACTCACTGAGTTATCAAACTCACTACACGATATTTCTACATTTTTCATATAAGAATACAGAGTCTGATCATGCAGATAGGTGATCAGTTAGGTGACATATTCTCTGGTTGAGTCTACGTTACTTTCAAGGCTCATAGTTTTGAATTATACTGTGTTTGTATTCTAAAGTATGCTCTGAACGCCATAGACAAGATCCCTACTTCTGTTTTTACTTTGACATTTATAACTTGATATGTATAATGTATATACATGAGAGAACCTATATGTATCTATTTTTATGACAAAGAATAGTGTTATGTATGTTATGAAAATTATCTAATTGTGGAAAAAAAATGTTTGTTTCACCTGCTCGTAAATTGGGGGCATTATAAGTTAGTATCAAAGCATTAGGTTTCCCTGTGGCTATCGAAGTAAAAGATTCTTTAGTAGGACCTTTAATATAGGTATGAGACGGACATATTTATACTTCAGGTGCTGTTGAGAAATTTTATAGGATTTCAATTTCCTTTCTATTTCAAGTTATTAAATTTTCTAGTATAAAGTTGATTGAATATTGTGACATGTTAAGAGGTATCTATGGGTCAATTACGGCTTGAAAATGAAAGGGATAGGTGTCCCAGAGAATTTAAAGAATTGAGACAAATGCCAAATCTGATCATTTCTGAATATAATATCCGTTTTACCTGAATGTTTAGATATGGTAGACTTTGATGTGATATTAGAAATGGATTGGTTGAAAACATGTTAGGCCATTTTAGAATGTCATCTGAAGATGATTAAATTCAATATTCTTGGAGAATCTTCTTTCTTGATACAAGGAGACTGTAAAGAGGTGCCCAAAAAATCTAATCTCTGTTTTAACAGCCTATAAGTTATTACAAAAAGGTGCTAAGGATATTTGATAGTGGTGGGAGATGTTGATATAAAATATATCAGTGTAAATCAAGTTCCAGTGGTTAGAGAATTTTCTGATGTAATTTTTGAGGAATTGTCAAGATTACCTCGAAACGTAAAATATAATTTGGTATTGATTTACTTCTTGGAACCCAACCAGTGTCTATACCCCCATATAGAATGGTAACAACTGAACTCAAGGAATTGAAGAATTAGTTGTAAGACTTATTAGACAAGAGATTTATACGCCCTTGTACTCTCCTCGAGGTGCTCTAGACCTATTTGTGAAAAAGAAGGATGGATCATTATGACTATGCATAGATTATAGACAGTTGAATAAGGTGATAGTGTGGAATAAAAACTCATTACTTTGTATAGATGATCTGTTTGACCAGTTACAAGGTGTTCAATATTTTTTCAAAAATTGATTTGAGATATGAGTATCATTAATTGAGCATAAGGGAAGAGGATATTCGAAAAATTTCTTTTAGGACTCATTATGGGCGTTATGAGGTCTTAGTGATGTCATTTAGTTTGACAAATGCCCCAACTGTATTCATGGACTTAATGAATATAGTATTTAAACTATTCTTAGATAAATTTATTATTATCTTTATTAACGAAATACTAATATGTTCTGAGGGTACAGAGAATCATAAGCTACATTTAAAGATAGTTTTACCAACGCTAAGGGAGTATGGTTGGTAAGGATGGTATCCAAGTTGACCCTAAGAAAGTAAAAGCAGTACAACAATGGCATGTCCTACTATAGTTACAAATGAAGATCTAAATCTAACTTGTGCTTTCCATGGTTGTCTGTCTTTCAATTTATTCGAGCCATAGTTGGATCAGGTACATGAACATATACTTGTAAAGCATCAATCAACTCCTCAGCATTTGAAGTTGAGATGAGAATTCGTCGTGCTGAGTGTTATATGACCCTCTGTTCCACAGCTTGATCAAGAAAAGACAACAGACCGTCAAAGAAATGGTTAACATTTAACAAACATATTGGTTTGTGATGGATATTCAGTTGTGCCTAGAAGACTACCTGGAAAATCTATTCTAAAGTACTAAAACCCCTTAGTAAGGCAATAAAGGCATCAGCATTGCTCATCATTCTAACTATGTGCTCATGCATGGAAGTTACCATAAATTCTTCCCTAATTTTCTTTCCTATAATGTTGGATAAAGCTAGAGCTGTAGGAATAATATCTAGAACTTGACATCCTCCTACATGTGCAGCTGTAAACATACATCTCATTAACCCATGGTTACTTCCACCATACACTAAATGAATTTTTCTTCTGGCCAGCACCATACCTAAGTTTTGTGTATGTAATTTCCCTAAATAAAATAAAAAAAGTACTATAGCATTTACTGCAGCTCACACTGCGCATATAGCATACGGGTACCTAGAAAAAAAAATGCAGAACCCCTCTTCCTTTCTCCCATTTTCCTCTTTAATTTTCAAATCCATATAATTGGAGCTATAAACCTCCAATTGACAAACTGTAACAACCTCTCTCTTTTTTTCCTTTATTATTATACAATATTGAGTTCACATACATGTCATTAATCAAAACAGACGTATAACATATCAAACACATAGATATTTACATCTTGTTTATTTTGGTTGACCAATTCCGGAGATACATGTGCGGATGGTTGCACCTTCACTGGGATCTAAGCCAACTCGACCACAAACATCTTATTTGATTCTGAAATCTGCCCAACATAAAGTAACTCGATCCAATGTGCACTAAAAGTCAGAGCCTTAGAAACAAAAGCTGCATAAATAATTTTCTGAACATGATATGGAAATATAGTGAGAATTAAATCCCAGTAAGTTCAACAATAAATTATCATCAGTAAAGCTCATCACGTCATGTTCAGCTGTATAAACTACAGAAAATATATTTGGTCACATGAATGCATTATATCTATGCACATAAGAATCATACTGTAATGATATGTATGATATGATTAACTATTTTTAAAATATCATATGATGGCTATCAACTTATTCTCATTTCAAGCTACCCCGGTCAGGGTGAGTATCCTCTACTCTCCGGTACGGGCTTTTCTCGCTCCGTCCGACATGGCCCACTTTCTCTTTCTTTTCTCATTATCATGATCATAACCGTTGGTAGGGCGTCCCCTACTGGTGCACCACACAGATTTCCATGTGACCGTGCTCATTTCTTTTCTTTTCACAATGTTAGCCAAAAATATGCTTTCAATAACAAGTATGTTCATCAAAATATAACTATTACCACAAATCATTGGTAATCATGCCATGAATATAACCATTTCAAATATCACTTTATAAAATGTTTCCATGTCAAAATTTCACACTTAAGATGGTAAGAAGTTCATACAATGGCAACGACTATTGCTATACTAGTCATTTATTAATATTCATCTTCTTTTTTAAATACTAATTTTATTTCTTTATTTTTTTGATGCAGGTTTTCATCCTATCTAACCTTCTCTTACTAATCAGAGCATAACTCCCTCAATTTAACTCTGATGTAGGTGATCTTGGTGTCCATTTCAAGATAAAACAATTATCTAAAACTATTATGTTGAACATTGTAACGAAAAATTAAGAAACGAAGGTGATATTACTTCCTCAAAGTACAGGATATTTCCTCTCGGATAGGTTCTGACCTTTACTGACTAATTAGACCATATATCCCAAATTGGAACTCCAAATTGAGTTATTCCAGTTGGTAAAAATCGATGAGCCATATATCTATAATTGTTATGTTGGCGCGCTATTTTAATTCCCTACAGAATACTCTCAGAAATTCAAAAATTAAAGTATTAATAACATACTCTTCCCTGAATAAACATTTTTTGACCTCTGCTTACTAATCGAATCATATCTACCTCATATGAACTCCAAATTGCATAATTCCAGTGGATATATTTCCATGAGACATAGATATATAACTTTAATGTTAAATATTTATTTTAATTCCATACAGATAATTCCCAGAAATTAAAATACAAAAGCTGTCCTAACATAATCTTCCCTGATGAACCATTTTCTGACCTTGGCTTACTAATCGAACCATATCTACCACATGTGGACTCCAAATTGAATGATTCTAGTGGCTAAAAATCCATGACAGACATATCTTTAATTTTTATGTTAACCATTTATTTTAATTCCCTACCAATAATTCCCAAAAATTAAATTACCGAAGCTATCCTAACATATTCTTCCCTGATGATTCATTTTCTGACCTTTGACTACTAATCAGACCATAGCTACCTCATATGGACTCCAAATGGAATGATTCCAGTGGGTACAAATCCGTGACACATATATCTTTAATTCTTATGTTAACCATTTATTTTAATTCCTTATAGATTGTTCCCAGAAATTAAAATACCAAAGCTTAAAATTCTGTCAACCATAACCATACCCATGCAGAACTATCTACACCAACCTAAGTATTCAAACATACATCACATGCAAGATCAATATGTAACATGATATAGGAACATCCATGACCAATCATCAAAGTTTTAAGATCAAAATCTCATATAAATATTATGAGTTTCAAAGGTTTTCTTCAAAAAGAAATATTGTTAAACTTACCTGGAGCACTTAGTCCCCTAGACTTCTCCTTCCTCTTTCTTCCTTTCTTCCTCTCCTTTCCTCACACTACCTTGCTTCTATTTTTACTCTCCCTCACTTGGACGAAATTCTAATGTTGTAAGGGTGGGTTTTCTTATATAGACCACCAAATAATTCACCTTTTATGATCATGGGTCTACCTTATCACAATTAGGATACACTTTGTTGAATTTTTGGAAAACAAACAACTTATGTTCTTGTCTTCCTCTTCCTTAGTCAAGATATGCATAGAAAAAGGAGATTTGTATTTTTAAAATTATGATGATATGTTCTTAAGATATGGGGCAAGATCCCTTTGATTTAGGGATTCATTTCCTTTTTCTTTTGTCTTAATCGAGTATGATAGATTTACCTTTTTAAGTGGCAAATTTCTAGCCCTTGAATTTTCCTTACTTAACTAAAATTATTTGTGTAGGATAATGATGTTTTGTCATAATGCTATGTATTATTACCCACTTGCTAAAGTTATGAATGTAGGATATAGATGTTTTTGTCCTAAAGCCTTGTATTATTATACCACTTGTCAAAATGATGAATGTAGAATCACACCACTTGCTAAATTTTTGTCTTAATGCCATGTCACTTAATCTTGATTACACCAATATTTCATCACTTTAATTTTATTTTTATTTTATTTTTTCCTCTTGGGTTTGGGCTCATTCTTGCCCATTTTCCTTACTTTGGTTAAAATTCTACCTTTCATAATGGACTTGGTCACATTTTCATGATTTTTGGGCTACCGGTCCAATTTCTATATCCTAGTCCAAGTCTATGTTTCATTTCTTCCTTGGGCTATCCTATTGGCTTGCTAAAAATTCATGTGAAGTAGAAAAACTCTATATGAAGTGTCTATAGGTTAAAGCCCAATTACGGGTGGAGATACTAAACTTAGTAACTTTTGCTCTTAAATTAAGAAAAATTACCATAATCCGATCTTCTTGAAATTTTAAGACCTTTACTTACTTCACAAAAATTTATCTTTCTTTACCTAAGAATTTCACCTTTCTTTAACATGTTTATTTCTAATATTTCCTCTTAGGTTTTCTTTCTTTACCTATTCCATTAATATTAGAACATTTCTATGCATATATGTAAGGTGAAGAATTTCTAAGGAAAATATCTAAAAAATTACGGGATGTTACACAAACCGTCTGGACCGTTGGATTCGTGGTGACGAGAGATTCAAAACCCACCAATCAATTTCACCGAAAAGTCACCAGAAATTTGCTGGAAATGATAAATAGCAACTGCGATGGGTAAGCTTCGGATTTCAAAATTCTTTAATGTTTTCTAGTGATTTTAAGTCTAGAATCATGTTTAAGAGATAGAATAATCATTGTATGCAATATTTTCTGGCTGGATAGCATGAAAAAATTTTGGATGAACAGTAACCGCTGCCTGCGTGAATAGTGAACAGTGTTTTTGACTGACATAAAATAGTGAATTCGTGGTGTTTGGTTAGAAATTGATATGCCGAAGTTGTTTTACTAGGTTTTGAAATAGAAGAAGACAGCTTTCAGCATCAATTCGACCATTGAGTTTTGGAAGAGATCAAGAGAGTTCAACTACCTTGAATCTCTAGTGTTGTGAGTAGATAATACTTACTATAACATTATTTTTAACTATTCATTTGATATATTCACATGAGACATTACTATTAATGTGAAACTTATTTCTTTTAAATTATGATTATGTATTTCAAAACATGACTCCTAGTATAAACCTTAGAAATGCAGTACAAGGATCATTTATATTTTAGTTCTCTATTGATATTAAACTATACTGATTGAGAATACTCAAAATTATGTTGGTTTATGGTGATGTTGATATTTTATATGAATTGATAAATGATTTTATGAGGCACATGTGTGGGCCTTTGGATATAAATGTATAAGTTAGGTTGATGTTGTTGTGGCTATTGTTGATCAGTGAGTATATGATTTTCTGGAAGGGATGTGATATTTTTGTTTATCTTGCATTTCTTGTTATTTCTTTATTGTATCTATACGAAAGAATCTAAATTGAAAGTATTGCAATCTAGTAGCTATGAATGTTAACCCTAGTGCATATTGAGTTTTATGTAATGGACTTTTACTTGACTGATTGTGTGGGCTTATGCTTGATGGATGATTGTGTAGGTTTTGCCTGATGGACTTTGCGGGCTTTTGCCTGATGGATTACGGGTTTTTGCCCGATGGACTACATACTTTTGGCCTGATTAATGGTAAATATCCCCTTTATTGTATGCTTGAGAAATGACTGTAGATCTGATATAGAGTTCTTCAATCTATGAAAAACTTTAACATTGATATTATGCCTTTTAATATTGAACTTTTCTTGTTATTGATTCTTCAAACACATGATACATATGGTATTCATCTTTTTCTTGTATTAAATTTTATATTTGTGAAGGAAACACTCATGCCCTGTTTGTCCTGTTTCCGTTATAGTAAGGATTACCTATTGACTGAGTTTTATACTCACCCCATCATATGTTTCCTTTTTCAGATAGTCAAAAAGATTCAGATCCAACTCCAACTGTGTAGTGAGTTAAAAGAGTTGTGGTGAGTCCAAGTTGCTTTCAGGGCTCCCAGTTTATTTAGATATTTTCTGTTTGTGTTGTAAGGTAGCTCCATGAACTACAGGCAGGATCCCTGCATCCCTGCGTATCTGGATGTTTGTAGAACTATTGTTGTATGAAAAATAGATGATTTCTGTATTGTATGGCTTAATGCCAATTGTATGTGAATTTATGAATTTTGAACCATTCTTATGGTATGCATAATGTTGTCTATGCCTATATGTTGTATGCCGCAGTGGTAACTTGGTGTCAGTTAATTTTAGGCTTACAGGGTAGGATTTATTTCTATTCTTGTGCTGGTCACGTGCCTACTTCTACAGGGGCCGTGACAAAGTTAGTATCAGAGCATTAGACTTCCCTGTGTTTATAGAGAAACAGATTGTTTTTAATAGGACCCTAAGTATGAGTATGAACCGGACATACTTATACTCAGGGTGCTGTTGAAGATATCTGGTAGGATGTTATTTTTATTTATTTGTTTGAGTCAGCCTTTCTTTGATGATAATCCCTGTGTTGATGTTGATTAAAATTTTAAAGTCTGACTTGATTTTGTAGTAAAAGATGCCACCGAGAACTAGATCAAATGCTAGACAATCTGCAGAGCGTGAGCAAACAGCTGAAGGATTTGCTCAATCTGTCGCTCCTGCATCCAGAAGCCATGGTAGGAGTCAACCTAATTCTAAAACGAAAGGAAGTAGTCAAAGTGTTAGGGCCACTGAGGTACTTAGTTAGAATGAGCAAAGTAGAGATAAGGGAAAAACTCCTAAGACAAGTGCAGTGTCTCCACATACTAAAGATAACATTATGATCGAAATGATGGCTATTATGCAAGGTATGCAGAAACAATGGAGAACTTAGCTGGCTTATTAGTAGAGCAAGGCAAAAATGGGTCACCACAACCAGAAACAACAATAGCTCCAGTGTTTGTGGAGCCTGTTGAGCAAGTTATTAGGCCTACTAGGGCATATTTTAAAGTTGAAGCCACCAACATTTACCGGGTCATCAAGAAGTGAAGATCCTCAGTAATTTATAGATGCAGTAGAAAAGATTTGCAAAGCCTTAAGGTGTTCTGGTAACCAGTCTGTGGAATTTATGTCATTTCAATTATCAGGAATGGTGCAAGTATGGGTTACTACTTTTAAGCGGGGAAGAACAGCTATGTCAGCACCTTTAGGATATGCTGAATTCAAAGAACCATTTATGGAGCGTTTTCTATCTGAAAGTGTTAGAGATGCTCGAGCAAAGGAATTTGAAGAGTTAAAACAGACTCCAGGAATGATGGTCACAGACTATGATATTCGTTTTACTCAGTTGTCCCAGTATGCACCTCACTTAGTTCCTAATGAGAAGGAAATGATCAAGAGATTTATCAATGGACTAGTTCAACCATTGTTTAAATCTGTAGCACCACAGATGAAACAATTCCCTAATTATGCTGCAACAGTTGATTGTGCAAGAATGATTAAAACTAGAGAGATAGCTGAGATTGAAGGGCTGAAGAAAAGAAAAAGAGATAGAGATGTTAGTTCTAAAGGTGGGCATGTTTCTACTACTTAGGGGCTTAAGATACAGAGTCAACAGAACCCATTACAATTAGAATATGGAATTCATAACCTTGTATCAACTGGGGGTGGACAGAGGTCAGGGAAAAAAGTCATGAGGCCAACTAGTCAGCAAGGGCTGAAGATAGTTCAGCAAAACAGACTCCCTTGTCCAACATGTGGCAGATATCACTCAAGACAATGTTACAGAGAATCAAGTGTTTGTTTCTATTGCAAGCAAGCTGGCCATATGAAGATATTGTCCACAACTACATGGCTCAAGTCAAGAGTCAGTACGACCAGCTTTACCATCTACCCCAATAGCAGCCTAACCAGTGAGAGTAGTGCTTGGCCAAGTAAGTTATCTGGCATAATCACTCAGTAGAGGAGGCTACGTGGGAAATGGAGAGAGATATGCAAATAAGGTACCCAGAGCTTTTTGAGTAGTAAGCTTTATATGTATATATTTTTAATCTTATAGTTTTGAAATTCGGGGACCGAATTTCTTAAGGGGGGAAAAATGTAATGTCTCTAAGTAAAAAAAAAGTACTGTAGCATTTACTGTAGCTCACACTGCGTATATAGCATACAAGTACCCAGAAAAAAAATGCAGAACCCTCTTCCCTTCTCCCATTTTCCTCTTAAATCTTCAAATCCATATAACTGGAGCTATAGACCTCCGATTGACAAACCGTCTAGACCGTTGGACTCGTGGCGATGAGAGCTTCAAAACTCATCGATCAATTTTGCCGAAAAGTTGTCAGAAGTTCACTGAAAATGATGAATAGTAACTACGATGGGTAAGCTTCGGATTTCAAAATTTTTTAATGTTTTCTAGTGATTTTGAGCCTAGAATCATGTTTAGGAGATAGAATAATCATTGTATGCAATATTTTCTGGCTGGATAACATGATTTAAAGGATTAAATCATGAAAAAAAATTTGGATGAACAATAACCGCTGCTTGCGTGAACAGTAACGATGAACAGTGCCTTTTAATATTATGCCTTTTAATATTGAACTTTTCTTGTTATTGATTCTTCAAACACATGATACATATGGCATTCATCTTTTTCTTGCATTAAATTTTATATTTGTGAAGGAAAAACTCGTGCCCTGCTTATCCTGTTTCCGTTATAGTAAGGATTACTTATTCACTGAGTTTTATACTCACCCCATCATATGTTTCCTTTTTTAGATAGTAAAAAAGATTCAGATCTAGCTCCAACTGTGTAGTGAGCTAAAAGAGTTGTGGTGAGCTCAAGTTGCTTTCAGGGCTCCCAGTTTGTTTAGATATTTTTTGTTTGTGTTGTAAAGTAGCTCCATGAACTATAGGCAAGATCCCTGTATCCCTGCGTATCTGGATGTTTGTAGAACTATTGTTATATGAAAAATAGATGATTTTTGTATTGTATGGCTTAATGCCAATTGTATGTGAATTTATGAATTTTGAACCATTCTTATGGTATGCATGATGTTGTCTATGCCTATATGTTGTGTGTCACAGTGGTAACTTGGTGTCAGTTAATTTTAGGCTTACGGGGTAGGATTTATTTCTATTCTTGTGTCAGTCACGTGCTTGCTTCTACAGGGGCCGTGACAGTGCAGCTTTCACATACTCTCCATCTTTTCCAGGACTTGAACCACAAAAGACACAAATATTTCAAAACTGACGGAATGTGATTTCCTCCATAGCTATACACACCCTAACTTTGAGTATGAAGGTAAAGATATTAACGTGAGCATTTATAGAACTAAGAGAATGGCATACTTACAATAATTATGCAAATAGGCCGGACATAATTAGAACAGTTATGTGAGTGATTGGTGTATATTAGCTAAATTGAAAGTGAAATTTTTTAAAAATGACGGCAAACATGTATATGTACAGTAGTTGTGATCGTGGTTCATATTAAGCACATAAAGAGAATAAGATTAAGATATCACCAGAAATTTGTCTTTTCTTTGTTGTCCTTGATAAAACATTGATGTTTTGATTCTTGTAGAAAAGTTGTAGGTTATAGGCGTAATTGTAAAAAAGAGAGAGAGTGAAAATGGAAACAAGTTAATTGTTGAATAAAGACAATCAAATGGTTTATTTTGTTTTCTCAATGTTCTTGCTAATCGACTATTGGTATTATTTAGTCGGCTAACTATTTTGAGAATTTTTAATTTGAACTGGTTTATTTTATAGTTGATTGATTACATCTATTTTGAAGCAATCAACTGTATCATACCAGTTAACTATGTATTCTTTATTTTTCATAGACTTTTATAAGTTCAGAAATGTTTCTTTTCTACCGAATACCAACAGTTTTAAAGTAGATTTTGGCTCATATATTCAAAACTTGCAGCCACCGATTTTTGCCAAAATAACAACTAGATTTTGTTTATAGATTTTCAAGAATTACGGCCATCGAATTTAATTTTCTTTCAATGCTTTGTCCAAATTTTTTATTTTCTATTTTGGCACCGTTCTTTATTATGTTTTTCGTCTGTTCTACTGCATTCTCCCTTAATAATGTTTGACATTAAATGTAAAGTTCTTTTCCCTCATTACAAGAAAAATTAATTTCTTTTCTTTGAAACTCAGCTATTATGGTGTCCAAGTGGTTAGTAGGTTAAAGTATGGAGATTTTGAAAGAATTTATCTAACAAAGAATGTATTTTTTTTAAAAAAATTATATCAAGTATGTATAATTGTGTAAGTTGGCAGATTATGTACAAATTAGAAAGAATAATGAGTTTACAGTATATACTGATTGAGTATTAAGGTATGAAGAACACTTAAATTTACCTAATGTGGTTGAGAAGGGAAAGGAGAATAATTTAAGAACCATGTTCAAAAATAATGTAAAGCGATCAAGGTATTTATGTTAAGGGTTTATACCATGCTAAGTTAATTCTAGTATTTAAGATGTATCGAGGATGTAAATTATGTTGAGGTTGGAAATTGACGTGTGAATAATTGTTGAAAAATGAGATTTTAGAAAAGTCATAGATTTTAAATATTGATAACCCTAAGGCAATAAGGATATACTAACATATGAAAAAAATTGTACTAGTATAACAGTAAAAAGAATATACAAGTGATATTTCTTTTGTTGATTTGATGTGTTAGCAAGTAAAAATATAATATATTGTTTCAAGAGAGCTAATAAGTAAGTTTATGATTTTAGCTAGATTATAGTATAGCTGATAGTAAATCTAAATGATGTGTTTATATATTAGAAGTTATGCTTTAGGTATCTTTATATAATTTTTGTGAAATTTTGGAGAAAATCATTTTCCTTAGTTAAACTTGCCCCAACCAGTAATTATTAGGCCAATATACAAATGGCACCATTTGAGGTTTACATGAAAAAAAAACATTGTAGGTTTTCTAATAGGTGATTGAGCTAAGTGAAGTTAAGCTTTTGGGATCTAATTTGGAATGACATACAATAGAAAGAGTATACACAAAAAAAGAGAAGTTGTTGGCAGCTAAAACAAGCAAAAATATTGTGTTGATGGTAAAAGTCAAGACTTAAATTTGTAGTGGGTCAACTTATATTCTCAAGAATTTTTCCTATGAAAGGAGTGATGAAATTTGGAAAGAAATGGAAGTTGAATCCTCGATATATAGATCATTTTTTAATCTTCGATATGGTAGGTACTGTAGTATATCACATAGCCTTGCCACAAGAACTAAGTGATGTTCATCTAGTTTTTATGTATCAATATTAAGAAAATGCCTACTAGATTCTTGTCACGATATTCAACCCCAGGAAATTCAATTGGATAAGAATTTATCTTATAAGGAAAGACCAATGTTCATTGTTGATCGGCAAATGAAAAAAAAAAGTTGTGGTCAAAGGAAATCCTTATGGTTAAGTGTATATGGTAAAATCACTCAAGTGAAGAAGCCACCTGGGAAGTACAAGATGACATGCAGATGAGATATTCTCAATTATTTGAGTAATAAAGTTGGTAACTCCGAATTATGTCTTGGCTTCATTTTCTACATGTGGTAGGATGGGTTAAAATTCGGGGACCGAATTTCTCAAGGGGGGAAGAATGTAATATCTCGTAATTTTTAAATAATAATGTTTTACTTTTTTGCTTAAAATAATTATATTAGCCTCTAATAAATTTTTGTTTTATTTTTAAAAATATTCTTTCTTTTATTATGTATAAAAATATTTATGTTGTGATTTTTTTTAGAATTTTTATTAAGAAAAGTCATGATTTAAGAGTTCAACTAAAGTTTTATAAGAATGTAAATTTTTAAAAAAAATTGGAATATTTTAAGATGAAAAATAGTATATATATATATAGAATGAAAATAATAATAATAAATTTTAAATATTTAATTATTAAATAATAATAAATAAAAAGAAAGAAAAAGGGGGAGAGGAGACGGAAGCGAAGAATGCAAAATCTGATTTCCGTAACTGATGAATAGTGTGAATAGTAATATTTTTTTTTCTTTAAATATGGAGTGCTTATTGGCTTCCGATCTCAAAACTAAGGGTACCACTAGATTCAGGACCAAGTCTACTACAATTTTGACCGAATAATTTTTTAAATCAGTTACAGAATAGCTGCAAATCGGAAGTAAAAAATCTTAGAAAAAAGTAAGTTCTGAAACTTTTACTTAGAGACCTCAAATTAGAAATCTGACACCGTAAATAGATTCAGGAATTAGATAAACTTTAGGATATGAATTTTTTCGTCCATTTGACAATTTTGTGTGTTGTGAATAGTAAATCCGGTAGGTATGAATAATATTTTTCGACAGTGAATAGTGTTTTTCAGTTGTGAATAGTGACTAGCGTTGACCAAACTTTCGGAGTTATTTTTTAGGTTTTTGGACCTTCAGACTCGTTTTTGAGATCCATTTAATCAGATTTGACTTGAAAAATTACATTTTGGGTTGGACACTGACCTGTGAGTAGATAATTCTTTCTATAATTTACCCCATGCTCTTCTTGAATTTAAAATGTATAATTGGTTATGTTTACAAATTATTTATATTATTATAAGTTTATGAAATGTGTTAAAATATATGTTTTGTTTATCAACTGGTACATAATTCAAGAAGAGTATAGTTTTGCAAATATGTTTTGAAACTCATTAAATATGTGGTTCTAAATGTATTTATCATTATTTGGTAAAGCAAATATTATGTGTATGAGACATTGATTTATAAAATTAGAAAGTTACTAATTATGATTGAATGGCAAGCGTAAAGCTCATGACAAGTTGCTTGATAATTATACATTGCATTTAATGAATATGCATTTTTATATATGTATTTATATGTATGGATGAATATCGACGGGTTGTATAGCTTATGACAGTACCGAGTAGGGGACGCCCTGCCTGAGTGAGCCAAGGGAGAGCCGATCCAATCGGGTGACAGTGGTAATATGAGGAAGCATATGGGTGATGAACTCATATTCCTTGATCACTATTATGACTGTAGTCAATCGGTCACTATACGTATAGCAAATGAGTGAATTGAGTGTGTAGGTTGACCAGATTGTCGAATGAGGCAAGTTATTTTAAATTGAGTATGCCAGATCGTCGAGTGAGACAGGTATATTAAAAGTTATAACTTTATCTCAAAAACTTAATATTTTACTATAATTTATACAGCTGAACATAACAACATTTGTTTAATGATCGTACCGTGCTGAATATGGTTTTGGATATCTGAATATCATTTTATTTGAGAATATTTGAAATATGGGTTCCATATGGATGTACTTCTGAACTATATTGTCCATGTGAAAATTTTTAAAACATGAGTATATCCATATGCTGATCTAAGAGGTCATAGGAGGTATTATCTGCTCATTGAATTGTCAAACTTACTACACGATATTTTCACATTTTTCATATAAGAATATAGAGTCTGATCCTGTAGATAGGTGATCAGTTAAGTGACATATTCTCTGGGTAAGTCTACATTACTTTCAAGGCTCACAATTTTGAATTATACTGTGTTTGTATTTTAGAGTGTGCTCTGAACGCTACAGGTAGGATCCCTGCTTTTGTTGTTACTTTGATATTTATAACTTGATCTGTATAATGTATATACATGAGAGAACCTATATATATATATATATATATATTTATTTATTTATTTATTTATGATAAAGAATAATGTTATGTATGTTATGAAAAATATTTGATTGCGAAAAAAAAATGTTTATTTCACCTGCTCATAAATTGGGGGTGTTACAAGAGATTGTTGAATTAATTTATAATTAATTTATGTGAATTAACATTAATTAATTAATTTAAATACAGAATTAATTAAGTAATCAGTTTTGTCTCAACACTAAACCTATAATGGATTAGGATATGTTGAATATAAATAATTTGTAATAGGTTAGATTACTTACAAGTTCGTTGGATAGAAACCCCAACTTGCAGCTCGTTATATAGTTAGTTAGTTTTTTATCACAATACTAACTGAAGAGAGAAATAATTAATTAATATTTTAATTATTTGAAAACCCTAATTTTTTCTAATATAAATAGGGATAATTCTCTTCTTTCTAAACAACGGTAAAATACGAACTTTTTCTCTTCTTGAGTTGTGGGTTAGGGTATTGCAAATTGCACACTCTACTTGTTCTTGTCTATTTACTAACTTGATTTGCAGTTGATCTAATTTATTGAAGTCATATCAATTTCATTGATTTTGGGTATTCTATTTGGCACATCATCATCTACATTACCAATGGATTTGTTAGGATCATATGGAGGTATGTATTTTAATTGTGTTGATAATCTCTCACATAATTTTGCTAACAAATCTCGCATGAACTCTTGAATCCTCAACGAATCTCGCATCAACCCTCGAAGTCAAGCAATGCTTGGTTGGAACAGAGCTGTATTGGAAAGGAGAAGATGGAGGTGCATGATTGTGTCAAAGCTTGTTTGAAAAATTACTTCTCATTTTCAAATAAGAAAATACTATGAAATACTATGATTTCTTCTCCAAATAAAAGTATCGTTAAAACTAAAAATATAAGATAATAAAATCTTTTTTTCACTTATTATATTACTCTTCACAATCTTATTTTAAAGTTAAAAACTTTTTATAAATTAACTTAAATATTTTAAAAATATTTTATAAAAAAGATACACCTAAAAATAAAATCTAATAAAATTATGTATTTTATTTTTAGAAATTATAATTTTTTGTATTTTTTATTAATTAAATGGGTGATTTGGTCATTTTATATTATAAGAGTATTTTAGTCTTTTTAACTACAATGCATTTCCATTCTTTTATTTTATTCTCGTACCAATTGATGAAATATCACATTATTTTAGATTTTTTCATTACATACTAAATAAGATAATAAATTTTTATTCTTCTTTTCATTCTCACTTTTTTTTTTCATTTTTTATTTTTTTTTAAAACTCATTTTAGAATACTAAACGGGTCCTTAGTATAATTAGAGCATAATATTTAGAGTAATAATTTGATTGATTAGCAGTGGACTAAATTTTATAAATAAATAATTTATACGTTTATTTAAATAAAAAAGTATCTGCAAAAAAAATTTAAAATAATTTTTTAATTTTTTATTTATGTAAAATTTAATCCATCTGTTATATATATATATTTGTTTTCTTAACAGGATGTTGAGTTTAATTTCAATTTATCCTGTAACATTTTTAAAAATATTAAATATATTAATTGAATGTAAAAGAATTATGGACAAATCGCTGCACATGGGTTACTCTTTCATTAACGAAACAGAAAAGATCCAAAATTTTGCATGAGGCCAAAAATAATAAAACAAATAAAATAAAATTATTTATTTATTTATTTATTTTTATTAGACAAAACGGAAGCAATGTGTCCCAAACGGCCAAACCGCTATCCGCTCCATAATCGAACGACGTCGTTTCCTGAGGGAGAGAGATGGAAATATCATCATTCCGAGCATGGGCAGATTGCAGGGTCATCTGCAGCAACTATCAGGTTGTCAAAAATTGTCAGTGGAAACTGTTAGCCAAGGAAATGCCTGTGTCTCTTTTGCAAATCACCTCTACTTCTCCTCTCCATTCCACTTTCACCGCCACCTTACATCATCTGAGTCCTACTTCTTTCTTGCCCAAAGCCCTCTTCCCTGATTTTCAAAATGATACAAGGACCCTGAAAAGGTGGATCTTTTCCAGTAAAACATCACCGCTTACCAGAATCAAGACTAACCCCAGAACTAGCACCACCCAAGCTTCTTTGCTTGAGACTCCTCTTTTATGGGCAGGTAGGCTTTGCATCTTCTATGCCCTCCTGAAGGCTGGATTGGCTGGATCTCAGGAAAACCCACTTGTCTCAGGTTTACGTTTATACCTTGCTCTATGTTGTTTGATGGGTTTTTTCCCCTTAAAAATTAAAGTTTTGAATTTGCGCATTTGGATTTGGATTTTATCTTGAGAGGAATTTTAATAGGTCCTCATTTTTAAGGTTGATTATCTACTGCAGATTTGGAAATTGGTGGCAGCAATGAATCTGGTGACTTGGGGTTCTCTAAATGGACTCAAAGTATACTGGGCAAACCAGGTTTGCTAAGTTTTTTTTCTTTTTCTTTTTTCCCTTCTCTTCTAGTTAGTGAAGATACATTGCTTTATTTTCTGATTTTATATTTTCTCGGGTTAGTTCTCTCTACATTACCTAACATTGTTAGATTAAATATAATAAATTCTAATTTCCTTTCAATTTTTTTTTTCTTTTATACAAAATGGCAATATTTCATGAAAATTTCAAATCTAATAACTAATAAATGTTTATAATTTCTCTTGAATTAGAAGTCGAATAAAAGTTTTACTACTTTGCTGATAGTTGGGATGAAAAATTGTTACCTCATTGGTTTTTATTTACCTGTTGAATTAAATCCAAAAATTTCTAGAATATACCTGAACCAAAACAAATAAAATCGCTGAAACCCCAATCAGATAAGGTAAGAACTCCTACTCAGATTTGCTTAAAAGAAGAGATCGAAAGGCTTTTCTTTTTTAGATCTATTGTGAAAGATAAATTCAAAAGATTTATTTGCAAGAAAAGAAAAGAAAAGTGAGAGAAAAGAGGAACAGAGAAAAAGAAGAAGAGAATAAATAAAGAAAGGAAAAAAAATTAGTGAGAGGGGCTGTCCTCGTCTCTAGTGGATGGCAGCAGCCCTCAAAGAGAATTGTTTTTTTTTTCTTAATGTCTGTCTTCTGATGTAACCCATTTAGTGAGAAAAAGCTTAACTATTGTTGTCGGATGTTGTGTTCTTATGTAAGGGAAGACATAGAAATAGAGAGAGGGGGGAGGGAGTGTTTTCTTCCTTTCAACTCTTTGGTTAAATAAGTTAAGGAATATTTAATGAGGCATAGAATATGTTTGGCAAGTCAAATAAGTTAGTTTATAGCTTATTTGATTAACTTATAAGTTTGTTTATTAAATTAGAAGTATTTGGTAAACAAATTTATTTGAATAGTTTATAATTTTTTTTCATACGCTACTTAAAGTAGCGTATAGTTTTTAACTGATAGCTTTTCTAATTTTATTCTTTTTTTTATTTTTATTTTTATTATTTTATTCAAATTCTAACACTATCCTATTCACAAGTTGATATTATTTTTACTATACTCGAACAACATTTAAATTACATACTATATGATGAATTTTCAGATATTATTGATAGTGACACAAGGAACGAAAATTTAGAGGCATCTACAGAGATGAAAGAAATTCGCAATAATATTGCTAATTTACTGTGTGACTCTAAATGATATATTTATTTTTTATTTTTTGAAATTATATAATGAAATGTAATTACTAACAAAAAATAATAAGTTTTATATAAGTATATTTTTTTATGTCATTTTATATTTATCAGCTAATTCAATAGTTAATTTTACCAAATATTTCTAATTCAATAGATTAGTTTAACAGTTTTCAGTTAAAAATTACCTTTTCAGTTTTCAACTAACTTTTAAGTTTTCAGCTAATTTTTAAGTTTTCAGCTAACTTATCAGCCTTTTTTTTGCCAAACATAGCCATAGTATGCAGTTGGTTCTAATCCTTAACTTCTGTGTTTTCCTTGCATCATCATAATCAATAATTAACTTAAAATAAACGGATTTTTCCCTGATTATAGAGCAATGAGTTGAAGGGTGTGAACTTTTTGAAGAAGTTTATTAATTTCAAATTCTGATGATTTGTTCCTTCAATAATTTAATAGAATGGGCCACATGTCAATTCTATGTATTTGGGATCCATAAGTATGGGAGTACATTAGCATTTGGTATTTATACTCTGGATTCTGGAAGATCTAATCCCGGTCTGTTGATCCATTCTTTATTTATGATGTAGGATTAGACAATTGCAAGCACTAATGAGTTAGCAAATGTAGATAACTGATAGATTGTATCCTTTTCAACCATGCTATAATGGAATGGAAATTATGTTGTATTTATGAAGTAAAGAGAGAATCGAAAATGACAAGTCACAGCATTAAATGGTTTTCTGTGGAAAAAATGTGTATAGTAAAATTTTTTTATATAGAAAATAAATTTATTGAGTGAAAGAATAGAACAACAGAGGACAAAGAATCCTCCTATAGAAAAAATCAAAACCTATAAAGAAACATTAGCTTGAAAAAGTTTTCCAATCTAAATATGGCACGGAGGAAGAAATCTCTCATTAAAAACTTCATGGCATTTCTCTCCACCCATAAACACCACAGGCCAGCAACAACAACAAACTGCCAAAAAATCTTATGGTCCTTGCTCCCAAAACCATCAAGACTGGCTGGACTAACCTAATGCACATTAAAGATGCCAAAAAGCCTATTCTGAAGCTGCCACACTACTTCACAGTACCAAAAAAAGAAAAAGAAAGCAAAAGATGATTGTTTGTCTGTGAATTTCAACCCTCTGAGTCTGAAGCAAATAATTTGTATTAATTCTATTGAGTACTGTAGTCCTAACAAAACCCTTTACCTTAGAGAGAGCCTTATTCTTCCAAATAGACTTACGGAAAAACTCTGAACAATTGAGTTACAAATCAGAAAATGGAAGAAGGAAGTACAAGTATATAACCCCAAAAGATCCAAAGACTAAATAAGAAATCAGGGCATCATGCAAAATTGATAAACAATAGAGACAAGGAAGCAGCACAGGAAAACATGAGATACCAATCCAATGGGACATTAATGACTGTAAATAGTTAGTTATTTGGTTAGTTATGTGAAAAAAAATTAATTATGAGGTAGCAAAATCCTTTATTTTTATTTATTTTTAGTCGGCAAAGACAAAAGTAATTGATCCATTCCATATATTGTAGGTTTTATACATATCTTGGGTTTTATGACTGAATCAAATGAGAATGGGAAGTTACATTGCTCTCTTACGATGTTATAGGACATGAGACATATCATGTTTACTTTTGACATGTCCAGCCATTTGTTGCACGCACGTATATTACACGTGTATCTTGGGCATATCTGTATCCAATAAAATCCAAACTAGTTTTGCCGTGCCTAGTAGCCATGTCAATGCTTCATACTTAAATGTAGCCTCCTGGAATCCCTGAAAATTAACTTTTCTCTATGATGTCAACAACAATATGGCTTACGTGCCAGTCATTGCTATCTGCTAGAGGCCAGTTGATTTTCAGAGACATGTTATTATTTGTATTGATAATGAACCTGATATTAGATGGGAAAATTATGTGTAATGATCTTGTATGTCTTGTACTTATAATATTCTTGCTGTTCAAACTACAATATTCTAACTAACCTCTATTGTCATGTTCATGGCCTGCATAAAGCAAATCGTCTTATGAGTTGACCAGTGAACACAGAACTTGTATGTTCTATGTAATTATTGGTCATTAAAATATCGATGTGGGCCTTGTTGCAAATCATGAGATCACAACGACTGAGGAATTTACAAACTTATTGCATTCTACCTTGAAAAGAATACAATCTGCCATAGGAATTTATGCTGCTTATGTACACAGCCTTCTGGAAAGAATATGTTGTTCAGGGTAAATGTCTCACGTTGTAAGCATAGTGATTAAGCAATTGCTCTAACTCTGTAATTTTAGAATAATCAATAACTCAGACTGTTTCTGTTGGCAATGCCGGAGTTCTAAGAAGGCTTTCCCTGGTTATCCATTTGTTGTCATTTACCCATGTTCTTTTAAGTGTCATTCCGGAGTTTTATAAGCTTTTAGTATGCTTCTCGTTGAAAGATTTCTACTATTATGGAAAATAGTTGATATTGATAACAAGAGCTGAATGGCAAATACTAAAAATTCATCTTATTCTTTGCCAATTTATCTTATCTAGCTGCACAGTTAGTATAACTGGAAAATAGATAAAGTACTTGATGCTTGCCATGCATGAATCCTGGATTGGCTTCTCTAATGAAACATACAAGAGACCTTCAGCTGGGTAACTGTTAAGTTCTCCATGCAGGCATATCCAATTTCCTTTCATGTATAAGTCTTCTCTTTTTATCGCTGATTTACAAGATATTATTTTAGTTTCCAATTTATTTCCTTTCTATGTTTGACCAGCTAAGGAAGCGGCTAATGGAAGGAAGCTGGTGAGTAAATGGCATCCTACAACAAAGGGTACACTTCGAAGGAACTATAGGGTCCCATCCAAGTCTGAGGGTCGACGTCTTCTCAAAGCCGTTGCATCTCTATTGTCGGATGATGATCACTTTGTTGATGCCACATCTCACAAGGTATTACATTTAATTCCCTAATTTTCCTTAATTAATTTAAATCACACTATCTATTGATTTGAACATAATTTAACATATACTTGACATGATATCCATTGAGATCACTGTAGGGTTGTCAAATTAGGAGGGAAAGTGCTCATGGAGAAAGTGTGTGTTGCAACAATGTGAGAGCTCTTTTTGATGAGCTCCCCACTCCACACCTCATTGTGGAAATCACTCCTTTTCCTTCCGGAAATCTTACTGAGAAGGATTACACTAAAGCTGAGAAGCTTGAGAAGGTTCTCAGATCCAGTCCTTCTGTTTGAGCCATCTTTGGTGTTTCATGCATTCCTGTACATATTCTGTGCTGCTAACTTGTATATATGGATGTTAAACAGAAGCTTGTACAATTTCAACTCTTAACAGTGCACATATTGAGTTTAATTTCAGGAATCTCGTCTACATCTTTCTAAGTCTCAATAAAAATAATGGTGCTCTTACTGAGTTGGACCTGGAAAATAAGATTATATCAGCTTTTGATTTTTGATCTGATACCATTTTGTCCAGTGCCTTCAATAGTTTTCTTTTATGTGAACTTTTTCTTTCCTAATTTCTTTTATTGTAGAGAAAACCCACCTTTCGTTTAGCCCAATAAATCAAGGGAATTCTTCACTAGGCTTATCATCAGAACAATAATCACTTTACCATGCTTGGACATCTCTGGGTTTCTGGTTTGTGGTTTTATGGTATACTAGTAGGGCATGTTTGGTATATCAAGTGAGTGTGTATACCATGATTGATTATGTTGCTTTATCTACTTATGTTTTATAGACCAGGTCTATAAAGTATGGACATTTTACAAAATGAGTTGTGTCTACGTTTTAGAAACATATGGTTTTCGTATAAGTAGAAATAAAATAGAATATATGAAATATATTTTTAGTAAGAGACGAATAAATACGAATATAGATGTAAAATTTGGAGACTATATATTAAAACAAGTTATAAATTTTAAATATCTTGAACCCATTATACAAAATGATGGTGAAGTAAAAGAGGACGTAAATTATAGGATTCAAGTTAGATGGATAAAATGGAGGAAAGTTTCGAATGTCATTTGTAATAAAAAATTGTCGTTCAAAGTTAAAAGAAAATTTTACTGTACGGCTATAAGACTTGTTATATTGTATGATACTGAATGTTGGGTGGTCAAAAGACAACATGAAGATAAACTCAACGTTGCATAGATGAGAATATTGCGTTGGATGTGTAGACACACCAGAAGAGATATGATTAGAAATGAGTGTATTAGAAAGAAGGTTAGGGTAGCACCTATTGTGGAGAAGATGATTGAATCTCGCTTAAAGTGGTTTGATTATGTGTGGAGAAGACCTGCAGAAGTCCTAGTGAAAATAGTAGATCATATGGAGAATAGTCTAATAATTAGAGGTAGAGAGAGGTTAAAGAAAATAATAGGTGAAACTATTAAGAATAATTTAATAGTTAATAATCTATCTATTGATCTCATTCATAATAGGTCACTGTAGTGCCGTTTGATCTATGTAGTGGATTCCACCTACTGAAAAAATGTTTAGTTGTTGTTGTTGTGTTTACGTTTGACACATATTGAAGATGATACGATTCTTCAAACTAGATATATACACTTCAAATTCTATAATATCACAGTCTCCATGTTAGTGTCTTTACTTCTCAGAGTTTACCTTGAAATTTTGCTATACATATGAGTGTAAAGAATCAACCTCATCTTGATAGTAAGTGTAAAGGATCAACCTTATCTTGATATAAAATTTCACTTAATTAAAATTTAGGAGTTTATTCTTAATTTTCAGTCAATTTTGTCCTTTTGTATTAAATTGAAATCAAGTAAAAGAAATTGAGGATGAAATTGTACATTTATAATTATTTAGTGACAAAGCTTAAGTTAGAATATATTTTTAGGGATCAAAATGTGAATTTTGATCTTTTTCTATCAAGCCTCATAATAGTGACCGAATATGGGAATGTCCCATTTAACTTGGAAGTTTAAATTTTCAACCTTGAACACCATATATTAACTTTATATATATATATATATATATATATATAAGAAATATATTCATTTCAAGTTTATAAAATTCATATTCACACTTGTTTTCGGTAATACATTGGAACTCTTTTTTTTAATATATATTAAAATGTTGTTTAAAATTAATAAAATTTACATTTAAACCTTCTCTATTTTAAAAACATAAGGCACTTATCTTTTTAATTTAAAATTTTTATAAGCATTAATTTAATATTATAGTAATTTACTCCACGTTGAATTAAAATATTAAGAGTTTCAGAAAGTATTACAGTGAGATTTCTTATAAAAAAGTTTTCGTTAACAGAGTAAACAACAAACTATACGTTATGCAACATGCACTCCTTGCACATCCATGCATAGGCTCGAGTAGGAACCACACATTTGGGCTATCATATTCCTGCAAATCAAAGCCATGGCTGTGTGCCCAACTTGCCATCGATCCGTAATGTGGTCGTAGAGTACAATGTCAAAAGCAGTCCAAAAAAACAAGAAAAAACAATTCGACAATGCGTTTGTCCTTTTGTCATTATTGAGGGTTATTGTTGACGCCTAGCACCAAGGTGAGTCCTTTATTCTCAAGTTGATTGGTCCCTAAAGGTGAATTAAAAAATAATTACAAATAATTTAAAATTGAAGGAAAGTATTTGTTTTTTTGTTTATTATTAAAATAATAGTATCTTGGTTAGCTTTATTAATAGAAAATGGACATAAAGTGTTAAATATTGATAAATAAAAATTGAGTGTTAAGGCTTTTTTGGTAACTATTTTTAAAATCAGTTTTTTATTTTCAATTTTTTAAAAAATAAAAAAGTTGTTTGATAACTTGTTTTTAATTTTCATTTTGAAAATAAGTTCTAAAAATATTTGGTTTTGTTTGATTCTTTTTTTAAAATAAAATTGTTTCTAAAAAGTATGTTTGCAAAATGAAAGTAAAAACAAATTCGCTCAATAAATTGTTTTAATTTTTTTTTTAAATAACACATAATAAAAAACATGTTTGATAAAATTATTTTGAGAACAAATTTAAAAAAAAAAAAATAGAAAAGTCGTTTGATATAAAATAGCTTTTATTTTAAAATTTTTATGATGACTTTAATTTTTTAAATGAATTATAGTAGTATTTTAATGAGAATATAAAAAGAATAAATAAGTAAAAAAAAATCATCATAAAATTTAATATAATATTGATATGGCATTAATATTTTTAAATATATTATTTTAAAATAAATAAAAATATTATTTATAGTTGTACATACTAATTATAGGTGGTACAAAAATGACATTAACAATTATATAAGTTATTATATATAAATTATTAAGTAGAATTGTTATGTTCTAACTACATCCAATTTAAAATATGGTCATGATATATTGTCATTTTTGCCGCCTCTTGATCAGATAATCTTGACAAGTTATCTTCTTTAAAGTTTGTCTACCTCGACTTTGTATTTTCATTTAAAATCTTTATTTCTATGTCATCAACATCTTCACATATATTAAACAATTGATCACATAAAATTTACTTGCGTATATAATTATGAATAGCACAACAAGCTATCACTATGAGTCGTTGTCTACTAAGTTTGTACAGTGACATTAATTTTAAAATAGAAAATATGTTCTTTAATACTCTAAAGAAATGCTCAATAATAATTCTTAATAATGAATGTCTATAATTAAATTGTTCTTGACAACTTTTTGATTGTCCACCTCAACCTCTATATTATTGTGCATGATATATTTCACCTCTATAAGGGGGAAGAAAACCTCTGGTGCAAGGATACCCAGCATCTACAAGATAAAATGAACCTACATCAATGAATATACATTATCAGACTATAAATTATGTATTTTTAAAAAAATAAGAGAATTTTAACAATATAATATTTAACATTTGTAGGCCATGAAAATTTTGCATTTGGATTAGTAAGTGCATATAAATAAACATTGGCATCATGTGCACTACCTTCTTATCTCGAATAGACATATGTGAACATCATATTAAAATCACAAACATACATCACATTTTGTGTCACAATTGTCTTTCTACCTCTGCACGATGTTTGTTTTTCAGCAGAAATCCATTGCGCTCATGTGTGTGCCATCAATTACACCTAAACAATTCTATTACAAACAAACCATTACAAAAAATCAATTATCGATGCAATAAAAAATAAAAAAGTGATTTAGTAAATTTTTAACATGAACACATATCTTGAACCATGAATAATAATTTGAGTTAACTTTAATTTTTCTAGGCAACTTTATAGACTCTCGTTTGATTGGCTCTTTTTCTAATTGAAATACTACTCTCAACACTTCTTTAAAATAACGAGAAACTGTTTTTGTGGAATGTTGAAAACGGTCCGATACTACTCTATTGTTAATATTATGCCTTATAATGAACAGGAACATAACAACTTTTTTTCCACCAACAAATATTGTGAATCATTTAAAAAACTTTTCCTTCTTAATTCATTACAAAAATTAATAAAACATGTTTTTTCTATTCGCAACAACTTAAAACTAGTTGTCCCTGATCTATTTAATAACTCTGAAATAAATACACAACCAGTTGATACAGATGTTTGAACCTTGGTTTTATTTAGAAATTTGTCCTTATAATCATAGACCATACTAATGATGTATAGTTCAGCTAATTTATCATCTTTAAAATCTGATGACGTCTCGTCAAAACTACATGTATCACTATCTGATAATGTATTATTTACATCCATCATGGTGAAAATCTGTCACATAAATAAAATGTACATAACAACTATAATATATTCAAGAATTACAAAATTAAATACTTGTAACAAATCAATTACTCAAACTAATCAAATATTGTCATCAACATAATATTAATTATAATATAAAATTGTTCAAAACATTTAAATAAATTTTCCCAAGTATTATCCAGCACTTTTAAAATTATTTTAAGATAAATATACCATACAATGAACAAGTCACTACTTAAAAAAAAAAACTTTCACTAAAGTCTAGCTAATCATCCTCTCTTTCTATCACTAAACATTGTAAGGAACATTTCTCTCCAATTAAAATAGGTAAATTTCTCTTAGGCTTTCATATAAATATCATCATAAACATATTCAATTTTTTCAAAAGCAGCCATACACTTAGCAATAGAATAATCAACTGATATAACTGTAGAACTAGTAGTCTCGTCACTCTTTGTCCTATACCTTTCAGTCTTAGCTAATGAAATTTATGCTCTCGCCTTTGATGCGTCAGTCCATGCTAGAAGTGTATCTCACATGTGTAAAGTTATAGGTTCTTTCTTGAACTTACGCTCTTTAACTTGAATTGTGTGTTTTCCACTACGTGTGGTGCGCTTAATTATTTGTGTGGCAACATCATTTGAACTATCCTGATCAAAATTAACATGAACACAAGTATTAAGGTATTCACTTTCAAGCTCATTTTCTTCGTTTGTATTTGGTGGATCTTTGGTAGATGAATGATAAAGTACTCTAATTGCAGTACTTCTGTTGAATATGATTCCCAATAATTTATAGTGCTCACAACTTTTCTTTTGAAATTGAGCAGCATCAAGATGTGTTTATAGTCATTTTTAAAAAGTGAACTAAGTATATTCAAAATAATTTGTAAATAAAACCATAAATTTGCAAGTTGTTATATACCTGAATATAAATTTGTCAAATTGTTTCATCGGCAGTAACAGTGTTGATTTCTGCATCTTACCCAAATCTAGTGTATTGCAAGAGTAAAGAGAATTAGAAATGCATTGATCACAATCTATTGAACTTTTGCTTTATTTGTTTTACACTGAAAGAGCGTTTAGTAATTGACTAGAGTTTATCTTTAATGGAAACTTATATCTTAGAATGAAATACACCATTTTGCATATTACCTTTTGTGACATCTTCAACCATGATGTCTATGTAAGTTTTAATTATTGAATCAGGCCAAAACTTGCTCTCATTAGTTTCTATCTATATGAACAAATATTAAAACACCATTAATTAACAATTCCCCATAGGCATGATCATAAAGAAGATAATACAAATAAAAATAGAACAAGTTGGCTAACAAAGAAAAGAAATCAAAAGAAGAAACATTGCATTCCAAAAATCAGTAATTTTTTTTAAGTCTTACACATCATATTTACAAATGTTTAATGAAAAACTAACAAGTTGGCATTCTCATTGTAAGGTCCAAAAACCTTGTATTTCAAATATAATATCAACTATAAATATTCCTTTCAAGTATACTTTAAGCTTTTTCCAGTTTTACTAATAATTGATAAAATAAAATTCAAGTAATCACTCTTTAAAGTATATGATATAATATTTCTTGGATCAAATAAATAAATCAATCAATCTTCTATATCTTGTAAAGTCTACATATGTGTCTTTTTTAAAGGGGAGGGGAGCAAAAGCATAAGGTTATTTGGAAAAGGCAAGTGAAGATGAACTTCTATCATATTATCAAAAAAGAAAAAGGAAAAAGATCCACTTCAATCAAGTTCAGGATGTTATCATAGATCAAAAAGTTAAAATAAGAAAGAGTGGAACACATGAAATACTTGGTTTATTTGGTTTTTAGAGTGATTAAAAAAAATTAATACTAGAAAGATCTATTGGGTAAGAGAGAAAACTGAGCAAATTAAAATCAATAATTTATTTATCTTAACCACTTTCACCCTTATAAGCACATTAAAGCAATTTTCTAGTAGTTTAATTCATTTTTCCTATTTATTTTTTTAGATATTGAATAAAAGGTAATTTTTTTCATTTATTATATTGTTATGCATTTGTTGTATGTTTCCTGCTCTTTTACTACATCAATTCATTCAATATATCAATATGGTAAAAGCATCCTAGGTCACCAAAGTAGCATAATGAAAAATCAAACGTGAAGCCCCCACTTCCCAATAACAATATGTCAATTCTAGAAAGAGGCATACCATGAGTCTTTGAACTTTGTCTAGCCATTATGTGAGACATCATTTGGGTTAGTGGATGTATTTCCAATTAAAGATTGCAAAAGTACTTGTTGTGAGGTTATTTTCTTTTTTTACAGTTTTCTTTAATGCTTTGTTCGCTTAAGTTACTACTTTCAGAAATATTTATGTATTTTACATACTAATTACATATTTAAGCCTTAGAGATATAAGAAAATTCTCAGTCCTAATCTAAAAAATATAACTCCAATCTAATATCTCTATATTTCCAAGTGTAATCTAAAAATTAAAAATAACAAAGTTCACAAAAGAGAGTCGAAAACTAGTAACCCATCCAAAACCCCTAGTTTAGAGAGAGAAAATCATAACTTAGAGATAGAGAGAGAGAAAGAGATTCAGAAGCCACATACCATAAAGAGATTGAAAGCCCACAAAAGAAAAATTATAGAAAAGGAGAAAAGGGAAGGAATCAAACCTTTTTCTCTGCTTTCCACAAACTCTCATTTTCTAACCTTCGCTACTTTTTCTTCTGTTTATCTATACCCTTTCAGCAAGTAGAAGACTCATTTCCTTTACTTAATAGCCTCCTTTTATTACACAGAAAAATATTTTTTTAATAAATATTGCTTTTAATTACTATTGTGCTGAGAATTGTTTTTTTCTCCACCTTTTTGCTCGTTTGAGAATAGAAAACAGGTTAAGGTTGTTCTTTTTTTTCTGTTTTTAAAACAATATTTTAAAAACAAGTAAAAAAATACATTAAACAAATTTTTTTTTATGTTATTTTAAAAAAACTGAAAAAAAAAATTAAAAATTAAAATCAAACAGACTCTTTGTTTTTAAAACAAAAAATAAATAAAAACAAGATAAAGTTGTTTTTATTCCCAAAAACCGTAAAAAACAAATAAAAATATATTTTTAAAATAATTTATTAAACAGAATTTTTTATACTTTTATTTAATAGAACAATTTTTAAACATAATTTTTTTAAAAAAATATAAAAATATAATCAAACAAGTCCATATCTTTTTGGTGCTCTTAATTTCTCCAGAATTGAAACCTTGTGAGCTTGTTGGCTTATGGTTTTATATTCTTAAAAAAATTATAAAATTATTTTGTAAATAATTTTTGAAATAAAACATATAAAAAAAATGTTTGAAAGTTTTGTTTTGAAAAAAATAAAAATAAAAATAAACTTGTTTCCAAAAAAACTTGTTCTAGAAACAAGCTTTGAAAACTAATAAAAAAAAGGTTTAATTCACAATTTTTATGAAATTTTTGGTTAGCTTTTTACATAATAAAATTATTATTAAGATGATATTTTTCAATTCAAAATTTTTTAATATCCTTATAATATTAATGACTAACATTACAATAACTTTAATATAGAATGAACGTGAACAAACATACTTTGAACTTGATTTTTCAGTTATTTAAGCAAAGTCTTAAATAGTAATTGAATGATAATACAAGTTTATGTTACGGCATTAGGATTGTTATAATGTAACCCAATCTAGTCTATACTTTGTATTTTCACTTGGGTCAATCTTAGCATCTGAAATAAGAAGGATCATACCACCCTATCCAAGGATAATAATTTTTTTGAGTTCAAATATTCACGCCTCCTTGAAGTAGAGAAAAATAATTGCAAGATTTCAAAATTGAAGGAGCTTGTAAAGGAATCACAAAGGAGGAAAGAAAAGACCATGAATATTTTTGTTAGAACCTATATTTTGTTTGGCTTTCTGGAATTGGTTTTGATGATGAGGATATAGCAGAGTCATAGTGTTTAGGGTTCATATTCACTTGGTTGTTAGTATAATTAATAAATCAATTAGGCTATATTAATTAGGCCAAATTAAGATTGGATTGTGTTAATTGGCCTATTCTGGTTTTGGTTATTTATGCTCCATCCTCCATGTACCCAATGCAATACCAAGTCAAGAAATATCTAAACTTCAAGTGTAATCTTATCTAATGCATTATGCCTTCTTTGGATTGTGTAATAATAATAATTTCCCTAATTACTATGTATTGGTTATTCCTTTCAATCTTATGCTCTATGTGGCAACATAATTTGGCTATATCTTTCAGTTTGACATTTTTACACTAGAGCATCACTGTGGTGATCATTTTTTTTTTTTGAACAAGTAAAAATCCACTGAGAAATACAATAAGCACAAGACAAACAACATAATAGAAGATAAAGACAAGTATAAACACAAGGCTAACAACAAAATATAAAATAAAGGTAGGTGAAATAAATATAATCATTTTAGTCCTACAACTTCTAAAATTATAAAAAAAAAAACAAATAAACATATATTACAACAAGAGAATACAAAGACAACACACCTCATACTCGTCCGATAGTGTTGCCTACATATAGCTATCATCTACTTGTTTTCAATACTTGTACATTTGATATCAAACCATCTCGTTATATTCCACTCATTCATTGCTGCTCTGAAAACTTGGACATCCCTAAACTTTATCCCAATCTTCAACATATTGAAATCAACAATTTCTCACTTTCCTTCATCATTTATCCTTGGATGTACTCAACATTATACTCATTCTCAATTTCACTCAGGAACTTCTCCATCTTCTATTTTATTTTCCTTCTTATTGTGTTACCCTTGCAACTCACCTCCACACTTGTTGTAGTTCCCTCTCTTTTTTTCCCTTTACTAGACTTAACATCTCCTTCACTAGCAACATCTTAGTACATAGAATTATTGATTTTCAACCTCTTACTTCATCTATTCATCCCATCACAACCATGCTTCTATTTGGACTAAACCAAACTGTTTTCTTCATCTTGGGTTTCTTAGTAGCAAGTTGAACATCCCTTGTTTGTTAATCCTTTATTTTTTTTAACCCTTAATTTATTTTGGACTAGTTCACCTAGTTTTTGCAAAGATTTCATCATCTTCAGGACCTTCCAAACCTTCATACATCCATGTTTCAAGCTTAGAAAATATCTCCACTCTGTTGTCACTATTTTCATTAGCATTATCCTTATTATATCCCTGTTCAGTGAGCATAATTTTTCGTTGGTCATCCACTAGCTCTGGGGGATCGCATGTCTATCCTTTATAATAGGCACTAATCCATTTTCTAGTTAACCATTAGGCAATAGATAGAATAACTCAGAGTACATAGGGTAATCATGGTCAGCAAGTATGTTAATTAGTTTATAATAATTCACAAACTAAAATTAAGGTCTATGTTGCTCATGTCAACCCAACCCGGTTCGTAAATAAAATAAAGAATGTTCTTGAAATAGCCACCATCATACCAATTTATGGATACTTTGTTAGACATGCCTATTCATGAAAAAGAATGTATTTGCTAACAAGGATTATCTTAATTAGTAAGATCGAGTTGTATTGACTAAACGATCTGCAGTTCGATTTTTGTTAGTGATTCCTTATTAGTAGGCATCCACTAATTCCGATGTACATACCATGTCTTGGAGTTGAGCAAGCTATCTAACTCTCAAAAATTTTCCATTACCAAAAAATACAATTTAAACTAAATAAAGGCCACAAGAAACAATACATATACAAAACACAAGAAATTGTACAAGTGACCACTATTTCAAAAAAGCCAATAAAGATAATCCGATATTATGTTTAAGGTTAAAATTACGTGACAGGAGGAAGACAATAGCCAGTACTTGTTGAACATGATATTTTTCCCCTACCTCTCCATGGATATTATTTAGCTTCTTTTTGTAGATTCCTAATATGTTGACCTACATGTCCTAATTATGTTTTATTCCACTCCTATAGACTATCACAGACTGCATTCAAATTGAAACAATTCTGTGACATTAAGTCAATATAATCAATGTGCCTCAAGTGATTAGCAATAATATGTTTGCAATTAGCATGGCGGCCGGTCTACATCTATTCAAACCTAAAATATCTATCTTTCTTCCTACTACCTTACAAGGTGTTGAGTCTCATAATAAATAAAAAATAATAGAAAGGTGGTTAGTAAAACCATTTGGAAGATGCGATACTCGGCTATCAAGAAAAAGATGCTCTTATTTAGAATTAGCCAAAGCTTAGTCCAACCTCATTAATATTATAAATTTATAATCAGCATCACACTTGTTACACCAAGTGAAATTTTGCCCTTGAAACCTTTGTCCTTGACTTCACATTCATCCACTACCTAGCTAAATAGTTGAATTTTCGTTTGTGTGTCATTCTCCCTTTATGCTCTAACTCATTCAAGATTTCATTGAAACCACCCATAAGCAACCACAGACCATGGAAAGCATCCTCAATAGATTTCACCATCTACTAGGTATGTTGCCATTGATTAGTTATAAACTTGCCATAAAATCCATTGAATTGCCAAACACCATAGAAACTATCATTAATCAACATATATATATATCTATATATATATCTGTGTGTGTGTGATATTTTTTTTTATAGATAAAAAATATTTCATTCAATAAACAGGTACAAGAGAGGCTAAAATTTATAGAAATCTTAACAAGATACAATATGATATTTTGACATAGTGGACAGTGAAACATCTTACTCAAGAGTCCATAATAGCATTAGACCACCCTTCCTCCCATCACATGCTACACAAAGGCCATTAGAGAAGACCAATCTCATCCATAAACTAGTAGCCTCACCAACAATTAACTTGGCTTGACATAAAAAAACTAAGCCAAAAATCCGAGACATAAAAATCAAACTACTCAAGGATTCCCAAGCCCTTGGTAATTTTAAGTTAAGATTTCCATAATAGTGAATAGGACTGAACACCAGTCACCACCAATATAAAGTATGAATCACCTTCCAATCCTTAATTTAGTTTTTGTTTTCTTTTTGTAATTTGAGCACCACCAATAATAGTGATCTCCATCCCATTACCTTCTTGCTCATTTATTTTCCTTTTAATAGTTTCAGGAAGTTGAATAGTTTGCATTTGCTAATTATAGGCTTGGGTCCTTATCTTCTACTTCTTACCACTAAAGCAAACTTGCTCATTATTCTTCTCATAATGATAGGCACAATTATTAAATAATTGTCACTATTTGTTATAACTTATGAGTTCTTAAAACTATTCAGTACTTCCATGCTCATAAACTCGAGATCACTTCATGCATTTGGTATTGATTATCTTTAGCCTTTGCTTAGGAATTAGACATTATGTCACGCCTCTACTTTAGGAACGCGAACAACACTACTATCTGATAACGTCCGATAACTTTATATTTATTTATTTACAATCAACATCATAATAAGTCATAATAGGATGATATCATACGTTTGCTAATCTCAACAAAACTAATTATACATACCAGGTTTACACTTATCAATTTTATAGCAGAAATAAAGATTCTACTTGTGGCATTCAGAGCAACTTTAGAGTACAAATATATTACAATTTTAAACACTGAGAACCCAAAAACAATTTAGGCTCACCACTGAAGTACGACACTTAGTCGTTCAAGAAGCCGCAGGACCAAACTCTGGATTTTTATCTGAAAAACATATAAACCACATATAGTGAGTTTTACAACTCAGTGAGCAGATAACACCTCCTATGACCTCTTAGGTCAACATATGAATATACTTTTTATTTTAAAAGTTGTCACATTGAAATCACAATTCAGAGGTACATTCATATGGGACCCGCATTTCAAATAAACTCTGTTCAAATTCATATGCATATTCAATTCTTAAATAATGCTGTAATAATGGTAATAAAATCATGTTATGCATCAACATAAATCTTATGAAAACATTTAGAGGATCTCATATCAGAACCACCATATCAGAATTTAACCCATTCCGTACTTTGGTGGTATAGGATTTGCCTAAAATCAGTATTCCGCTGAGATTTGCCCTACTACCATTCAAGAGGACACGCGAAGGGATTCCATATAGGTATTTCCCAAGCACACAGTAAGGGAAGGCAAATCATAACTCATATAACTGGCATCTCGCCCATATATAAGGCATTCCGCTCTCCATCACATATCATTTCCCATGTGTTGGCCCTCACATGAGGCTAGCACCACCCCCTACTAACTGAGGCAATCAAGGTGCGCACCAAGGCTAACATCACCTGCTGTTAGCAGACAGTGTTTCCAATAGAATTCCTCCATAAAATCCATAATCTCATATATTACATTTTAATCAAAATAGAGGTACTCTTTAATGCAGCATTTTCATTTTCAGTATATTCCTCTGTCAAAACTTCCCAATAAGGGAAATCACATATATATGCCTATATCCAAGGCAAACATTTTACTGTATAAATCAATATCATATGCATAACATATTTCCTTTACCATATCATGGAAAATACATGTAAAAATCACATGTTCACCGTATTTCAAAATTCATTTCAAAAGTCATACTCTTCTTGAACTAGATATCATATTGCAACCATTTCAGATATTCTAAACCATTTCAGAAACATATAAAAGTATAAATAACTTGTAATCATGCTCATTTATCAATGTAAAGTTCAAGAAGAGTAAAAACAAATTATAGAAAGAATTATCTACTCACAGGTAAGAGCCCCAGATTGGATAGCCCTAAATTGTACTTTTCTGATTTCAATTCGATCAAATAGACCTTGAAAACATCCAAAAATCAAGAAAGCAACTTCGGGAACTTGGTTACAATTCACCGCCGAAAAATACTATTCACGACGAATAAAAAGACTGTTAGATGACCGAAAATATATTTATCTTAAGGTTTATCTAACTCTTGAATTTATCTACGGTGTCAGAATTTCAATTGGAGCTCTCTAAGTAAAAGTTTTAGTATTTACCTTTTTCTGAGATTTTCTACTTCAGATCTACAGCGATTCAACAGCTGATTTGAAAAATTGATTGGTCAAAACCGTAGTATTTTTCGTCCTGAATCCAATAGTACCTTCAGTTTTGAGATTGGAAGTCAATAGGCATTCCAGATCTAAAGAGAAAATTGAAGATACTATTCACTCACTATTCACTTTTTGATTTTTTTCAACATTTGCAGTGGTCATTGTCTCCCTCGGTTTCTTCTTTCCTTTTATCTTTTTTTTTAATAATAATAATTATTATTATTTAATAATTAATAATAGGATTTTCTTTTATATAAATTCATATAAATTCCATTTTTTATCCTAAAAATTTCTAAAAATTTACATTCTCATAAACCTTTGGTTAAACTCTTAAATCATGATTTTTTTTTGATAAAAATCGTAATAAAACAAATCTCAAAATAAATATCTTTATACATATTAAAAGAATGAATATTTCTAAAATACAATAAAATTCATTAGAGGCCGGTATAATTATTTGAAGCAACACAATAATTATTTTACTTAAAAGTGTACTTACTTTTAGTAAGACATAATCATTTTTAAACAACTAAAAATATATTTGCTTATAGCAAAATACTATCATTTAAAAATAAAAAGTATGCACCAAAACGTAAATTCTCATATTTCTTTTATAACTCTTTAATCTATTTAAATAATAAACTTATTTTCACCTCCATTTTAAAAATCTTCTCTTTAATTCAAAATTTCTTTAATTTGAACTTTTCGTTAAATTTTATGGTTATTACATTCTTCCCCCTTAAAGAAATTCGGTCCCCAAATTTTATCACTACAGTTGCAAATAAATACTAACCTCATTGTTCAAACAAATGCGGATATCTGGTGCGCATATCCTCCTCTCTTTCTCAAGTAGCTTCCTCAGAAGAGTGATTTTTTCATATCACCTTCACCGTAGGTATTTTCTTTGACCACAACTTCTTTACTTGTCTGTCCACTATTGCCACTGGTTGTTCTTCATAGGTTAAATTTTCTTGTAACTGAATCTATGGACACTGTATAACATGTGTAGGATCCGGTAAATATTTCCATAGCATAGACACATGAAAGACTGGATGGATATTACCCAATTCAGGAGGTAAAGCCAAACGATAAGCTACCGGACTGATCCTATCAAGAATTTCAAATGGTCCTATATACCATGGACTTAATTTCTCTTTCTTCCCAAATCTCACTACTCCCTTCATATGAGATATTTTCAGAAAAACATGTTCACCTTTGGCAAATTCTAATGGGCAACGTCTATTATCAACATAGGCCTTCTGTCTACTCTGAACTGCTAACAATCTTTCCTTAATTAATTTTACCTTGACCAGTGCATCCTGTACCATATCAAGCCCTAAAACTTTTGCTTCACCCATCTCAAACCATCCAATCGGGGAACAGCAACACCTACCATATAATGCCTCAAAAGGAGCCATTTGTATACTGGCTTGATAACTATTGTTATAAGCAAATTCAATTAAAGGTAGAAATTTTTCCAACTACCCTGAAAATCTAAAGCACAAGCCCGAAGCATGTCTTCCAATATTTGAATGGTTTGCTCAGACTGCCCATCTGTTTGAGGATGGAATACAATACTGAGATTCAACTTCGTGTCCAAAGCTTCTTAGAAAACTCTCCAAAAACGAGCTGTGAATTGTGGTCCTCGATAAGAAATAATTGATATTGGCACTCCATGAAGCCTCACTCTTTCATTCAAATATAATTTTGCATATTGAACTACATTGTACGTGGTTTTTACTGGTAGAAAATGTGCTAACTTAGTTAACCTATCAATGATCACCCATATTGAATCAAACCCTTTTGGTGTTCTCGGTAACCCCGTAACAAAATCCATAGTTATTCTTTTCCATTTTCATTCAAGTATCTTTATCTGCTGATGAAGTCCTGTAGGCCTTTGATGTTCCGCTTTTACCTACTGATAGATTAAACATCAAGATACGTAATCCACTATGTCTTTCTTCATACCTTCCCACCAATAAATTTCTTTTAGATCCTGATACATTTTAGTTATTCCAAGATGAATTATATACATAAATCTATGGGCTTCCTCTAAAATTTCTTTCTTAAGTTCTTTTTTATTGGGTACACATATCTGCTTACCAAATCTCAGAATTCCTTCAGAGTCTACAGTAAATTTGACTTCACCACCATCCTTCACTTCTTCCATTTTCTTGCACAAATAGACATCCTTTCTCTGTGCCTTTTTCACCTGCTCGATCAAAGATGATTGAAACTGCATATGAGCTAACAATATTCCAGGCTCCCTTACTTCCATTACTACCCCATCACTTTCTAGCTTATGTATCTTTTTAACTAACGGCCTTCTTACCATTGCAATATGAGCCAAACTACTTATAGACTTCCTACTTAATGCATCAGCCACAACATTGGCCTTACCTGGATGGTATAGTATTGTGCAATCATAATCTTTAAGTAATTCCATCCATCGTCTTTGTCTCAAGTTAAGATCTTTTTGTTGAAAAATATACTTGAGATTTTTATGATCTGTATAGATTTCGCATGTCTCACCATACAAATAATGCCTCCAAATTTTAAGAGCAAAAACTACTGCTGCCATTTCCAAATCATAAGTCAGATAATTTTGTTCATGTGGTTTAAACTATCTAAATGCATATGCAATGACTCGACCATTTTGCATCAACACACATCCTAATCCAATTCTCGATGCATCACAGTATACCGTATATCCTCCAATACTTGAAGGAATAGCTAATACTGGTGCCGTAGTCAGACATTCTTTAAGTTTTCGAAAACTTCTTTCACATTCATCTGACCAGTCAAACTTTCTTCCCTTTCTTGTCAACCTCGTCAAAAGAGCAGCTATCTTTGAAAATTCTTTAACAAATCTATGATAATAGCATGCTAAACCAAAGAAACTACGAATCTCTGTAACTATAGTAGGGCGTGGCCATTTCTGCACTGCTTCTATCTTTTTAGGGTCAACTTGAATACCATATTTGGTAACCACATGCCCTAGGAAGGTAACACTACTAAGCCAAAATTCACATTTTGAAAACTTAGCATACAGTTGGTGTTCCCTCAGGGTTTACAATGCTATTCTTAAATGCCGCTCATACTCTTCTGAACTTCTTGAATATACCAAGATATCATCTATGAATACAATGATGAATTGATCCAGAAAAGGTTTGAACACCCTATTCATTAAATCCATAAATGTGGCTGGAGCATTTGTTAGACCAAATGGCATTACTAACAACTCATAATGCCCATATCGAGTTCTAAAAGCAGTTTTTGGAATATCCTCCTTCTTTATCCTCAATTGATGATATCCAGATCTCAGATCAATTTTTGAAAAACATTGGGCACCTTGTAATTGGTCAAAAAAATCATCTATTCTGGGTAAAGGATATTTGTTTCATATAGTCACTTTGTTCAACTGCCTATAGTCAATTCATAGGCGTAAGGATTCATCTTTTTTCTTTACAAAAAGAACAGGAGCACCCCAGAGAGATGTACTGGGTCGAATAAAGCCTTTATCTAGTAAATCTTGTAGTTGCTCCTTTAATTCCTTAAGTTCTGCAGGTGCCATCCTATAAGGAGGTATGGATATTGGTTGTGTTTCAGGGAGGATGTCAATACTAAACTCAATCTCTCGGTCTGGTGGTAATCTTGGCAATTCCTCAGGAAACACATCAGGGAATTCTCTAACCACTGGAACCTGCTCTACACTGGTATACTTCATTTCAACATTTTTGACTACTGCTAAATACCCCTAGCATCCTTTTTGTAAACAGCTTATGAGCTGTTAAGGCTGAAATTAAATTATTAGGCACTTCACTACGATCTCCTTGTATTATGAAAGAAGATTCTCCAGGAATGTTAAACTTAATCACCTTAAGGTGACAATCTAGAATAGCATGGCATGATGCCAACCAATCCATTCCCAAAATCACATCAAAGTCTACCATATCTAGAACTATCAAATCTATAAGAGTCTCCTTGCCTTCTATCGAAATCTTACACGATCTATACACATCATTTACCAGCAAGAATTCTCTCATTGGAGTAGCAATCATAAAAAACCAATGTAAACTAACAAGTTCTCTATCTAATTTCTTAGCAAAGCATGGTGATATATAAGAATGAATAAAACCATGATCGAACAAGACATATGCTTTATGGGAACATACTGATAATGTACCTTTCATAATTTCATTTGAAGTTTGAGCATCATGTCGTGTCAAAGCAAAAACTCGAGCTGGTTCTCGGCCTCGACTTCTTGATCCTCTACAAGTACCACCACTACTTGCTTAAACTAAAGCTGCTCTATTTGGTCGTGCTGGCATAGATGCAGGAGGTGAAGCTGGTTGTACCGATGTTTGACTAAAACTTTGTAGTTGTAGAAAATTTCTCATCAAATGACCCATTTGTCCATACTTAAAACACGCACCAGTTTCTTTGCGACATTGTCCAGTATGAGGCCTACCACAATTAAGACATGGTGAAATTGATCTTGAATCTTGTTGGCTAACAAGTCTCATATCTCTTTGATTCATTCTTTACTTGTTGATATTCACTAATGTCTGATTAGAACTACCAGTTCCTGCTTGAGTAAAACGCTGTGGATTTTGAAATCTTGATCCTCTGACATTAGGATTAGAACTTGTTTAAGCATTACTATCTCGATCTCTTTTTCTTCTTTTTAAACCTTCAATATCTGCTTGCTCTCGTGTTTTCATCATTCTAGTACAATCCACAACTGTTGAATAAGTTGCAAAATGATTCATTTGAGGGCCCACCAATTTAAACATCGAGCGTATCAATCCCGAGACAAACCTCTTAATTCTATCTTTTTCAGTATGGATCAGATATGGTTCATATCTGGACAGCCGGGTAAAACAGATGTCATATTCAGAAACTGTCATGTTCAGTGTCTGTCTTAATTCTTCAAATTCTCTGGCCCTCTTGTCTCTTTCACTCATTGGCAGAAAGCGATTCATAAATGCTTCCTTAAACTCTTCCCACTCCATTGGTGGTAAAGTAACTGCCCGTCCTTGTACATGTGTCTTAAACCATACTTGAGCCACATCAAATAGTTGAAAAGACACCAGTTCAACAGATCTTCTACTACAGCACCCCAAAGCTTTTAGGACTCGTTCCACAACATCAATAAATATCTATGGGCCTTCCTGAACATCTGACCCAAAAAATGTTGCCGGTTTCAACTTAAGGAATTGCGGTAATGACACCTCAATCCCTATAAGCTTATCCTCTTACTCAGCTGTTCTTCCCAATTCTTGTATTTCAGGAGCATTTTCCGGTGGCTGGCCTTCCCTTCTACCTTGTTCTACTATAAACCCAGCCAATGTCTCTTAACTCCTATGTATACCAGCAATCATCTCAGTGGTTCTATCATGTGGCTCCTGAGGAGGTTCTACTCTTTCCTCAGGAACTTTATAAGATACATGGGTTTGTTCATCTTGTCTTGGGGTTCTCAGACCCCATGCACGCCCTCTACCTCTACCTCTTTCTCTAGGTCGGCCCCTACCACGGCCTCTTTGCACTGGAATTGTAGATTGTGCAGACTCTTCAATAAAGGGTGCACGATCTACTACTTCGTCTCTAGTGACTGCTCTAGTTCTTGGCGACATCATTTACTATATAGAATAAAATACCTCTTTAAAATACTACTATAATATGTATTCAAACCTTACACTAAAAAATTAAATACACTTAGAATAAGAAGGAAGTGAATATCCTATAGAATCCCTCAGCAGCACCTGAAGTATAAATATGTCTGGCTCATATCGATACTAAAGGTCCTACTAAAGATTCATTAGTTCTAATAGCCACAGGGAAACCTAATGCTCTGATACCAACTTGTCACGCCCCTATTTTAGGAACACGAATAACACAACTGTCCGATAATATCTGATAACTTTATCTTTATTTATTTACAATCAACTTCGTAATCAGTCATAACAGGATGATATCATACGTTTGCCAATCTCAACATAACTAATTATACATGCCAGGTATACACTTATCAATTTTACAGCAGAAATAAAGATCATGCCTGTGACGTTCAGAGCAATTCTAGAGTACAAATATATTACAATTTTAAACACTGAGAGCCCATAAACAATTTAGGCTCACCACTGAAGTACGACACCTAGTCGTTCAAGAAGCCGCAGGACCAAACTCAGGGTCTTTATCTGAAAAAACATATAAACCACGTGTAGTGAGTTTTACAACTCAGTGAGCAGATAACACCTCTTATAACCTCTTAGGTCAACATATGAATGTACTCTTTATTTTAAAAGTTGTCATATTGAAATCACAATTCAGAGGTACATTCATATGGGACCCGCATTTCAAATAAATTCTGTTCAAATTCATATGCATATTCAATTCTTAAATAATGCTGTAATAATGGTAATAAAATCATGTTATGCATCAACATAAATCTTATGAAAACATTTGGAGGATCCCATATCAGAACCACCATATCAGAATTTAACCCCTTCCCTACTTTGGTGTTATAGGATTTGCCTAAACTTAACATCCCGCTGAAGTTTGCCCTACTACTATTCAAGAGAACACGCGAAGGAACTCTATATGGGTATTTCCCAAGCACACAGTAAGGGAAGACAAATCATAACTCATATAACTGGCATCTCGCCCATATAGGAGGCATTCCGCTCTCCATCACATATCATCTCCCGTGTGTTGGCCCTCACACGAGGCTAGCACCACCCCCTACTAGCTGAGGCAATCAAGGTGCGCACCATGACTAACATCACCTGCTGTTAGCAGACAGTATTTCCAATAGAATTCCTCCATAAAATCCATAATCTCATATATTATATTTTAATCAAAACAAAGGTACTCTTTAATGCAGCATTTTCATTTTCAGTATATTCCTCTGTGAAAACTTCCCAATCAGGGAAATCACATATACATGCCTATATCCGAGGCAAACATTTCACTGTATAAATCAATATCATATGCATAACATATTTCCTTTGCCATATCATGGAAAATACATGTAAAAATCACATCTTCACCGTATTTCAAAATTCATTTCAAAAGTCATATTCTTCTTGAACTAAATATCATATTGCAATCATTTCAGATATTTTAAACTATTTTAGGAACATATAAAAGTATAAATAACTTGTAATCATGCTCATTTATCAATGTAAAGTTCAGGAAGAGTAAAAGCAAGTTATAGAAAGAATTATCTACTTACAGGTAAGAGCCCTAGATTGGATAGTCCTAAAATGTACTTTTCTGATCTCAATTCGATCAAATAGGCCTCGAAAAAATATCTGGAGGGTCCAAAAATCAAAAAAACAACTTCGAGAACTTGGTCACTATTCACCGTCGGCAAATACTATTCACCTGTCAAAAACACTATTCACGACGAACAAAAAGGCTGTTAGATGACCGAAAATATACTTATCCTAAGGTTTATCTAACTCCTGAATCTATCTACGGTGTCAGAATTTCAATTGGAGGTCTCTAAGTAAAAGTTTTAGTATTTACCTTTTTCTGATATTTTCTACTTCAAATCTACAACGATTCAACGGCTGATTTGAAAAATTGATTGGTCAAAACCGTAATATTTTTCGTCTTGAATCCAACAGCACCTTCAGATTTGAGATCGGAAGTCAATAGGCACTCTAGATCTAGAGAGAAAGTTGAAGATACTATTCACTTACTATTTACTTTTTGATTTTTTTCAACATTTGCAGCGGCCATTCTCTCCCCCAGTTTTTTCTTTCCTTTTATCTTTTTTTTAATAATAATAATTATTTAATAATTAATAATATGATTTTCTTTTATATAAATTCATATAAATTTCGTTTTTTATCCTAAAATATCCCAAAAATTTCTAAAAATTTACATTCTCATAAACCTTTGGTTAAACTCTTAAATCATGATTTTTCTTAATAAAAATCGTAATAAAACAAATCTCAAAATAAATATCTTTATACATATTAAAAGAATTTTTTTTTTAAAATACAACAAAATTCATTAGAGGCCGATATAATTATTTGAAGCAACACAATAATTGTTTTACTTAAAATTCTACTTATTTTTAGCAAGACATAATCATTTTTAAACAAATAAAAATATATTTACTTATAGAAAAATACTATCATTTAAAAATAAAAAGTACGCGTCAAAACGTAAATTTTCATATTTCTTTTGTAATTCTTTAATCCATATAAATAATAAACTTATTTTCACCAATTTTTATCTCTATTTTAAAAATTCTCTCTTTAATTTAAAATTTTTTTAATTTGAACTTTTTGTTAAATTTTATGGTTATTACACATCATATTACCACTTGGACCATTATCCACCCCTCCTCAGTCAAAGTGACCTTATTAGATGCAAGAACATTTAACTCGTGCATATTGCATGCCTTGTCAACTTTTTCAAGAAATGGGTTATAGCAAGTTTCAAAAACAGCAACTTTCCTATGTGATCCAATCTTCTCCCTTCCTTTCTCTTTTAACTGTAAGTTAGAGAGTCGGCCCTGTAGTTTTGGTATTGTGCATTCCAAAGAGTTTATGCACCATCCATTATTTTTAACTCCTCTTGCTTTAGATTGTGGATGTTTGTTCTCTTTACCATAAAATGCTTTTTTTTTTCTCACTTAGTGGCCCTAACCCAAGGACCCAACTCCCTCAATTATAATTTCTCATTCTTCTCATGCTCCATAACTTTTTTACAAGAATTTTCTTCGAGCCCAACAACTTCAGAATGGTGGCGTACCTGAGGATTGTAAAAAGTAGGCAAAAAGATTGATTATTCAACCTTAGCCGCACAATAAGCTTAGTAGCCATCTCTCCTCCTTCATTTCCTCCTTTTTTCTTCTAGTTTTTTTAGATCTAATTTTTTTTTGAATAATTTTTTTATGGAATTTTGTTTCTTCTTTTAGAGAAACTTTCTCAGGGAGATTTTTTCTTTCTTCAAGGAAGCTTTTCCCTTTTTCTAATGAAAATCTAGTGTTAATCAATATTTTGGAAGAACTACAACTTACACTACAGATATACAATATTTTAAGTTTAGAAGAAGAATAGTATAGAGAATTCTTAATCTTCAGAGAAGATTGGAGTTGTTGTCTATCCTTGAATGATTTCTTTTCTTCTTATAGCACTACTAAAAAACCGCGGTATTACGGCAGTTTTTTAGTGGTATAACGACAGTTTCGATCGTCGTTATGCCCATTAACGACGGTTTTAAAATCGTTGTGAAACTCCAGGTATAGCGATGGTTCCATCAACCGTGGGAATAACCGTTGCTATGTCTGATTTAACGACAGTTCTAAAAATCGTCGTTAAACCAGTTAAAAACCGTCATTATTTTCTATTTTTAAATTTTATTTTTAATTAATAAAATTAATTATAACGACGGTTTTTAGCAAAATCGTCGTTAAATAACGACGGTTTTTAGCAAAAATTGTCGTTATTTATAATTTTTTTTTTTTTATAACGACGGTTTTTCACAAAAACCGTCGTTAAATAACGACGATTTTTAATAAAAATCGTCGTTATTTATTATTATTTTTTAATTTTTAATTAATAAAATTAATTAAATTTTTTATATCAATTTTATTTGTAATTTAAAATATAATATTTTGTACTATTCATAAAACTACTAATAATGTTTTTATTATTAAATTTTTATGCAAAATAAAAATTAATTTATATTTTTAATATTGTATAAATTAATTTATATACATTTTATTTTATTATATAATAATTAAGCGTTTGAATTATTTAAAAATTAAAAATTGTAATTTAAAATTTATTAATATTTAACTAGATACTAAAGATGCATAAATTATTGAATTATAATGAATTTATATATATATACAGAAAATTAATAGTAACAAAAGTGACAAAATTACATATACAAATATAATAACTAAATCAAGTTTCGGGACCCTACGGATGCTGATCACGATGATGCCCACTACCACGATCGCTGGGGTCCTGAAAAATCAATTTTGTTTGTTAGAATTTTGAGTGTTTTTAAAATAAACAAAATTATACCAACAAAATTTATGTATTAAAAGGTTACCCTGAGTCCGAGACTGTGAAGTCCTGAAATTTCAGGTGGCAGCTGACTCTGAAATTTTTGTAGCAGGAACGTCATAGCAGCCTCCATCTGTGCTTGCCGTGCTGCGAGCTCAGCATCTCGCTCCTGCATAGCTGCCTTCATACTGCTCGACGTTCCACTCATGCATAGCGGTCTTCAGGCGCTCTACCTCACTCTGTAAGTCGTGGTATGACGGCCCCGACTGTGAGCTCGACCCAGACGAACCACGGCCGAAGACTTGAGTTGGGCAAACACCCAACCCAAATCCTCGAACGCGGCCGGAGTGCTCCTTAGTCCCAAGAGCTCTCGCAAGCGAATCGGCCGTCGAGAGCTCTTGGGACGAGCTGTCCTCCTGTTGGTTCGAAGCAATTTTCTACTAATAACATAAAATTAATAATATTAAACATTATCTCAAAATTAAATAATTACTCATGTACGGTAGAAGAAATTTTATTACTTACTGCAACAGCCCGAGCTTCGTCGTTGATGTATGATCCGTCAGCTCTTTTATGAGCTGCCGTCCATACATCACCACGAGTCACTCGACCGCCAAGCTCAATCTCCTGGATTTAAAAGAAAGTAATCAATTTATTATTACATATATTATAGTCATCTCAACATTAAAAATAATTTTATTTATAGATATGAACTTACCATCTCTGTCTTCTTACGCGCAAGACTCTTCGATCCAGTGGTGTGTGGCATTGTAAGTTGTCTTCTGTTCCGTTTATTCTTCGTGGCCACATCCTAATTAATCACATAGACAAAATAATTAGTCACAATAATTTAAAAGTTAAATTTGATAAATATATTAATATACACGACTTACCCTAGACTTCACGTCAAGGCAATAGTCTATGAAAGTTGCCGACTGATCAGGTGGGATGCCGGTAGGGACTTCAGTCCGCAGCTGATCTATGGTCTTCATGCCGTCATACACCAGGCGAAAGAAATTGTACCGTGCAGCTCTCCATTTCGCGCCTAGCGACTACATGATCAGTTTTTTGTGTTGATCCGTCACATTAAAATGCGTCTGCAGTCGAAAATAAAAAATTAGTTACACATATATTGCACATTAATGACAAATAAATACAATTAATTACAAAATATATGTTTCCATACCTGAACGTTGTTTACGAAGACATTCGTCTTCGACTGTTGAGGAATGCTCCTCCAGTCCCTATAAGAGATCGGGAATAACTGAAAGTTATCCCCGATGGTGCCGAGAAAGACACTGAGCAAACCGCCACTATCTCCGATAGCCTGGTGGTTGTCGTTGAAGTCGACAATCACCTTTGACCCCTGAGGCAAGGCCCATACGTCGTGGACAGTCAACTGTCTGGACGTCACCTGCCCGGTCCCGTCTGTCATAATGTAGACAATTATATATTATGTTACTGTATCAAAATTATTAATACGGGACAAAGTGTACATGTTTACAATACTGACCGACTACATCAACAGTCTAGCTGCTCCTGCGTCTGCGCTCCTGTTCACCTGGCTGATGCTCCTCTTCCTGAACGCCAAAGAGCACGTCAAAATCGAAAGAGCAATCATCGTTCGGTGCCTGAACGTCTGGTGGGGGGGAGTGTGGAGGGCACGGCCTGTGAATCTAGTGAAATGGAGGCACTGGCAGGGAGTGACAACGCGATAGCCTCCGACCCTCCTATTCGAGAGAGAATGGTGTCGGGCTCCATAGTGGGCTGTCCGCCCTCGCTGATCGCCCCGCGGGGCGAAGGAGTGTTAGAACTAGACGGCCCTGCCGTGTAGAGTGATCTAGCCCTCTTCATTGTCACCGCTGCTGCCAAAATGAAATTAATAAGATTAGTTAGCGCATAAAACAAATACAAAATAAACATTGCTTAATAAAAGTTATGGAAATAAATAAGTTAGAACAATAATAAATAAGTAGTCTAATCTAAAATATATGTAAATAGGCGGCAACATCAAAACTAATACCGTAACAAGCATAAATTAGTTTCTCCTTCTGGAAATAATCTTTCTAAATTTTGCACGTGTAACGGATTGCTATCGTATATGAGATTTTTCTCTTCATCGCCCATCTCGTATAAGTCACGAGGTTTCAAATGCATCGCTATACTCCAGTTCTTGTCTAGCTCATCTTGTACATAGTACACTTGATGAGCCTCAGATGCCTGGATGTATGGCTCGTCATCATCAATTTCACCAGTGTGAATCAACCGAGAAAAATCAACTGATGTCACCCCAAATTCGTCAATTGCAATTCCTCTCGATGTGGTTGTGTTGGCCCACATACACTTAAATAATACGACTGTAAAATGGCCATGGTAGTTTAACTCAATAATGTCCAATAGTTTTCCGTAATACGGGACGCCACCGAATTGCATGTTCCTGTCACTACTACTTGCATAATTCCTCGTCCCGAATGTACCGTAAACTCTACTATTTTGAGATATCATCCCTTGGTCTCGCTCTAAAGTTCGAAATTTGAATCCATTTACGTTGTAAGCACTGTATCGACGTGCTCTATCTAGTGGACCAAGTGCAAGAAATTTTAAATCGGCACACTACGATCCATCATCAGCAATTGCGATATGAAAAACGAATAAAGAATGAGTTGTACTCATATTTGACAAATGAATGAAGTGTGCCCATGTTAAAATACTTACACGACGGGAAAACCAATAAACAAATTCTCTGTGGACTTTTTTATCTATCTCGGTAGATACCCATGTCCGACTTCTCAAACTATGCCTTACATAGTCCCTAAATTCCCTGTAAAGTAAACATTGTCTAAACACTTAATGCTACATAAGACCAAAAATTGTATAAAACTTGAGGCAAGTGTGGGTTAACTTACTGTAAGTAAGGATCAACTTCTTTGCAGTTTGTTAAGACATGCCGATGGGCCTGCAATTTTTCCCAGGGAGAAAGTGTGAAATATTCAAATCCACTAGCTGGTCTCCCAATTGGTGGAAGCAAACCACTATTAGACGTCCCAACATTGGGTCGATCATCCACACGAGGAGGACGATTGAAGACAGTGTCAACACCATCTATATACCTGGAACAGAATAATAAAACTTCTCCTGCAACGTACGACTCTGCTATTGAGCCTTTTGGCCTTGCTCTATTCCGCACGAAAGATTTAAGTTTGCCCAAGTATCTATACAATATAGATTAAATGAATAAAAGTGGATTAACAATAATGCAAGAAATTTGAATTATGTGTTTTTAATCTTTTACCTTTCAATGGGATACATCCATCGATATTGAACTGGTCCTCCTAACTTTGCTTCCATGGTCAAATGTACAGTCAAGTGCACCATGACTGTAAAGAAAGACGGCGAAAATAACATTTCAAGATGGCACAGTGTTATAATGATTCGATCTTGAAGTTGATCAAGTTCATTAACGTTCAAAACTCTAAAACAAAGTTGTCGAAAAAATGAACATAACTCGATCAGAACGGCAGATACCGGCTTCGGAAGTGTCTTTCTTATGGCTAACGGTAACAGTTGTTCCATAAGGATGTGACAGTCGTGACTTTTTAGTCCTCCGATCTTACGCTATCTTACATCAATACATCTAGAGATATTACTTGAATAACCGTCCGGTACTGATACATTCTTAAGGGTTTTGAGAAATACTTCCTTGCCTGCATTTGTCAATGTGAACAAAGTAGGTGCATATTTACCGTCCTCATCTGGCCACAGCTCAGACCTCACACCAAACTCCTTTAGGTCTTTTCGCGCATTTAAGTGATCCTTCGAATGGCCAGAATCATTAAGTAAAGTGTAAATGATGTTGTCGCAGACATTTTTCTCAATATGCATGACGTCAAGATTATGACGCAACATAGTATTCGTCCAATACGGAAGTTTAAAAAATATACTTTTCTTACGCCATTGTTGAGTTCCAGCATCAACCAAACCCTGACCTCGGGAACGTCGTTGTTGAGTCTCAACATCAGCTTCCACATTTTTTCCGAACACAACTTCAATATCATCGACTTGTCTTAAAATGTCAACGCCACTCAGATGTGGAGGAGAGTTTCGTCTTTCCTCTGTTCCGTCAAACCTATGGCGGGCCATCCTAAATTTATGACCTGGAGAAAGAAAGCGACGATGTCCCATAAAACACCACTTCCGACTGTGACGGAGTCGGACTGGAGTAGAGTCAAAGTTACAGTATGGACATGCTAATCCAGTATGAGTATTCCAGCCTGATAAACACCAAAGACCAGGAAAATCACTTATTGTCCACAAAAGAACTGCATGCATATTGAACATTTCTTTGCTAAAAGCATCATACGTCTTAACACCTTCAACCCATAACTCCTTCAGCTCTTCAATTAGTGGCTGTAAAAATACATCTATATAATTCCCTGGTGCTTTTCTCCCTGGAATTATCATTGACAACATGAATGAACTCTGTTTCATAGACATCCAAGGAGGAAGATTATACAGAATCAGCATAACTGGCCATATACTGTAACTTGTAGATAAGTTTCCAAATGGATTGAAACCATCCATTGCAAGGGCCAAACGAACATTTCTCGGATCTGATGCAAATTGAGAATTTAGAAGATCAAATCTCTTCCATGCCTCAGAATCCTTTGGATGCCTCATGGCACCGTCAAAAATTTTGTCTTGAGCATGCCATCTCATAAATTCAGCAGTTTTGGAAGACATGAACAACCTCTGCAATCTTGGCTTAACTGAAAAGTATCTTAGAATTTTATTAGGCACCTTTTTTCGCTTCTCCCCCTTCTGTTTCGGTTTCCACTTTGATGCGGAGCACTTTATACAAGTTTCTCTATTTTCATACTCAACCCAGTATAACATACAATCATTCTGACATGCATGAATTTTTGTGTAGTTCAACCCCAACTTATTAATGACTTTTTTAGCCTCGTAAAATGAAGGGGAAATCTTGGCATCTGGGAATGCATCGACAAGTAACTCAAGTACCATCGACATTGCTTTGTCGCTTAACCCGCACAAACACTTAATGTGATACAACTTCACCAAAAAAAAACAATTTAGAATACTTTTCACACCCTTCATAGAGTGGTTGTTGACCATCTTTCAGTAACTCAAAAAAATCTTTGACACTATCATCCATCTTTTCTGCTGACTGTGGAACTGGCATATCCACAGAATCGATGTTCTCATTTTCGGGGTGAATCCTGAATGCATCACGGACAATGTTCTGCATAGGGTCATCTCGAACTATGAGTTCGGAGACCTCAATTGGCATTATAGCATGTCCTACAGTAGGTTCTTCTGTAATCATTTCTTCGTGCAAACTCCAGAAATTGTATCCCACCGGAAATGGTTTGACGATCAAGTGTTGACGCACGACCTCGATTAGTTGCCATTTCTTGAATCTACACTTTGGGCATGGGCATATTATTCTACCTTCTACTCCAGAGTTGGTATTTGCGAATTCCAAAAATCCGTTTAAACCATTAAGGTACTCTGTTGATTGTCGAGGTTTATTCATCCAAGATTTATCCATAACTAAAACAATTTTTGAAGAAGGTAAAAATGATTTACGTGAAAAAAATGTTTAACAAACTTGATGGTAATTGACATTTAATGAATCACCGAATAAAAAATCTTCGTCATTGGTTCCCTATAAATAACGAATCCTGATCCCAAAAAGATTAAGAAATATATATAAGACAGAGTAAGAATTAGAGAACTAAAATACCTATTTGACTTTAAAAAATGTATAATGTATGAAATTTATAGATTTCATTGGCAAGACTTGTCGCACCTTATTAAAGTGGGATAAATGATGTCTCCGCCTTGCATAATATGAAATAAAACACTTGAAATATCTCTACGAATCCAAGAACAAAAATTCTAATTTTTGAAACAGTGCCATTGATAAAGTCTCTGATCATGTGCTAATTTTATTTGATTCTCCTAATGTCGTCAATTTAAAAGATGAGTTTCATGATCGAATCTCTACGAATCTTAACTATTTGGGAAGGCCAGTCACTAGCAGCAAAAAATAGAATTATGAGTTCATATCTGCCGCTAGGATTTCAATTATAGTATTTATATAATAAAATTTCTAACGAACTCATATAGGGAATTGAAACTTCAATTCCCTATCTGAAAGAGTAAAAGTAGTGGCCCATATCCGTCGCCATATATTCAAATTTTAAAAACTATGAGTATTTTTAAATTACTATTTTAATTCTTTTAAACCAATTCCTAATACTAATTCCGTCTATTTACTAATATTTATTACTTTACCTCATCACTTGAACAAATATTTAAATATTTTTTAAACAACTGTAATAAAATTTGACTATTACTAATTTATGTATATTATTTAAACACGTTTATCAATATAATAACTATTTTTTATTCATTTGCATCAATTTTAATTATATTTCTTAATTACTAAATAACTTCTTCACTATCATTTTATACAAAATTTATAATATTATATATATTTATTTAATTTATATTAAAACATACGTATATTTTTGAAGTTGTGTCACAATTTTCAAATATATTTTTTAATACTTAGTCTGTTTATTTATTAAAATTCATTATTTTACTTCATCAATTACACTTCAATTAATCTACTAAATTTATATCATTATATATATTTGTTTTTATTTTTTAAAACCTACTTGTAATTTTTTTTTACAAATACTATTTTTAACTATGTGTGTTTAATAATTTTTTTCATATTATTCTATCAATACCACTTCAAGATCGTTATTTTTTATTTTTTTAAATTATTTTAATTCTTTTAAACCAATTCCTAATATTAATTCCGTCTATTTACTAATATTTATTACTTTACCTCATCACTTAAACAAATATTTAAATATTTTTTAAACAACTGTAATAAAATTTGATGATTACTAATTTATGTATATTATTTAAACACGTTTATCAATATAATAATTATTTTTTATTCATTTGCATCAATTTTAATTATATTTATTAATTACTAAATAACTTCTTCACTATCATTTTATACAAAATTTATAATATTATATATATTTGTTTAATTTATATTAAAACATACGTATATTTTTGAAGTTGTGTCACAATTTTCAAATATATTTTTTAATACTTAGTCTGTCTATTTATTAAAATTCATTATTTTACTTCATCAATTACACTTCAATTAATCTACTAAATTTATATCATTATATATATTTGTTTTTATTTTTTAAAACCTACTTGTAATTTTTTTTTTACAAATACTATTTTTAACTATGTGTGTTTAATAATTTTTTTCATATTATTCTATCAATACCGCCTCAAGATCGTTATTTTTTGTTTTTTTAAATCATTTCTAATATTAGATACAAATATTTTACTTCAAAAATAATTAAGGCTAACAATTCAGCTTATTAAAAAAGACATTACGTCTTACATATTTTCAACGAACATGATATATTATAATATTAAACATCATACACATTGTAAAAATATAAAAAATTTTAAATTTACTCTTCCATGTACATCACAATGTAAAATATATTTCTACACTAAATATTAAGTACATAAAATATCTAATACTATCGCATTATAACATACAATTATTTAAAATAAAAAAATTATATTACATACCTTCAAAATGACTCCAAATAAATAACAGACAAAAATCGAAATCAAAATTAAAGTATCATCACAAAATCTAACAAAAAAAACATAAAAAATAATATAAGAAATTATTTTAAACATACAACATAAAAAAAATAAAAAAATTAAATGACATACCTTCAAAAAAATGAAGAGAAGCAGTCAACAACAACACCAATACTCGCAAATCACAATAAACACTCTTAGCAAATATATCATACGAAAAGCTTGAAACTAAATTTGTTCGTAAAACAAACAAGGAGGACCAGCGAATATAAAGGAGCACGCTGGATTTAACGACGGTTTAAAATCGTCTCTATACCTGTTTTAAACCATCGTAAAACCCATTTAACGACGGTTTTTCATTAAACTGTCGTTAAATTTTAAGATTCCCACCAACGGTCTGAATTTCGAACGTTATAACTTCACGACGATTTTCGGAAAAATTGTCCTTAAATAACGGCGGTTTTTAAGAAACCGTCGTGGATTGCCATATCCTTTGTACGGTTTCGATAGCGTTAGACAGATTACTACGATTTGATCTGAACCGTCCGTATATAACGACGGTTTTTATAAAACCGTCGTTAGTTTCTGGAATTTAACCACGGTTTCATAAACCGTCTCTAAAGACAGGTTTGGAGACAGTTATTTCCGACCGTCGTAAAACCTCCGTCGCGATTTCCCACCTTTCTTGTAGTGTAGGTTATTTAGCATATTGTAGTTTGGTTAAAATTGTTGTAATTTTTCTGTAATATTTAATTAGTAATAGTTAAAAAGTGTTTTACCTTTTGATATGAGATTTCTATCTATCTTTAGAAGTACATATTTAATTTGTAATTTTTGTTCTTCTTATACCTTGCTAAAGTTTTTGTAAATTTCAAACTGTTATGTCTATTTATTAAATAAACTGATATTTGACCTGTCTAAAAAAAGTAGGCAAAAATATATTTTTTATCCTTTAATTAAGTTTCAATTTCATCCCAAAACTTTAATTTTTCTCAATTTCATCCTGTAAAATGGTGCAATGTTTTCTTAACTTCTAACACTCTTAAAATCAATGATGAAAAATGATGGTATGGTAAAAATAATAATCTGATATGGCATCTCATGTCAATAAAAAGTACATTTTCCCACCTCCTCCTTAGAAATCAATGGAAGACTCGAGAGTAAAACATAAGCAGGGGAGGGTTAGAAACTTCAGAAAGGTGGTAAAATACTAAAATTTAGAAACTTCTAAAAACCAAAATCTCTACTGTAGAAGGGTTAAAAATAGCAGTGTGGGAGGGAAAGCTAAGATATATAGTGTGCATGATTCATCAAAATTTAGAAAAAAAATTCCCACTTTGCTTCTTCCCAATTTCACTCAGAGCTGAAATCACGAAGCCCTTACTTGACGATCCTCCATCGAGAGTCGAAGGTGGAGAAAAGACGAGGGTGGGGCTAAAGTTGAGCATTTTATGTAGAGTTTAAGTTTTTTAGGTCAATTTGAAATGATGAAGAAGGTAAGGAGGGAAGCTCTGAGGCGCTCAACAAAAGCAAGAAAGGGTCTCTCTCATTGCCTAACGCATTTTCATGTTTCCCACTTTGCTTCTTTGTCTTCTTCAATGTTTGGTTATTGGTTTTGATCTTTTTTGGATATTTTCCTGTACATAAAAGCATACTAGAGTTTGGGTTTTACCTCATTTTTTGGGGGTTCATTTTCTTTGGTTTTATGAAATTTAATAGCATAAGGAAGAAACTCAATACTCATTTTGCAACTGTAAGTTCTATCCTTCTCTTATCTGGTTTTGTTGTTTGTGTTAGAAGATTCTTCCGCATTAATTTTCATCATGTTATTCTTGGTAAAACTGAGGAAGAAGGGAAATGTATAAACTTAAAAGTGGAGGAAAAAGGGAAAGGTATAAGGTTGGGTAAAATTAATTTGTACTTTAATTCAGGGGTGAGCAGAAATTGAAAGATTCAAATGATATCACTCGAATTCATTGAAACGGGTGAAATTTTATGAAATTTTCAGTTTCATCGATTCAGTTTTATAATATATTGTAGTTTTAAAACAATTATAGTTTGTTATAAATAAGTATATTTTTATTTTAAATGATTATATTTTGTTAAAAATAAATATATTTTTAATTTACATAATTTTATTTTGCTTAAATTAATTATGTTTGACTTTAAATAATTTTTATTTTACTTTAATAAATATTTTTTATTTTAATATGTATAAATGTATATTTTTGTGTAGTTTGTGTTATTGAAAGTTTTGTTAAGATAATTTATGATTTAAAATTATAACTAAATTGTTGCAAAAAGTATAAGTTTTGAGTTGTTTTTGAAATGTTTTAGCATAAAGAAATATATATATATATATATATATATATATATATATATATATATAGAAAAAAAAAGTAAAAAAAAAAAACTTACTTTAGGAGAAGAATGAAGCTTAGGTAACACAAGCATATTTTTCCCTCATTTCCATTTCTTCTTTTTCTTTTTTTCTCTATGATTTCATCGTCTCTCTTCAATTTCTCTTAATCTAGACATCCATTTGAGATATCGAAAGTATTGATGGACTGATAGTGACGAGTATAAGTTTCATCGATTGATTTCGTTGAAAATTCACTAGAAATTTGTCGAAAAATCATAAATAGTAGTTGTGAAATAGGTAAACTTCAAATAGGTATGCTTAGGAATCTCTAATTAAAAAACTAACCCCATATATAGTTTTAGAAGCATCTAAAACCTTAGAAACTAAATTTTTTTGACAATAAGATGTCATGTTTATGGTATATATGGTATTTTTAGTATTATTCACAGACATAAATACTATTCACATAGACATAAAACATTGTTCACAAAACTAAAAATTACTTTTCACACTAGAAAAATGACATCCTATGAACACAAAAATCTAGTTCCTAAAGTTTGAAAGCTTTTTAAAACTATCTATGGTATTAGTTTTTCTATTAAAAGTTTCTAAGCATACTTATTTAAAGCTCATCTATTTCATGGTTATTATTCATGTTTTTTGGATGAACTTTCGACAAATTTCTAGCAAAATTAATAGGTGAAATTTATAACTCTCATCACCAAAACGTATCTCTGACATCTCAAATAGATGTTTAGATTAAGAGAAATTAAAGAGAAAAGATGAAACCTTAGAAGGAGAACGAAAGAGAAGAAATGAAAAGGGGAAAATATGCTTATGTTACCTGAGCTTCCTTCTTCTCCTTAAGGTGAGCTTGTCTCTCTTTTTTTTATATTTCTTTTTGTTTGTTATTAATTTATTATTTTAGTATTATCTTATTATTTATATATATATATATATATATATATATATATATATATATATATATATATATATATATATATATATATATATATATATATAAACACACACACACATTTTTTCTTTATGCTAAAACTTTACAAAAACCTCCCAAAACTTATACTTTTGAAAAATTTAGTTATAATCTTAAACTACGAATTATCTTAACAAAACTTTCAATAAAATAAATCACACAAGAACATATATTTATATATATTAAAATAAAGAATATTCTTTAAAAATTATTTAGAGTCAAACATAATTAATTTAAGCAAAATAAAATTATTTAAATTAAAAATATATTTATTTTTAACAAAACATAAATCATTTAAAATAAAAATATACTTAATTATAATAAAATATAATTGTTTGAAAATTACAGGATATTGTATAATATTTGCATTTGTGAACAGTATCCCAATATGAAGAAGGTGAAATTTGGCTATGCCAAGTTGTTGAGCATGGATTCAACATTTGTATGATCGATTTGATTTGAAAAATTCATTTATAAAGCTAGCTCATTCTAAACTCAGCCTTGTGAGTAGATAATATATTATGACATATTTTTTTAATATTTTTTTAATTTTTAAATTATGTTATATGTGTGTGTGTGCATATTCATGATGGATTGAAGTTTATACCATTGAAACCTATTTTTGCATGTGCGTTTTGATACCAAATAATTATGATTTCTATTATAAAACTTTAGGATACAGGAGAAGCGCTATTTGCAAAATTATATGGAAATGGTATGAGTTTTGATTTGAAAATGTGTTGAATTGTTGAAATGATCAAAATCTAAGTTGTGTTGTTTAGTTTATGAACCTTTGAATTAATTTCACTTTTGATATTTAAAATTTCAATAGAAAATTGATCATAGTAACGGTTGTTTGGAAGATGAATGTGGATAATACTACTTGGAAGATGTATGCATATAATGCTATTTGAGATATGTATGCATATGATGCTAATTGACATGTTCAATTAGCATCAAATGGTTGTATATGGTATGGTTACATATAGTGTGGACTGCGATTTCTTTGATTCAAATTTGGCATGCTCAAAATGATCTTGAAAGTGCATTTTCATGGAATTTTGTTTGGATTACATCATAGTATGCTATTGATAAGTCTTGAGATATGGTTTTATCGATATGTATTTTGAGTTTTATGAAATGAGTCACATGATGTGTCATATGGAAAATACTTAAAAAGTTATTATTTGGGTTTGAGCATCTTGATGGGAAAGATGGTTCATAGAAAATGGCTTGAGTTTTATTCGCAAATGAATTACCTTATTTAAATTGTTTTTGGAGAAGAATTTTTTTTAAAACACTATCAGCTAGCAATAGTGATTGTTAGCTCTAGTGCACTTTGTAACCTTAGCTAACAGAAGTGTTATTAGCTATGTGTGATGTCCAACACACGTGGATTGAATTATGTAAGGAGTAGAGATGATATCACCTCCTAGTAACATGATATGATATATAAGGAGTTGAGCGATGACTCCCACTACAAGAAATGAGGTTTTCAGTGGCGACCTTTCAGTGGCGACTTATAAAATTCGTCACTAAAAGTCATTTTTAGTGACGACGTTTAAAGTCGCCATTGAAAGACATGCTTTTCGTGGCAACCTAAACAGGTCGTCACGAAAAATTACACTTTTAGTGGCGACATGTATAATTTCGCCACTAAAAGTAGGTGTAAAAGTGATTTTTAACTCTTTTTGTGGCGATTTTTTGGTGTCGCCACCGAAAGTGCAACTTTCGGTGGCAACATTTAACATTGCCACTGAAACTTGACAAAAAAAATTTCTGGCTACAAGTCCGTGTCTTCAGTGGCGACTATTTGTCGCCACTGAAAAGCTTTAGTGGCGATTTAACTTAAATTGCCACTAAAAGGTAGGAATAATTTTAAAAAAAATTATGTAGAATAAATTTTTTATTGATTACTCTTAAGAGTAATCTTCATCTTTAATTTACTTTTAATATTCGTATAAAATTTAAAATTTTTAATAAATTATATAAAAATTTATATTTTTTAAAAGATTGTTTTGTTGAGTGTTAAAAAAATTTATTTAATTAATATAGAAAAAAATTTAACTTAATTATATCTTTATTTCAACTATATAAATTATTAATTATAATAAATAATAAATATGTGAAATACACATTGTTGTCACGTTTTATCTTTTTTTTTTGTTATTTTAATTTATTTTAATAACAAAAAGTTTGTTTCAATTTTACTTAATCATCAAAATTCTTCAAAATTTAAAATTTTAAAGTTAAAAGAGCATTTTGTTATTTTAATCTATTAAAAATTAATTTTGAATTTAATTTTTTTGAAGTATAATTTTTAAACATATTACTTAAAAAATCATTTCCCTTGTATAAATAATTGTACATTAACTATATTAATAAAAATTTATTAAATTTTTGTAACTAATTAAAATGAAATTTTAAGTAAACTTTATCTTTGTTTTAATTATAAAAAATTGTTAAATATTTATAAATAGAATAAATTTGAAGACATTTTTAAATTTAATTAATTCTTAAAAGATTAAATTGATAAAGGTAAATTTTAAAAAATACAGTTGAATATATATATATATATATATATATATATATATATATTTGAAATATAAAAAATCTATATTCTGATTTTCCATTCATATATTTTAAAAATAGATTCTTTTTTTTTAAATAATTACAAAAATTTAAAATGATTCATGTATTAAATACAATATATCAATTGTTATGAAAAGATGACATTCTATTCTCATAAAAATTTTATTAAAAATTCTAATAGATAATAACACTAGCACAACCTTAATAGAAATTGTTGTTGTTCATTCTAAAATTTTAACTTTGATTTCTAATTCTTTTTTTGTAAAAAATGATTGTGTAAAACTTAAAAGCATGGTATAGAATGTAGGTAACTTATCGAAATTTATATTACTAAGAGTGATTTGTGTATAATATTACATACTTGCTACTTTATTAGTGAAAAAAGGAATATGTATAGACTTTTAGTTTCGTAAATGCATTGTTTATATGCAATTTGTATTGGATTTAGTCTTTTATTTTATTTTCACGAAACTTGCATGTATTGCGTGTCTATTGTCAAATTGTATTTAAAGCATGTTTAATCTTGTCCTTATCTATACTACAGCCAAATTCTTGGCAAGTATGATAATTTTCTTCTTGTGTTTTATATGTAATTCACACCGTATCTATACTCATTTTATTTTGTATAAAAGATTTTTTTTCATTTATGTATATGACAATTATGCTTGATCTTGATAATATATATATATATATATATATATATATATATATATATATATATATATATATATATATATATATATATATATATATATATTAAATAAAAACATTTTATTAATTTTTAAGTTTTTTTTGTTACATATTATTAGATTTTTATTATAAAATATAGTTTAAATATAAAATTAAATGAAAAAATATAAATAATTTTATAATATCAATTGAACAAATTTTAATATAAAAAATTTAAATAAAGGTTTCAGTGGCGACCTTTTTCTGTTGCCACTAAAACTGGGATTTCGTGATAATATGTAAAAAAATTATTTTTAGTGGCGACTTATGTGGTCGCCACTGAAGGGGGTTCTGTGGCGACATGTCTGGTCGCCACTAAAGGTATAATTAATAGTTTTTGGTGGCAAAAAAAATTTTTTGGTGGCCACATAAGTCGTCACTAAAAAGGGTAGTTTCTGTGGCACTCATAGTTGTCGCCACTGAAGATATAATTATTGGTGGCGACTTGTTTTGTCACCACAGAAAGTTTTAGTGATGGTCGCATGAGTGGCAACTTTTTAGTGGTGAAATGTCGCCACGAAAAGGTATTAGTGGCGATTTTTTAACTTTCAGTGGCGAAAAAAGTCGCCACCGAAGGTCAAATTTCTTATAGTGTCCTATGGTGATTACCCTCCCTTGCTATGTGTTTGGGATCCTAATTTAGTTTTAATATAGAAGCTTCCCAGCCCATCATCAGTAGTTTTGATTAATTTTTTTTATTCTATTTCTATTTGGTACGTTTCACATTAATGAAACTTTTCTTATAAACTATTAAAGGAGTATAAGCTTATAGTATTATGTTTATTTTTCTGTAAAGATTATGGATGCATGGGTTTGCTGCAATTGTCGATGTTGATAATTTTCCTTTAGTTATCTTGATGCAATAAAAACTTATTGGTTTTATAGAAAAGGTGTGTTAGCGTGGATAAGAGTCTTATGGAGATGAGGATGTATGAGATAATGAAACTAAAGTTTGAAGTTGCATATTCTAGTTTGATAAGTTAGTAATTCCAAATTTTTTCATTTCTATAGAAATTATGAGACATTGGGCAAAGAACTGTTTTGAAAACTTATTTATATGACTTAAACCTTTCTAGCTAAATGCATTTTAATTCAATCTGATTTATGTTACCTATATTTATTTTAAATGAAATTGTTTTACTATACAAATTAATGAAATGTTTTATTTTTAGCTACTTTATTCTTGTCTTTATTTTCTTATCTTGTTTAGTTTATTTTTTTAAAGATTTTATATGACTAGTAAAAACTCTTCTTTGAAATTGAATTTTTTGTTTTTACTAGAGAAAAACTATTATTTTCTACTAAATTGATTTATTTTAAATTTATATTTTGACTGTAACTATTACTCCTAGATTTTCTAAATATTAACAATTAAGTTTGGACTAAATTATTTTTTAATGTTATAGTTTAAATACAATTTCCTTCTTAAACCACTATTATTCTCTTAAACCGTACTTTGAATAAAATAAGACTATTTAATTTATGTTTTTTTGTTAATCTTTTCTTTTAAAAGAAAATAATGTTTGATGAAAATTATATTTTCTTTTCTTTTCTCCTTTTTAAAGAGGTTTAGAAGAAGTATTGAATTGTTTATATGCTGAGTTTTCTCTTTATTTTTGAATTCAAAGTTGTTAAAGACTATTAATCTTTCATTTATTGTGATTTTATTTAAGAAAATTCAAATAATATATATGTATATTGTAATGTCTGATTTTTTTTCACATTACGCATGTTAAATATGCCATATGTATAAACACAATATATATATATATATATATATATATATATATATATATTTATTTATTTATTTATTTATTTATTTATTACAAACCTCATACATGTTATAATTATACAATACAACATTTTCAAACACAATATACATGTTTACATATATATTACAAACCTCACACATGTTATATTTATACAATACAACACTTCAGTACATAAATAAGAGTCTTTATACAGCACTTTACCTTTGAAATACAAAGGGTGAAGAGGTGGTGCTGACATCTAGATCTCCATCAATAACACCATTTTGTGTTGCATTTCATTTCTTTTTATCTGAACATAACACCACAATAATAGTGAGAACAAAAGTTCCAGTAGATTTAACATAAATAAAATATAATGAGAAAAACAGGAGTTATGTTCAGCTGTATAAGCTATAGAAAATATTAAGATCTGGAGATAAAATCATCACTTTTAATGTACCTGCCTCACTTAGCGATTTGGTACACTTAATTTGAAATGACATGCCTCACTCGGCGATCTGATCAACCCATACACTCAATGTAAAATGATATGCCTCACTCGGCGTCTGGTCAATGCAATTTGCTATACGCATATTGACCGATCGACTACAATCACAATAAGTGATCAGGGAATGTGAGTACATCACCATCCTGCCCCCTCACATTACCACTGTCACTCGGTTGGAGCGGCCATCCCTTGGCTCACTCAGACTAATAGGGCGTCCCCTACTCGGTACCGTCTCAAGCCATACAACCCATCGATATTCATCCATACATATAAATGTATATATATAATTTCATATTCATCAAATACAATATATAATTATCAAGCAACTCGCCATGAGTTTTATGCTTGCCATTTATTCACTTTCATAATATAATTCATCATTTTTACACCAAATGATTGATAATCATTCATCACATACCAATGTTCAATATGATTCATTTTAAATCAAATAAAGAAAAATAATAATTTTTTATACCAAAATAATCATTGTAAAAGTATTTTTCTTGGATATATGTTTCTTAAAAATATTTCAATAAACAAGATTATTTTAAGCAGAAAATAGTGAAAAATATGATAATCCAGCACCCAACATGGCCTGGCCATGTTCAAGACACGGCCATGCTTGAAAAATACTTCAAACAGGCTTAAAAACATCCCCGAACACGGCCTGGTCGTGTTCTATGACCTTTCTTCACTTATTCAACCATATCTCCCTCATACAAACTTCGATTGAGGTGATTTCAAATCTTATAAAAAGATAAGACAATTATCTACAGCTTTTGTGTTTATCCTTTCATCAGATTCTTTACGGATTATTCCCAGAAAATTAAAACAGAAACGCTTATTTTTACTATCCTGAATTCCGACCTCTGCTTAATTAATCAGTCAAATCTCACTCATATGAACTCTAAATTAAGTAATTTCAAAGTTTATAGATCCGTGAGACATATATCTACAATTCATTTGTTGACCATTTCTTTAAAATCCTTGTCAAAATTTTCCAAAATGTCAAAAACATAGGCTTCCTAGATTATTCCAAAATTCAGCTTAGTCTAACTTCTCCCTTGTTTTTCTTTTATGTAATCCCATGCACTCATATGCATGTCCATACAACTAAAATATAATTTCATATAAATATCCATACCACATGCTATTCAAAATGACATCTAAACAAATCTAAAAGCATATATATCATTTTGTACAAAATTTATTAGAAGATGTTAAACCTACCTCAAACAATTCCTTAAACTTGTGCTTGATTCCTACCACCCAGAAATCATTGATTTCATTTTCCTCTTCCTTCTCCTTCTTATTTCTCTTCTTCTTCTTCCTCTTTCTCTTTTTTTTTCTTCCCCTTTCTTTTTCTCCTCTTCCTTTTCTTCTTTTTTTTTCCTTTCTCTTCCTACCGACACTCCCCATTCTCCTTCTTAACTTCTCATTTTTTTCCTACCTACCACCTCTTAATTATTTTTCCTACCTACCACCTCTTCATCACCAAAATGCCAATGCCATCATCCATTAATTACACAAATGTCATCCTCCATAAATTACATAAATTAAATGTCATTTTAATAAAATTACATAAATGCCATTTTAACCATTCCTACTATCTTGTTTGACTTGAGTAAAATAATTTAATCCTCCCAAGAGATCCAAAATCCTTTCTCCTCTCTGAAAGAAATAAATTTCAATTAGTAACATAAGAAAAAATCGGGGATGTTACAGTTCTCCCCCCTAAAAAAAATTCTGTCCTCAAAATTCAAGGTATACTTGTCTTCAAATAGTTGTGGATATTTCTGTCTCATGTCATCTTCCCTTTCCCATGTGGCTTCTTCCATTGTTAAACTCTCCCAACCTATCTTCACCAATGGAATAGTTTTATTTCTCAACTATTTCACGTCTTTATCCAGAATTACTATCGGCCTCGGTCAGTAGGTTAGATTCTCGTCTATAGCTATTATTTCTTCTTGAATTATGTGCGACGGATCTGGTAGATACTTCTAAAGTTGAGAAACATGGAACACATAATACAGATTTGACAAATGCGAAGGAAGTGCAATCTGATACGCCGATGACCATATCTTTTTTAGAATTTGATTAGGTCCTAAATATTTCAAACTCAATTTCTTGATTTTCATTGCACGGCCAATTCCAGTAGTAGGAGAAATTTTCAAGAACACATGCTTTCCTTCTTGGAATTGTATCGGTATCCTTCTCCTATTGAAATAGCTCTTTTGTCGACTCTGAGTTATTCGCATTTTATCTCAAATTATCTGTATTTGCTCAGAAGTATGTTGCACTGACTCAGGCCCTAATAACCTTTTCTCCCCCACTTCATTCCAACATAATGGCAATTTACATCTCCTACCATACAAAGCTTCATAAGGTGCCATTCCAATATTGGAATGATAACTGTTATTATACGCAAACTTAGTCAGTGACAGATATCCATCACATCCTTTTCCTTACTCTAGCACGCACGCTCTTAGCATATTCTCTAGAGTCTGTATAGTTCTTTCCATTTGACCGTCTGTTTGAGGATGATATGCAATACTAAAACACAAACGAGTACCAAAAGCTTCTTGTAGCGCTCTCCAAAATCTAGAAGTAAATCGAGGATCTCGATTTGAAATGATACTATTAGGCATTTCATGCAATCGTACAATTTCTTTCATATACAACTGGGTCAATTTATTCAACGAGTAGTTTTTCTTAATGGGTAGAAAGTGTGCAGATTTCGTCAGTCTATCAACTATTACCCATATCGCATCATGACATGTCTGAGTCTTAGGTAATCTGACAATAAAATCCATAGATATACTATCCCACTTCCACTCAGGGATTTCTAAATGTTATAACATCCCATAAGGTTTTTGATGTTTTATCTTCAACTTTTGATAAACCAGACACTTAGACACGTATTCAGTAATGTCTCTCTTCATTCCTGGCCATCAGTATAATCTTTTTAAATCTTGATACATTTTTGTAGATCCTGGATGAATTGTATACTTACTTTGATAAGTTTCTTCCAGAATCTTAGGGCTTGTTTGGAAGTGTTTTTAAATATTTTTGTTTTTTAAAAACAGTTTTTTAAAAACAATGTAAAAAACTGTTTTTTAAGAATAAAAAAATAAAAAATTTGTTTGGATATAAATTTTAAAAATAATGTTTGAGAACATAATGATATAATTTGTGTGATGGTTGGAGATTAATTTTGATAAATTATTTATAACTTTGTACAGTTCTCATTTTTTTAAAAAAAAATTGAAAACAGTTTTGTACAAAAACAAGGAAAATAACAAAATGGTGTTTCTTGAAAACTGTTTTTTGAGTTACACTTTTACAAAATAGTTTTTAAAAACAATTTATAAAAACAGTACCACAAACAAATTTTTTTGTTTTCGTAGAACAAAAAAACAAAAAAACTGTTTTGAAAACAGTTTTCAAACAAGCCCTTAGCCTTCAAATTCTTTCCTTGTGGTATACATGTTCTGCTTCGGTACAAAATAATTCTATCCTCTAACATTGCAAGGCCAGGCTGATCTCTTTGATCTTGTAAAAATTGATCATGTGTCTGTGCTTCCTAATCTGAGTCTTCTAGCCACTTTCAATTCTTAATTCACTAACAATCAGACTTCCAGGGACAGTCATAACTGATAATTTCAATTTTCTGAATTTTTCAATTAGTTCTATTTCTTTTATCAGTATTTGACTTAAATGCAACGACTTCCGGCTCAACGCATCAGCTACTACATTTACCTTCCCTGGGAGATACGTTAATTCAAATTTGTAATCATTAATGAATTCCATCCACCTTCTTTGCCTCATATTCAATTCTTTTTGGTCAAATAGATAATTTAAACTCTTGTGGTCACTGTATATTTCAAATACAGCTCCACATAAATAGTGTCTCTACATCTTTAGGGCAAAAACTATCGCAGCCAATTCTAAATCATGAGTGGGATAATTCTCCTCATGCGGTCTCAATTGGCAAGACGCATATGCAACCACTCTGCCTTCTTGCATCAAAACACAACCTAAACCTTTCTTAGAAGCATCCGTATAGACTACAAAGCATCCAGAAGGGTTAGAAACAACTAGAACAGGTGGAGAAGTCAATTTGACTTTAAGCTCTTGAAAATTATTTTCGCATTCTTCAGTCCAATTAAAGAGACTTCTTTTTTTAGTCAATCGAGTCAAAGGAAAAGCTATTTGAGAGAATCCTTGTATAAACCTTCTATAATATCCTGCTAAACCCAAGAAAGTTTTAATTTCAGTCACAGTTTTAGGTCTCTTCCATTTCAGCACTGCTTCAGTTTTATTGGAATCCACTGACACGCCATCTTTAGAAATTATGTGACCCAAAAACTTCACTTCTTCCAACCAAAATTCACATTTTTCCAACTTAGCAAAAAGTTTCTTTTCCTTCAAAACCTGAAGTACTAGTTGCAGATGCTGGTTGTGTTCTTCCTCACTCTTAGAGTAGATTAAAATATCATCTATGAACACTACTACGAATTGATCCAAGTAGGGTCTAAAAATGCTATTCATATAGTCCATAAAGACTGCAGGTGCATTTGTGAGCCCAAAAGGCATGACTAAAAATTCGTAGTGTCCATACCAAGTTCTAAAAGCTATTTTTGGAATGTCTTCTTCTTTAACTCCGATTTGATGATATCCTAACCTCAAGTCTATCTTAGAGAAAATAGTAGCTCATTTTAATTGATCTAATAGATCGTCTATTCTAGGCAACAGATACTTATTCTTAATAGTCGCCTTATTCAATTGCATGTAATCAATACACAATCTCAAACTATCATCTTTCTTCTTGACAAACAATACAGGCGCTCCCCAAGGTGATACGCTAGGTCTGATAAAGTTCTTTTTTAACAGCTCTTCGATCTGCTTCTTCAGCTCTTGTAGTTCCACATGAGACATTCTATAGGGAGTGATAGAAATAGGCCTCATCTCTGGTGCTAGATCGATGGAGAATTCCACTTCTCTCTTCGGTGGAGGTTTAGAAATCTCAAGGGAAAAAACCGCTGGAAATTCACGAACTACTAGAATCTTAAGCAGTTCCCGTTTCATACTCGGGTTGATGGTATACAGGAAAATACATCTCAGATCTGCATCCTGCATCTCCTTATAGAGTCGGTGAGCACTAATAATGCTATGCTTTTGGTCTTTCGGTGGGTCCGAGAGAAATTCAAAAGTCTTATTACAATAATCCAGTAGGACTTGGTTCTGACTTAACCAATCCATACCCAAGATGACATCTATACCGTCCAGAGGTAGACAGATCAGATCCACTACAAAGGATCTGTCATTCAATATAATGGGACAATTCAAACACTGAGGAGGTAATTATTTTTTCTCCTGTAGGTGTCACTACCGCTAACTCATATGGTAACTCCACAATAGAGTGTTGTAATTTCCCCACACATTCTATTGCTATAAAAGAATGGCTCGCGCCAGAATCAAACAATACATTCAGAGGAAAATTGTTGATACAACACGTACCTTGCATCAAATCAAGAGATGTCTTTGCTTCAGCACAGCTCAAAGTGAAAACTCTTCCTGTCGTTTGTTGAGTTTGTGCAATACCTTTCTCATTTTCCAGTGGACAATATTGTGCCATGTGCCCCTTCTGTCCACATCGGAAGCATGTAACTGGGCCAAAATAACATGGTTTATCCCCATAGGATTTTTCACATTTCCCACATTGACCCATTGCCGGATCCTTCAAAAAAGGTCTGAGTTTCACAGTTGCTGGTTGTTTACCTTTCATGATATTCTTGCCTCTCCTTTTCATCCTCTATTGCTTTTAGACTTATCGCCAGCATCCAACATTTATTTACCAACGGGGCATATTCTCGAATCTCTAATGCCACCACAGCATTTATAAGCTCCAGGTTCAGTCCTGATTCAAATTTCACTACCTTCCAAGTTTCATCTGGATTATTCTTTAGAGTATTTAAGAACTTAGAAAGTTCTTCAAACTTGGTAATATAGTGCTCAATGGTCTCATTTCCTTGTCTAAGCTGAAGAAACTCAATCTCTTTCTCAGCTCTCACATTATTGGGAAAATATTTGTTCAGAAAAGTCTCTTGGAACAAGTGCCATGTAATTTCCCTGTCTTGATGTATCAGTAACTCTTTGGCTCCTCTCCACCAGTATTTAGCTTCTCTCTTTGGCATATACGTCCCAAAATGGACTTTCTGCACATCAGAGCAATTTAAAACTTCAAAAATTTTCTTGAGTTCCGTCAGCCATCTCTCAGCAACGATGGGGTCATATGCACCCACAAAAGACAGAGGCCGCGTTCCCATAAATTCAGACCATCCATTACCACTCCCAGTTCTGTTTTCATTTCGGTTTCCTTCATTTCCCCTAACCTCGTCATTATCATTAATATTCTGAAGGTGCTGTAGAATCTGATTCGTAGCAGCTGCTTGAGCTTGGATAGCTGCGGCTATGTTATTTAAGGTAGCATCTGCGCTGCCTGGCAGATTCCTTCTTGATGGTTCCATAACTCATTATATTAGTAAAGCAAAATATTAGTCACTATTGAGGTGATCAAACTCAACAGCAGTTCCAAATTTTACAGTGGTTATCACACTACACAAGATTATAAATAGGAAATACTAGTACTTTCTTACTGTATTTATCCGCTACCTTACACAATGTTTCCACATAACTATTCAAGACTCCTCTAAGTCAATCTAGGTGACCACCCAGCCCATGGTCGCCTAAGATCGCCCGGCTCTGATACAAATTTTGTAACGTCCATTTTTTTTTCACATTACGCATGTTAAATACGCCATATGTATAAACACAATATATATATATATATACATATTTATTATAAACCTCGTACATGTTATAATTATACAATACAACATTTCCAAACACGATATACATGTTTACATATATATTACAAACCTCACACATGTTATATTTATACAATACAACATTTTAGTACATAAATAAGAGTCTTTATATAGTACTTCACCCTTGAAATACAAAGGGTGAGGAGGTGGTGCTGACATCTAGATCTCCATTAGTAACGTCATTTTGTGTTGCATTTCATTTCTTTTTATCTGAACATAACACCACAATAATAGTGAGAACAAAGGTTCCCAATAGACTTAATATAAATAAAATATAATGAGAAAAACAGGAGTTATGTTCAACTGTATAAGCTATAGAAAATATTAAGATCTGGAGATAAAATCATCACTTTTAATGCAGCTGCCTCACTCGACAATCTGGAACACTTAATTTGAAATGACCTGCCTCACTCGGCGTCTGGTCAATGCAATTTGCTATACGCATATTGACCGATCGACTACAGTTACAATAAGTGATCAGGGAATGTAAGTACATCACCATCCTGTCCCCTCACATTATCACTGTCACTCGGTTGGATCGGCTCTCCCTTGACTCACTCAGGCTAATAGGGCGTCTCCTACTTGGTACCGTCTCAAACCATACAATCTGTAACATCCCATAATATTTATTTTTAAATAATAATGTTTTGTTATAAATAAATATATTTTTATTTGTTTAAAAATGATTATGTTCTGCTAAAAGTAAGTCTATTTTTAATTAAAATAATTATTGTTTTACTTGAAATAATTATATTGGTCGCTAATGAATTTTTGTTGTATTTTTAGAAATATTCTTTCTTTTAATATGTATAAATATATTTATTTTGAGCTTTGTTTTATTATGATTTTTATCAAGAAAAATCATGATTTAAGAGTTTAACTAAAGGTTTATGAGAATGTAAATTTTTAGAAATTTTTGAGATATTTTAGGATGAAAAATAGAATTTATATGAATATATATGAAATAAAATAAGAATAATACTAAATATTTAATTATTAAATAATAATAATTAATATTATAAAAAAAAGGGAACGTGTATGCGGGAGACGGAGCGAATTTCTAGAGAAATTATAAACAGATGAATAGTGAGTGAATAGTAAATAAATAGTAACCTTCAACTTTTTCTTTAGATTTGGAGTGCCTATTGGCTTCCGATCTCAAAACTGAAGGTGTTACTGGATTTAGGACCAAGAATATTCAGTTTTGACCGATCAGTTTTTCAAATCCATCGTTGAGTCGCCGTAAATCTGAAGTAGAAAATCTCAGAAAAAGGTAAATTCTAAAACTCTTACTTAGAGACCTCAAATTAGAAATCTGAAACCGTAGATGGATTCAAAAGTTAGATAAATATTAGGATATGTATTTCTTTCGGTCATTTGGTAACTTTTTATGTGACGGTGAATAGTGATTTCTGGCGTGAATAGCGACAGTAAATAGTAATTTCCGGCGATGAACAGTGCCCTTGAGCGTTGACCAAGATTCTGAGGTAATTTCCTAAGTTTTTGGACCCTCCGGACACGTTTGGTCAAATTCAATTTGGAAAAGTACAATTTAGGGCTGTCCAATCAAGAGTCCTACCCTGTGAGTAGATACTTCTTTTTATGACTTGCCCCATGCTCTTCTTGAATTATAAATTTATTATTGTTTCTGATTATAAATTATTTACTATTATAAGTTTCTGAAATGTGTTAAAATATCTGTTATACTTACGAACTGGAACATAGTTCAAGAAGAGTATGGTTTTAAAAATGGATTTTGAAACTCATTGAATATGTGGTTCTAAATGTATTTATCATTATTTGATAAAGTGATATTAAGTGCACGATGCATTGTTTTGTAAAGCGATATACTTGTGAAAATTATGCATGTCATATTATAAATGAGATTGAATGGCAAGCGTAAAGCTCATGGCGAGTTGCTTGATATTTTACATGTATATATATGTATTGATGCATATCGACTGGTTGTATGGCTTGTGACGGTACCGAATAGGGGACGCCCTATTAGCCTGAGTGAGCCAGGGGAGGGCTGCTCCAACCGGGTAATAGTGGTAATGTGGAGAGGCAGGAGGGTGATGTACTCACATTCCCTGATCACTTATTGTGACTAGGGTAAAGGTCACTATGCGTATAGCAAATTGCATTGACCAGATCGCCGACTGAGGCAGGTCATTTTCAAATTGCATTGATCAGATCACCGACTGAGGCAGGTCATTTTCAAATTGCATTGATCAGATCGCCGACTGAGGCAGGTCATTTTCAAATTGCATTGACTAGATCACCGACTGAGGCAGGTCATTTTTAAATTGTATTGACCAGATCGCCGACTGAAGCAGGTCATTTTCAAATCAAATTGCATTGACCAGATTGCCGAGTGAGGCAGGTCATTTTCAAAATTAAGTGGACCAGATCGTCGAGTGAGGTAAGTCATTTTAAAAATGATGATTTTATCTCTAGATCTTAATTTGTTACTATAGCTTATACAGCTGAGTATAACAACATTTGTTTAATGATCATACCATGGTGCATATGGTTTTGGATATCTGAATATCCTTTGATTTAAGAATATTTGAAATACGGGTCCCATATGAATGTACTTCTGAACTGTATTTTCTATGTGACACATTTTAAAATATAAGTACATCCATATGCTGACCTATGAGGTCATAGGAGGAATTATTTGCTCACTGAGTTGTCAAACTCACTACACGATATTTCCACATTTTTTTTCAGATAAGAATATCAGAGTTTGATTCAGCAGATAGGTGATATATTCTCTGGGTGAGTTTAAGTTGCTTCTAAGACTCACGATCTTTGAATTATACCATTTTTGTATTCTATAATGCTCTGAACGCTACAAGCAGGATCCCTGTTTCTGCTGTACTCTGATGTTTATAGACTTAGTTTGTATATTGTGTATACATGAGAAATCCTATATGTATTTGTTCCCATGATAAATAATTGAATTATGTATATTTATGGAGATTATCTTACTTTTGATAAAAAAAAGTTTATTTTACGTAACGTAAATTAGGGGCGTTACAAAATCCATCGATATTCATCCATACATATAAATGTATATATATAATTTCATATTCATCAAATACAATATATAATTATCAAGCAACTCGCCATGAGTTTTACGCTTGCCATTTATTCACTTTCATAATATGATACATCATTTTTATACCAAATGATTGATAATCATTCATCACATACCAATGTTCAATATGATTTATTTTAAATCAAATAAAGAAAAAGAATAATTTGTGATACCAAAATAATCGTTGTAAAAGTATTTTTCTTGGATATATGTTTCTTAAAAATATTTCAACAAACAAGATTATTTTTAGGCAGAAAACAGTGAAAAATATGATAATCTAGCACCCAACATGGCCTGGCCATGTTCAAGACACGGCCATGCTTGAAAAATACTTCAAACAGGCTTAAAAATAGCCCCGAACACGGCCTACCTGTGCTGAAGCAACCCAGAACATGGTCTGGCCGTGTTCTGTGACCTTTCTTCACTTATTCAATTATATCGCCCTCATACGAACTCCAATTGAGATGATTTAAAATCCTATAAAACGATAAGACAATTATCTACAAATTTTGTGTTTATCATTTCTTCATATTCTTTACGGATTATTCTCAGAAAATTAAAACAAAAACGCTTATTTTTACTATCCTGGATTCCGACCTCTGCTCAATTAATCAGCCATATCACTCATATGAACTCTAACTTAAGTAATTTCAGAGCCTATAGATCCGTGAGACATATATCTATAATTCATATGTTGACCATTTCTTTAAAATTCTTGTCAAAATTTTTCAAAATTTCAAAAATAAAGGCTTCCCAGATTATTCCGAAATTTAGCTTAGTCTAACTTCTCCCTTGTTTTTCTTTTATGTAATCCCATGCACCCATATGCATGTCCATACAATCAAAATATAATTTCATATAAATATTTAGACCACATGCTATTCAAAATGACATCTAAACAAATCTAAAAGCATATATATCATTTTGTACAAAATTTATTAGAAGATGTTAAACCTACCTCAAACAACTCCTTAAACTTGTGCTTGACTCTTACCACCTAGAAATCTTTGATTTCCTTTTCCTTTTCCTCTTCCTTCTCCTTCTTGTTTCTCTTCTTCTTCTTCCTCTTTCTCTTCTTTTTTTTTCTTCCCCTTTCTTTTTCTCCTCTTCCTTTTCTTCTCTTTTTTTCCTTTCTCTTCCTACCAACACTCCCCCTTCTCCTTCATAACTTCTCATTTTTTTTCCTACCTACCACCTCTTAATTATTTTTCCTACCTACCACCTCTTCATCACCAAAATGCCAATGCCATCATCCATTAATTACACAAATGACATCCTCCATAAATTACATAAATTAAATGTCATTTTAATGAAATTACATAAATGTCATTTTAACCATTCCTACTATCTTGTTTGACTTGAGTAAAATAATTTAATCCTCCCATAAGATCCAAAATCCTTTCTTCTCTCTGAAAAAAATAAATTTCAATTAGTAACATAAAGAAAAATCGGTGATGTTACATATATAGGTATGCATATTTATATGTATTTATCTAAATTTCTATTTCAAAAAATAATAGGCTTTTGAATAGTTTTCTTTATAAACAATATATTTTAGCATAAATAGTTGCAATATTTTTTGATATAGATTAACTTGGATCTCACATAAGAGTATAGTTCAAAATATATATCATTTCAAGGATACTGGTCAAACAATAAAGTATTTTCTATTAAAATGTGGTTTTAAGAAAATATATTTTGTGCAAACATTGTTTTCAACTCAATATTTATGTTTCATATAAATATGCATTTAAATATATTTTCTTATCAAAAGAAGAGTTGAATTATGCAGAGAATAAATGGTATGCATAATATTATGCTTTGTAGCATGGTATGATCTTTAGAACCACGTGCTTATTAGACTTAACAAGGTTTGGGTATTATTATGTTTATTTTCCTTTTTAGGAGATTGTTATGTATGTTTGAATATTATATTTTAATTTAAAGTGTATACTTTTGTGAAAGCCTATTTATATTATTTGTCCTATTCATCTATAGTATATGTTATCTATTCACTAAGTTGTAAGGCTCACTCAGGCTTTTTTTGTTTTTAAGACATAGTTAGAATGAGATTATGTGCAACGATAGTAGGGTACTCTTGGTGAGCCAAATTTGTCTTGATGGGTTTAATTTTTTATTTGTCTATAATATGCTTGTACTCTAGAGTTAGTTTGATACTGTCATAGGCAAGATCTTCGCTTCATATGCGTAGTTGTATGCTTGTTTTCTAATGAACGGTTTTGTAATAAAATGATGATGATGTTTTCAATTAAAATTGAATGCGAGTTTTATCTAACGTATATGTTTCAGATATTAGTCTTGGTCTGTTTGTAAAATGATCAAACTTTCAAATTATGCTATTTTATGTTTGAAACTTTTAATGAAAAGTTTTTCTAGAAAGATTTGATGATCTTAACATTTTGAATTAAGTGAGCTTTGATTTTCATGATGTGTTTCGTATGTTTAGACTTACGAGGTGAGTTAACTCTTACTCTTGTGTCGGTCATGTGTTCAAAAATTTGGGCTATGACAAGTTTGGGTTTAGGAGATTTGAACTTGATATAACCCGAACCAACCGATGGAATAAATTAAATAAAAGTAGAGTAAGAGTGTAATGGTGGTTGCAACTTAATGGCAAGTTCTCTGCCTTGTATCTATGAAGACCTAAGCTCAAATCTTAGCAGCAGCGTTTTTATAACAATTTTTGTCATTTTTGTAATATCTCGTAATTTTTAAATAATAATGTTTTACGATAAACAAATATATTTTTATTTTTAAATAATTATATTTTGCTAACTGACCCCACCTAATGGAAAAATGTTTAATTGTTGTTATTGTTGTTGACTATGTTTTGTTAAAAGCAAATACGCTTTTAATTAAAATAATTTTTTTTTCTTAAATAATTATATTTGGCTCTAAATAAATTTTTTTTTATTTTTATAAATTTCTTTTTAAAAAATATACATGAAGATATTTTATATTGTAATTTTTTTTATTAAAATTTTTATAAAAAAAAAGTCATGATTTAAGAGTTCAACTAAAATTTTGCAAGAATATAAATTTTTAAAAATTTTTGAGATACTTTAGGATGAAAAATAATATTATTATGTATATATAAAAAATTTCACTATTCAATAATTAAATAATATTTAAAAAAAGAAAAAGAAAAGGGGGGAGATGAAGCATGAAGAGGAATCTGCGAAATCTCATAATCGATGAATAGAATGAATAGTATTTTTCTCTTCTCCATGTTTTCTCTCTAGATCAGGAGTGTCTACAAGCCTTTGATCTCAAAACTAAGGGTACCATTGAATTCAGGATGAAGAGTACTACGATTTTAACTGAATAATTTTTCAAAATCAGCCGCAAATCGAAAGTAGAAAATTTTAAAAAAAGGTAAACCCTGAAACTCTTATTTAGAGACCTGAAATTGAAAATCTAACATCGTAGATAGATTCAGGAGATAGATAAACATTGGGATATGAAATTTTTCGACCATCTGACAACTTTTTGTGCGTCGTGAACAATAAATTCACCCCTAGTACGAATAGTGATTCCAACAGTAAATAGTAATTCTGACTGTAAATAGTATCTATCAATTGACCAGTGTTGACTAAGCTCCCGAAAACCAAATTTCGCAATTCTGGAGTCATTTCTTAGATTTTTGGACCCTCCAAACTCATTTTTAAGGTCCATTTGATCATATTTAACTTGAAAAAAATATGTTTTAGGGTTGTCCAACCTAGAACCTTATCCTGTAAGTAAATAATTCTTTCTATGACTTACTCTATACTCTTCTTGAACTTTAAATGTATAATTGGTTCTATTTACAAATTATTTATATTTTTATATGTATCTGAAATAGATTAAATTATCTAAATTGTTTACAATATGATATATAGCTCAAAAATAGTATGGTTTTGAAAATAGATTTTTGAGCACATTGAATATGTAATTTTAAATTGTATTTCTCATTATATGGTAAAAGAAATATATTATGCATGTGGCATTGATATGTAAAGCTATAAGATTGCCTTGGAAATGAGCATGTATATGTGATTATCCTGCTTGAAAAGTTTATGACAGAAGAATTGTACTGAGATTAAAAATTATGTATTATACTAGAACTTTTGTTTTGAACGATATGACATATATGCAAATATGATTTATGTGGATAAATTCTTTTGAAAACATTGTTTGCTAACAACAAGCGATGTTAGCCCTAGTGCACCTTGACACCTCAGCTAGTAGAGTTGGTGCTAGTCTCGTGTGATGGCTAACACACGGAATATGATATGTGAAGGAGAGCAAAATGCCTCATATCTGGGTGACATACCAACTATATGATATGTGATTTACCCTCCCTTGCTATGTACTTGAAAAATTACCTATATTAGAGTTCATTCACGTGTCCTTTTGAATGATGGTAGGAAAAACCTTAACTGGGATACTAAGTATAGAAAAATCTTACACTACTAAAGTACGGAACTGATTGAACTCTGATATGGTGGTTTTGATATGGGATCTTCCTAATGTTTTTCATGAGAAATGTTTTGATGCATATCAATATTTGATTAACAATCATACTGTATAGCATATTGTTTTAGATATCTGAATATGATTTGAAATGAGAATATTTGAAATAGGGATCCCATATGGATGTACCTCCGAACTGTAATTTTCTACGTGATAAATTTTGAAATATGAGTATATTCATATGTTGACCTAAGAGGTCATAGGAGGTATTATCTGCTCATTAAGTTGTCAAACTCACAACACGATATTTTTACATTTTTCATATTAAAGTATAGAGTTTGGTATTTTCCTTTCGAATAGGTGATCAGCTAAGCGACCTAATCACTGGTGAGCCTATTTTGTTTTCAAAGTTCATAAATTTTTGGTTATATTATACTTGTACTCTAAAATATGCTCTGAATGCCACATGCAGAATCTTTGCTTCTATTGTACTTGATGTTTATAGACTTTGTCTGTATATTGTGTATACATGAGAATACCTATCTGTAAAGGAGTGTATTATACATGTTATGAAAAATATATGATCGTAAAGTATGTATTTCACGTGCCCTAAAATTAGGTGCGTGACAAATTTTCCCTTGGTATATTATCACTTCTCAATCCTTCGACCTCTCTTAGTTTCTCACCTTAGCTATCTCTTGCCTTCTCGCTTCAGATTCAAAAGTTTCTAGACTTCTAAGTTCAAAAACCAAATGCCTAACCCTCAGCAACTCAGCTTCTTTCTTTGTCTCTTGATCCTTCTCTCCCCACTTTCACCATGGCCCCTTTTTTTTCTTCTTCCTTTCATAGCTGTGATGGAGATCAATGTGCTGCCAAACCTATTATAAACCATTCCCAAGATCCTTTGCAAGAGATAGGTAGTCTAATGATTAGGGGTGAGGCAAAGTAGGCCAAAGAAGTTTTATTAGGCTTGTTCTTGGACGTGTAAACTAAAGACGAAATTGTTGGGCCAAACCAAAACATCAACTGGATTACATTTTGCAGCCTTGAGGATGTCATTAAAAAGAAAAACTTGGAGCATAAGTTTAAGGCCGAATAGATGGACATTCTTGGAGGCCAAATATAGCTTGTTAGATCTTGAAGACAATCAGCTCAAATTTACATGAGTTAAAAATGTATTATGGGTTTTATGTTGAATGTTTTCTTCTAAGATATTATTAGTATTTAGTGTACTTTTGACCCATTTTTTATGCTGGCCAAATATTAGTTTAATTATGAGTTTATATTTTTATTAATTTAGTTGGGTCAAATAACTAATGTTATTTGGGCTATATAAGGCATATTCCATAGCAGTTCAACTACACTTTTTAGGGTTTCTATAGAATGACTATATAAAAGTTTTCTTATACTTATGTAATTCAGATTTATAATTAATAAAAATTGAGTTTTTTCTTAAAATGAAAGTTTTTCTTGGTTCTTAGATAAATAACTGAATCCGATCTTATCGAGACAACTCATGACAATCAAAACATCCATTAAATTTTCAAGACAATCCTTACTTTCGCCAAACACTTTATTTCTTGACTTAAGGAAACACATCATTTACAACATCTATGGTGAAACTTTGCATATCTAGTTGTATCCTTCCATCAACTACGTCATCATTTACAACAATTATGGCAAAGCATATTTGCACATTACCAACTCTAAATCTATGTTTAAAACATTATAAAATTTGAATTTTAGTGAAATTTAGTTTCAAATCTACTTTTTTAGAGAAGGTTTCTCTCTTCTTAAGTGCTAAACTGAGTGAATCCAATTTTTTCAAGTGATTTGAAAAGTCAATCGAGTGAAGTGAGGATTTTTTAACTCGAACAAAGTTCAATTGGGTTGAGTTTTAAATCAAATCCAACCTGTGTATACCCTTAGTTTAGTTTAAGATGAGAATTTGTTGAGGAAGAAGGAGTGAACATGGCATTTTGGATGATATAGCATATCATATCATTTTTTTTCTGCATATTAGCATTTTTTGTGTTTAATTTAGAGGGTGTTAAAAGTGAGTAAAACATTGTACCATTTAAGAAAAAGTAGGAAGAAATTGAAACTCACTCTAAAATTAAAGGATGGAAAGTGTACTTTTGCATAAAAATTAACATTATGTCTTACAATTACCAATGAATTATACATTATATTCATACATAATTGAGAATTTGAAATTGATGTATGAACATTGTTATTGAAGTTAGCATTGAAATTTGTTCATTATTTACACCGAAATTCTTAATAGGGAAGGTTTCTCTTGCTCACACACTTGGCTTCATCTCTACATAGATATAGTGCAAAAAATTCTCTAGCTATGCATGCTTATTCATACTATATTATGACTATAGCAAATATACTATACAAACTGAGCTGAACTTGAAATTATGCTTTGCTAATTATAAATATGAACACATAATTGCACTTATATGTTGAAAGAATTCCAAGAAACAAAAGTCTATTTTATTTGTGATTGAAAATTTTTAGCGTGGACTCAATTTATCAATTTTTCTCAAAATAAATTAGTAAGAAGCATCATGTGCACATGTCAAATAAGTTTTTAGTAAAATGTGTACATGATATTTCTCTTTAATATGATTTACCACATTCAAGTAGGTTACAATTTTTTTATGAGCATATAAAAAGATATGCTTTAAAATGATTTCTTTTAATGTTTATCAAGCTTTTAAAGTCCTTTATTAGGGGTGAAACTTGGCCCGAACATGTTAGTCTTTGACTCCTAACTTGTACCCAAAAAAAAGAAAGAAATAGCACCTAGTTTTTTCTCGACTACATGACATGTTTGGAAGCTAAATCTTATTCAACTAATGATAATACATACTACTTAACAAATGAACCTAACTGATGCACATCAATTTAAATCTAAATGCTTTTCATTGAGCTAAGTTTTATGGATGACACCTAAGTTAGTTGTAACTAGTAGCTAAAATATGAATATTATTATAGTAAATTTTGAAGCTTGTGGCGGAAACTATCAATATAATTGGACTCCAAATTGTTGCTAAGTAAAAGAGTTCCCAATTTAGCATGGTTTGCTCCCACCACCATGGCATGCTTTATCGTTGTCCGGGTGTCTTATCAACTTTTAAGTTCATTTCACAAACAAAATCTTACTAATCTTATTACCACTACCTCTGTCAAGATATAAAATTACCCCATTAACCAAAACCGCGTCAACAATCTCATAAATTGCTTCTTCTTTTTTGGCGAAATATATACAAGAAGAAGTGATGATTTGAATTGTTAATTCTGTTTCTTTAGTCCATCGAACTCTATCTCCATTCCATTGCTTTTGCAGAAGAGATACAAAAGTGATTGATGTTTTCAAAATTCAAATGTCTTTGTAGTCTCAGTCTCTCCAACTCTAAGGTTCATGACAGAAGTTATGTTTTTATATATGAATTTCAAAGAAGTGAAAACTCAATAAATTTTTATATGTAAAATGTTAGATTGAGTACTTATTATTAAATCAAAAATTATAATTGATAGTCAAAGTATAATTTTTACTACTAAACTATAATAATCTAAACGTTACATATCGACTGTGACTTAACTATCACGTCAACCTCTACTACGAGACAGTAATTGTTATAAATCAATTAATTAATATTGATTGAATCAAGTATTTATTATTAAATTAAAAATTATAACTGATGGTTAAAGTATAATTTTATTTTATTTAACTGTAATAATTCAAACATTATGTGTTCATTGTAACTTGAATATCACCTAGACAATTGTTATTATAATCCGGTCAATACAAAAGAAAATAATTAACAAAGTTGCACTACAATATTAATTAAAGTGATTTCTCAAGCTGACGAACGTAGCCAACAGCTTGCTGTTGGGGATATTGTCATCTTGCATGAACTCACGAGTTCCTGCCACATGGTAGCTGATTTGTTAGCTCCAATACTCTGGGCAGGCGCTCTGCCTCTTCAATGGGCTCCACAACGGTTGAGTGTACTTTTGGCTCTTTTATTCTTAAAAAAAGAAAAAGAAAAAAAGAGTAGTGCATGGCCAAATATATGTGCTAACAATCATAACAATTAACATTTTTTGTCAAGATGTTTATGTGGATAAAATCTCCAAAAAAATTATTTTTAAAATAAAATTCAGCACTTTATTTTATTACAACCATGTAGCGGATAAACAAATGTATTTGTGTGGATAGCTATTCTTCCATACCCTTCATCCCCTCATTTTGTGCCGCGCGAGTTTTTAATTATCCAAACATTTTTTGTCAAGGTGTTCATCACATCCATAGCCAATCACTAAGAATCCGTGTTTGAGATTTTTATCAGCGCCACATCAAAAAATTCACAAAGCCTTTAAATTGAAGTTAATTAGATATAAGATAATACCTTTTGTAAGATGCTTTTAGACAAAATTTAGCATGCTTTTGTACTGTGCATTAAAAAAAATTACCCTGTGCGTGTGCGGGTGGCAATATGATTTAGGATTTTTTTTTCCAAAGAAATATACTCTCATTAAACATGAAAAGGTAATGTACACTCGAAAATAATGTGAACAAAGGGGTAACAGTACCCAGAAGAGCACTTTTTTTTTACAGAAGTGTTTGGTATACAATTTTTTTTTTGTTTTTTAAAATTTTTAATATAAAAAATTAGAATTTTTATGTTTGATATAAAATTTAAAAATTTATTTTTGAGAAATTAAGATTCTCAAAAATAATTTTTTAATAAATTTTCTACAAAAAAATTTTTATGAAAAGGGGTGAAAATTTTAATTTTTTATGAATATGAGAATTTTTTTATGATGTTAAAAAATAATTATAACTTTCATTAATGACATAATTATAATAATAATAATAATAATTTAATTTCTCTCTCTTCACTCTTATTTTTTTTTATCTCTTTCTTTTTTTATTTTTTCACTTGCTCTCTTATTTTCTCTCTTCACTCTTACTTTTTGTTTTATAAGAATAAGAGGTATTTTTAAAAAATATACGAAAATTTTTTAAAAATTAAATATAACTAAATAAAAGAAAAAAGTTTTCTTAAAAATATTATTTAATTTTTTTTAATAATTTTAAAAAGAAACTAAATATAGTTTATACATTTGTAGATATAATTAAACAAAAAATTTTATGCGGCCCCCACCAAGCAAAGCACGGGAGAAAGGAGAAAAGAACAAAACAAAGCACCAGTAAATTCGGATTGGGATGGCTTATAACAGCTTTCCAAGACTTCCATTGCACAGCACGGTAGACCACTTGCTGAGCACTCCAAAGATAGTGGATGAAGGTTTTGTCATTACGTGCCTTCCACAAGCTCCAGAAGGTGAGAGCGACAAATTCCAAGCTTCCTTCCTTTGCTTTAGCAACTTTTAGCCAAGAAAGGACCGCATTCCGCCAATGACACTACAAGAAACTGAAGTTTTAGTGACAACTTTTTTGTGGCAATTATAGAAAGTCGCCACTGAAAATCAGTTTTAGTGGCGACCTTCATGAGTGGCCACTGAAAATGTATATTTAGTGGCAACTATTAATAGTCGCCACTGAAAGATGAACTTTCAGTGGCGACTTTTAATAGTCGCCACTGAAAGGTAAATTTTTAGTGGCGACTTTTAATAGTCGCCACTAAATATACACTTTTAGTGGCGACCCAGAAGAGGTCGCCACTAAAAGTAGAATATTTATCTAACTAGACTTTCAGTGGCGACTTAAGGTCGCCACAAAAAGTAGAAAAATTATTTTTTATTTTTTTTCTCTCTTTTCACATTTAAAAAAACTAAATTTTTAGTTAAAATATATTAAATTTTGGTTATAAGATAAAAAATTATGTTAAATATTTACTAATAAAATAAATTCAAAATTTTTTTAACTTAAGTTAATTTTTTATTAAATAATAAATTAATAAAGTAAAATTTTAAAAATCAAACTAATAATGTATATATCTTTGAAAATTCAAAATAACTATTTAATTTAAAAAATGATAAAGGAAAAAAAATTATTTTTATTGAAATAAATTAAAGAAAAATTTAAAAAAAAATCCAAATATATTTCTCTGAAACCCCTTGAGCATGAATCTTTTCAAGTATAAAAATGTTACTTAAATAATTCTCACAATTATTGTATATTTAAATAAAATCACTCAAAAGAGAAGCAGCTTTGGGGTTTAAATTAAACAATTTATAAAGTCATTATACAATTAATGAAAGGATGATGAAATAATTAATTAAATTTAATGATTTTAGGCTTATATTATTCTTTGTGATTGTGTCTTTTTTGTTTTTTTTTAAGAATTGATTTCATAATTTTCTTTACATTTAAAGTTTTGAACCATAATATAATTAACTATTTTAAATAATCAAATATAACGAAGGATATTAGAATTGATGTTGGCGACAACATGTGCAAAAAAATTATTAATGTTATCTTTTAATCTCTTTTTTGTTCTTATCACTGGATCGTTTTATCTTTATTGAGTTTTGTCTAATTTTATCTTTTTATTGTTAGAAAGTATAATTGTTATTAATTTCTTCATGCTAGATTACCACATTATTTTTCTCAAAATCGAAAATTGAAATCAATTAAAAAATTTCTCTACAATAATATGAAATATAAACAAAATAAGTGTACTTCTTTCGCCAATTGAAATTAAACCGTTGGTAGAAATTAATAGTGAAAATTCATTTTTTAACTAGAAAAATAAATTGAACCCCTAACAGAATGAAAGGAGCATATAAGAACTTACCAGATAATTTTAACAAATAGATATATAATAAATAAGTGATTTTATAATAATCTATAATCAAGGTTCGTGCACTTTATAAAATTGAAGAAGTACTTTAGTTGAAAGAAATAAACTATTAAAAAAATTTAGAAAAATAATTAATCTACTTTTCTAAATATAACTAATTATGCTTAAATTTATAATAAGTTTATAAAGATATTTTATATCGTGAATTTTTTAAAATTAAATAAATAAACAGTAATAAAAAAAATTACCACAAACATATGTAAGAAATAAGGAAAGGATCTTATGGGGAAAGGATCTTGTGGTTCAGTTTGCTATTCCTGCTTGCATATATCCCATACATACACTATATGACGTGATTAATTTCCTCTTTTTTTGGCTTAAAATTACTTGCTTGATCATTTTATATAACATGAAACGCCTACAGAGTAAATGATATCGTTATAGTTTAATATCAGTAAAATTATATATTATTTCCTCTTTTTTTTACTCAATATACATAGATATTTATATTGGATCAAGTATAAATTCTTTTTAATAAAAAACATACATATTTACATGGTTTTTTTTTTATGATTAAATCAAATTTATCTATCAATTTTTGTCTTTTATCATCATGTCACTATCACACTAATTTAATATCATACAAAATCTATTCACTTTTATGTTTGTGTTATGTCTTTCTCTGATTCTGAGACTAGCAACTATTTATGTGATATAGTTGCATCCTACAGTTGGATATGCAAAGTTACTTGACGAAAAATTAAATTAAAAAAAATCTGTCACTAAATCCGTCTCTACTTTTTAAAATAATAAAATGTAAAAATTGTGTATATAAATTTTTCATCTCTAAGTTCATACCTAATTTTTGAAATAATATTTAAATTATTTTTCAAGATAGAATCTAGAGATAAAATTTTTTTTCTCTAAAATTTTTGTCTCTAATTTTGTCTTTATCTTTTCGATAAATTTAATGTCACTAATTTGGTTTATATTTTTCAAAACAATTTTCAAATTATTCATAGAGATAGGGAAATTTTTGTTTATAAATTTTTTATCTGTAATTCTATCGTTATTCTTTGAAATGTAAACAAAATCATCGTTAGAGAAAGAATTTAAGTCCCATTTAATTCGTAGAAATAAGTTGATGGAATGGAAATTCAGATTCTTACATTAATTTATTGTGTTTGGTTAATATATTTGACTCTAATTTTTATTCTCACGATATACGGATTTTCTTCTATATAGGAGATTATTTTATCTTGAAAAACTTAGAAAAAAGAAAAAAGTGAAATGAAATAAAAAAAGAGTAAAATACCTTTTACCATTAATTTTTCAAATTTTTTATATTTACTTTCATTTTACATTTTTCAGAATTGATGAATAGATATATTTTAATAATTTATGATAAATGATTTAATAATTTTTAAAAGCAATAAACATTTATGAAGAATAAAGGTATGTCTTTCCAATAAATATATGTACGCTTAATTTTGGATATAATATAATTTTAGTCATAATGGTTATGTAATAAGTAATATGTTCATAAATAAGACTTTAATTCTTACGACCACAAAACTGTTTTAATTTTAAAATATTCATAATGTTTTAGGTAATATTACATATTATTTTATTATTATTGATCTTTTGAATGATATTAATTTTTGTAAAATATTAATACATTAAAATATATTTTAATTAGTCATTTGACATTTATTAACTAAAAAATAATTTTAAAAATATACACTTACATTTTTTTCAATTTAAATTAAACAATTTTTAATAATAAAATTTATGCTTTATGCATTTTTTAAAATTATAGTTAATTATAAATAATTTAATTTAATGTAATACATATAATTAAAAGTTCAAATTAATATTTTAAAAAACTTAAAATAAGAAAAAATAGTGTAAATTAAAAAAAATACCTTGAAAGAATATCATTATAAATTTTAAAAAAAATATAGAAAACTTGAATTTTTTTTAAATTTAAAAAGAGAGAGCATAATCTATTAAAAAGTAGCATTGACATAAAGAAAACATGAATGTATTACTATTATTTTTTTCCTTTTGTTTTTTTAACACATTTTTTAACATCAATGTATTAATTGGGAAAAAAAAATAAAAAAATGCTGACCGCTTTTTTAACATGGGCTTACCAGCATTTATGTATACTTTTTCCCCCATTGAAAAAAATGCCCATGTTCAAAACATCTAAAAAATTCCCCCCACTTTATTTTTGCTACCCGCGCAGGCGTGCACACTTTCCCTCCCAAATGGCAGCTTCTCCTTTCGTCCCCATCCAGCAGCTTCTCTTCCCTGTGGCAATTTCTTCAACAATCCAACCCCAATGAGCTTAGATCAAGTGGATGGGTGTATAGTAACTAGATTGAGGATGGTAAGGCAAAAAAATTGTGAGGAAATAGCATCAACATTGACCTCCTGCAGCAAAAAACCGAAGCACTGTTCACAGGTTCAATCCATCAAATTTCTTTGCGTTTTTGGCATTTTTAGAAGCTTTTGACCATACCTTCTTGTTTAGAAGGTAGGATAACATCTTTAGAATTATTTTTATGGTCATGCAACATGATTTTTTAACTGAAATCCATGGATTTTGCTTGAGTGAACAGTGCATGCGAATTTTTTTTCCAAGGTGCTTGAATTTACAATTTCGTGGGAGAACCCCCGATGAACTTTCGTGTTGCACATTGCCGTTGAGTCCAGCTTGAAGCGTCCAAGGTGCATTACTTGAACTCAGAGTGGTTAGCTGGATGAACCCATGGAGTACTCCTAGATTACTTGATGAGTGTGAGTTTGAATTTATTGGGCGTTTGTTTTTTTTTTTTTTACTTTTGAAGTTCGGGGATAGTTTGTGCTCCAAATTTCATTGTTGATTCGATTATTTCTTGGTGGTTCAGGAGAAAAAGAAAAAATGGAAGACAAGCAAAGATGCGTTAGTATTTTGGTAAGCCATTGAAGACAAAGAACCTAAATTGAGACAGCCCTGACCTTTACTGATTGGATCACTCTTATTGTATTCATTGCTTCTAATTTGATTGGGGCTTACTTTTAATTTACTACTTTCTGGAGAATGAAGTGAAACTTATTAAGGGATTTTGTTCACTGCCCTTTTTTTTTAAGATCATGCTTGAGTAACAAATTGCACTGGTGAATTATTTATAAAATTATTCCAGTAGTGATTTATGTTCTTCTGCTGGTGCACTGCTAGTATAAACTGCTTATGTACTTTGGTTTAATGTAACCTTACTCTTTTAGGAATGACAATTGGAATAAGATACCAGGTTGATATGATATTGGTTTCCTGAGTAACATCACACGTTAATGAATAAATAGGAAGGTGTACGTGCTTTAGAGGAAGTACTAGGAAGCTTGGTAGGTCGGAAGATTTAGAATATATGGAAAAGACTATATATGACCCAAATGAGTTATGGAGGTCATGACTATTTGTTATCCTCTGCTTCCTCACAAGTAGATTCTTTTAAAGGTACAGGCTTTGTTTTATATGTATTTCTTTGTTTAGGTGATTGTGGATTAATCTTTTGTGCATGTGGAAGAAAGTGAACATCGCTTGTGCCTAAAATTGCAACTGATGTATTGATGAGAAAATTATTCTGGAAAATATTTTTCTGCCTGCTTATGTGTTTTTATCTCATCCTCTGTTCTAGATAGAATCTGGCAGGCCTCTAAAGAACTCACCTATTGTCTTCCTACAGATTCATACAAGTTTCCCATATAATATGCCAGGTAGCACTAACAGAAAATTGGGCTGAGAGATACAAGAACAATGAGATAGGATTTTACTCAATGCACCCAGGTTGGGTTGAGACTCCTGGGATTACCAAGAGTTTGCCAAACTTCTCTCAAAAGTAAGTCCTTACATTATCCATAAAATCTATTTATATCATTCAAGTAACAGAAAAATAAACATTAGTTGGTGCATTCTAAATAGTACTTATTTTTTATTGCAATGATTTATAGGCTTTCTAGGAAGCTTAGAACAAGTGAAGAAGGTGCAGACACTGTTATTTGGTTGACTTTACAACCAAAAGAGAAATTGGTATCAGGTGCATTTTATTTTGATAGAGCTGAAGCTCCCAAGCACCTTAAATTTGCAGCTACCAGTGGATCTCATGATGTGATTGACTCTGTTGTTGATAGTTTGCACTCCATGGCTGCTCTTTCCCCCTAGTGGGGTACTTTTACCTCAAAAGAAACCTTAAACTTGGAATTAACTTCTAACATAAGAGGCTCAAATGTGTGGCTTGGTTCCAAGAATTATACCTAAAGCTCAAGTTTGCATCGATATGGCATTGACTAAATTAGTGAAATAATTTTTCCTTAAATTTCTATTATCTTATATCAAGTTTGATGCATTGAAGCTAGTGGACAAAGGACCACCGAGAGATTGGGATTAAATCTATATTTAGAAAATCTTTCTGAAATATTCATCACCAGCTTGAATGTAAGATAGTATTCAAAATGTATTTTTTTGCATAAATTAGTTGCCATATGAAGGAAGCATAAATTTTTATGTGTTGCATATTCAGAAGAATAGAAAATGACATGATATAATTAGGGATTCTCAATCTAATTCTCCATTCCAATCCCACAAGACAGGGAGTGATTAGCAAATTCTTTGTAAAAGTAGTCAAAACGCACCACACATTGTTGGCTATATATTATTTACAGATTTGATGCTGCAAATCATATGCCTTTTACAGTTCCACAAGACAGGCAGTGATTGATAATGACCGGTCACTTTTAAAAATTATTTTTGTATCACTTTTAGAATTTGTGCACCTGTTTTCAGCTTTATTTCTTGATTCTTCTATACAGGAAATGATAATTATTTTTCCTACAATTAGTAATTCAAAGTTGACATTTCATGAGGTTAATTTTCATAAACCATGCCTAAAGCAAGCTTTATGTCCCTCGTGATGTGAAATTTTCAATATGCTTTTTGTTGTTTCCAATATGCTTTATTTTTCCTATAATTATTTTTTGATGTTGGATTAATAGGAGGTTTTTTTTTTTGCAGGATGCCAATCACAATGTACATGGTTTATGGGGATGCTGATTGCTTGATATCTATTACCGAATATGGCCAAAAATACGACAAAAAAATCCAAATATACATTGGTCTTAATCAAAGTCGCAAACTTAATTCTTTTGATAAATTTTTATAGCTAATGAAAGTAGTTATAGTGGATTTTCATTGTGTTAAGATTAATTTCGTTTGTAAATAGTTACTTTTTCTTTCATGAAATGTAACTAGTTACGTTACTTTAAATATTTGTATTTGAACTAATTGTAGTTGAATTTAAATTTAAATAAAAATATCTATAATTTTTTTATGATTTTAGCAAGAAAAATAATATGTCAATTATATTTTTTTGTGTAGCAATTAATATTTATAAATTTTAATAATAATAAAATTAATATAAAAATTTGCATATTAGACTTTCAGTGGCGACTAAAGTCGCCACTCAATATGTCAAATAATATATAATTAAGCTTTAGTGGCGACTAAATTCGCTGTTAAAAGTTTACTTTCAGTGGCGACAATGAAAAGTCGTCACTAAAAATGGATTCAGTGGCCACTTTAGTCGCCACTAAAAGTAGACTTTTAGTGGCGACCAAATAAAGTCGCCACTGAAAGTAGGCTTTTTTGCAGCGACTTTTAAAGATTTAGTGGCGATTGTTATAGTCTTTAGTGACAACTTTAGTCGCTACTAAATTATACTTTTAGTGGCGACCCCGAAAGTCGCCACGAAAAACATTCAGCAACGCAAGTATCAGTGGCAACATGGTGACGACAAAAATTCGCTACTAAAAATCTTTAGTGGCGACTTTTAGACTTTCAGCGGCGACTTTAGTCGCCACTGAAAGTCTATTTTTTTGTAGTGTGAGAAGGAACTAGGAGGGAAAATGGTGAGATCAAAACTCAGTGGGGTAAGATGCCAAACCACTCGGGCAAAGGAGCAAGTTGCAAGAACATGAAAAGTAGTTTATTGGTGGGCATAACACATTAGGCAACATGGATCGTTCACTTTGCACCCTCTTTTAGTGATTGGTACTGAAGTACCAACTGGTTTCATTAGAAAAAGCGATTTATTTCATTTCTCCTAAAAAGTTATAAATACATATCTATGAGATTAAAAGTGTTGAAAATCATCTCATTCAAGGGTCGACATTGCCCTCTCACACTCATAGCCCAACAACACAAGATGGAAATCTGGAGACCATATTTGATAAACGGCAAAAAAAAATTATTTTTAAAAATCAAATTTTTTAAAAAACATAATTAATAAAAATTATAATTTATAGAAATATATAAAATATATTTGGTTAACTTTTAAAATTACTAAAAAAATTCAAATAACGTTGTTTAAAAATATTTTACTCTTCTATTTGATTATATTTAATTTATTAAGAATCTTCGTATATTTTTTAAAAATATTCTTTATTTTTATGAGAGAGAAAATAAAAGTAAAGAAAAAAAATGAAAAAAAAATAAGAGAGAGAAGAGAGAAAGAGACAAGTGAGAGTGAAGAGAGAAAAAATAATTTTTATTATTATTATAATTATGTTATTAATGAACGATATAATTATCTTTTAATATCATAAAATTTTTATACTCATAGAAAATTAAAATTTTCGCCCTTCTCTATGTAAAGAGAAATTTATTTAAAAATTATTATTAAAAATTCTAATTTATTATTAGAAATTTTAATTTTTAAAAAATAAATTTTTTTAAACTAATATCAAATATGAGAATTTTAATTTTTTATATGAAAATTCTCAAAAAAAAAATCGTATATCAAACGCTGTTATATAAGTGATTTTGCAGGGTTTGATATGAAATTAGATAGGTTCTGCCTGATATCAAACAAGCAGAATCCGTCGAAGGGGAGGGCTACAAAATTACCAATATGGCATTGAAGGGTGAAGACCTTTCACGTTAAGCGATATGGGACGCTTCAATATCAAAAAAACTATATGCTTTTTATCACCTTCAAACAATGAAGCAAATTCTAGGATGCAAAAGTTCTGAACCTGGAAATGCTAACCAACTTGCGTGGAATGATCTCCCTCAGGTAAGCATACAACCAAAAATATATGGATATCAAATTTTACACAATCCATATAATCAGAAGGCGATTCCTCCATGTAAGAATGGATGGAGTAGTAATGCGGATTGGTCAATCATTTGGAAAATGAAACTTCCTTTAAGATTTCTGACGTTTATGTGGAAATTATATAATAGAGCACTCCTAGTGGGAAAGGCATTATTTACAAGAAATCTGAAGATCCCAGGCATATGCCCTTTTGGATATGGCGTCACGGAGAATGAAAACCATGTATTAATAAGTAATATGCAATCTAAGTAGAGCAATATGGTTCGGTTATGATTGGACTCTCAGGAATGATCCCATTCATCCCCTCTCAGTCATTAACTGGCTAAAGACGCTTATCTCATACTACAAATAATGGAGATATTAGAAATAGTCACATTTGGTCGCTGTTGTATTTATCATCATAGGGATGAAGTGATTTTTAATAGAGTGAAACCATCAGCAATGGCAATCTTAACGAGAATGAAGAAAATTAAAGGGGAGACAACACTTGTAAAAATGAAGGGTTTGTTTGATTTTTTTTTAAAAAAATTGTTCTGTAAAATAAAAATAAAAAAATCCGAAAATATGTTTATTTTTATTTTTTTGTGTTCTGAAAATAAAAATATAAAATAAAAATAATTTTATCTTATTTTTATTTATTTATTTTAAAAACAAATTTTTTAAAAAAATTTGTTTCTGAAATAATAATAAAAAATAATTTGCAAATAATTTTTTTTGAACTGAAAATAAAAAACAAATTAAAATAAAAAAAATAAACTTGAAGATTTTTTATATGCATAAATTAGATATCATTTTAATATAAATATATATTATTGTTAAGTAATAAATTATAAGAATAAGTATATTAACAAAAAAAATTCAACCAAATAGGAGAAATGCAGTAAATCTGAATATGATTCAAGATAAAAACACTCCAATGCAAGTTCACATCTTAGACGGGGTGCTAGGTACACTAAAATTTCCGTGAGATTTTCAAACTTACCAAGCATAAGTGGGAATTCCATCAAAGCACTACCTCAAGTTAATTGAGGAAGAAGAGGACATTATAGCCATATAAGGCAGCAGTGTCAGCATATAGTATTTAGTGGTTGATTTAGCCAATATTAATAGTTTAGCTTATGTAAATAGTTTAGGTAACTCGCGAAATGGTTGATATGTATTTTGCCATGAAATCTAAGGTGAAAATAAATAAATAAATAAATAAAAATATATGCTTTATATGACTTGGAAAAAACATTGTGCCCAAGTCAAACATTTTTTTTTTCAAAAGTCATATTTTTTCCAAACATTATATTTCGTCGTGAAATCAAATTCTCTCGTATAATATTTCGTAATTTTTAAATAATAATATTTTACAATAAAAATATATATTTTTATTTTAAATAATTATATTTTATTAAAAGTAAATATATTTTTAATTAAAATTATTTTTGTTTTACTTAAAATAATTATATTTGGTTTTAAATAAATTTTATTTTATTTTTATAAAAAAATTCTCTTTTATTATGCATAAAAATATTTTATTTTGTGATTTGTTTTATTAAAATTTTATTAAGAAAAATCATTATTTAAGAGTTCAACTAAAGTTTTGTAATAATATAAATTGAAAAAAAAAATTGGGATACTTTAAGATAAAAAATAATATTATTATGTATATAAAAAAATAATAATAAATTTTAACTATTCAATAATTAAATAATATTTAAAAAAAAAAGAGAAATGAAATGTGAAGAGTTTGTGAAATTCCATAACCAATGAATAGTATAAATAGTAATATTTATGTTTTCTCTCTAAATCTGAAGTATCTACAGGTCTCTAATCTCAAAACTAAAGGTACCACTGGATTCAGAACGAAGAGTACTACAATATTAGCCGAATAATTTTTCAAATCAGCCACTGAATTGTCGCAGATCGGAAGTAGAAAATTTTATAAAAACATAAACTCTGAAACTCCTATTTAGAAACTTTAAATTAAAAATCTGACACCGTTGATAGATTCAAGAGATAAATAAACCTTAGGATATAAAAATTTTCAACCATCTGACAACTTTTTGTGCATTGTGAATAGTAAATCCGACCGATATAAATAGTGATTTCTGACGGTAAATAGTATTTTTCGATCGTGAATAGTACCCAACAATTGACTAGTATTGACCAAACTCTCAGATGCCAAATTTCACGATTCTGGAGTTATTTTTTAAGTATTTGGACCCTTCAGACTCATTTTTGAGATTTATTTGGTCACATGTAGAATGGAAAAGTATATTTTAAGGCTGTCCAACCTGGAGCCTTACCCTATGAGTAGATAATTCTTTTTATAACTTAGTTTATGCTTTTTTTTGAACTTTAAATGTATAGTTGATTATATTTACCAGTTATTTATACTCTTATATGTCTCTGAAATGAATTAAATTATCTAAAATGTTTACAATTTGGTATATAGTTCAAGAAGAGTATAGTTTTGAAAATAGATTTTTGAACTCATTGCATATGCGATTTTAAATGTATTTCCCATTATATGGTAAAAAAAATGTGTTAAGCATGTGGTATTAATATGTAAAGCTATAAAATTTCCTTGGAAACGAGCATGTATATGTGATTACCCTAAATGAAAAGTTTCTGATAGAGGAATTATACTGAGATTGAAAATTCTGTATTATATGCAAATATGATTTTTGTGGAGGAATAATTTTGAAAACACTATTTGCTAACAATAGGCGATGTTAGCCCTGGTGCACCTTGATACCTCAACTAGCAGATGTGTTGTTAGCCTCTTGTGACGACCAACATATAGGATATGATATGTGAAGGAGAGCGAAATTCCTCCTATCTGGGCGAGATGCCGACTATATGATATGTGATTTGCCTCCCTTTGTCACGGCCCCAAATGATGGAACACATGACCGGCACGGCCTAAGGGTTTTCCCCTAGCTGTAAGCCTAACACATAGCATGCACAAACATTCAGCACACAATCCAGAGTACATAATAAATATAACTGGCCACATACGCCACATCCAATATAAGAAAATACTGTATATATATATATATATATATATATATATATATATATATATATATATATATATATATATATATATATATATATATATATATATATATATATATATATATATATATATATATCTCATGAATCCAACATCCTTGATTCAACTTGGCCCATGGCCTCATAGTACAAACATTATTGTAAAATTTAAAACCATTTTTCAAACAACACAAAAAGCGAGGATCCTGTTTGTAAGTTCATGGAGATACACTAGACATAAACTTAAACTATACAACCAATACAACGGAGCCTTGCCCAAACTGGGGCTCACCAATGCTAAATTTAGCCTCCTATGGAGCTGTAGCTGGATCAATGTTTCTTTGACTATCTGTGGGGAGAAAACAGAAGAGGGGTGAGATTACCACATCTCAGTGAATGGGTAAATCATACTATAACAGAAACAGGGTAAATTAAGCACGAGTGTTTCGCAATGAATTAAATAATCGAATTCAAGGTATAGAAAACATTAAACATTTAACCGTAATTTATTGAAAGAATGCTAAACAGTTAAAATGTATGTTCAAAAGATAAAACAGGATTAAATCAATAACCGTAAACAAATCAATTATGCATAGCAAGTAATAAATGAAGATATTTATGCAATAACAATGATGAATGAGGTATTCTAGAAATATTTAATCTTTAAGAAAAATGCACTAGTTTATTGGAGGTCTTTCCTAACAGATCTATCATCTCCCCCAAGCACACAGCAAGGGTAGGGTAATCACTGTAGGCGTAGACATAAGTCCACCCTAAATCCTTGTGTCTTAGGTAGTCATATGCCTGTCACAGTATCCTAGGCCGAAGCCTTAACATGATCATGGTGCACCAAGACTAGCATTACCTGCGGCTAGCTAACAGTGATCTAAAATGGTCCCTCCAATAGAAAATATTTGAAATATGCTATTCAAAAAGTTTAAAGTAAAACATTTCAATAACATTATAATAAAGCGATAATTCCCCATTTAGCTCTTTTCATGCATAAAATTTTATTCTAAAAATATGTTTCATCCATGTATTTCCATGGAGACCTTTATCATCATAAACTTTCTCTTTAAAAAAATAATAATCATTATTAAATAATTTATAATAGGATTTTCTTTTATAAAAAATCATATAAATTCCGTTTTTCATCATAAAATATCCCAAAAATTTCTAAAAAATTCCTTTCTCATAAACCTTTAGTTAAACTCTTAAATCATAATTTTTCTTGATAAAAATCGTAATAAAACAAATTTCTAAACAAATATCTTTATTCATATTAAAAGAAAGAGTATTTCTAAAAATACCATAAAAATTCAATAGAAGCCGGTATAATTATTTTAAGCAACACAATACTTCTTTTACTTAAAAATCCACTTACTTTTAACAAATCATAATTATTTCTACATAAATAAAAATATATTTGCTTATAGCGCGCCAAAACATAACTTCTAATATTTCTTTAAGTTGAACTTTTCGTTAAATTTTACGGTTATTACATTCTTCCCCTCATAAAGAAATTCGGTCCCCGAATTTTACAAAAACCAACAACATAAAAAAAACATAAGACTACTCTTGGAACAGCTGTGGATACTTCTCTCTCATGACGTCCTCTACTTCCCACGTAGCTTCCTCCTTGGAATGATTCTGCCAGATCACCTTCACTGTAGGGATATCCTTAAACCTCAACTTTTTCACTTGTCTATCAACAATGGCCACGGGTTTCTCTTCGTAGGCCAACTTGTCATCTAAAAGGATTTCTTGCGGTTGAATCACATGAGATGGGTCGGGTAGATACTTCCTCAACATCGAGACATGGAAGACTGGATGCACTTCACTCAACTCAGGTGGTAGGGCTAGGCGGTATGTCACTGCTCCTACCCTATCCAGAACTTCAAAATGTCCAATGTACCTTGGGCTTAACTTCCCTTTCTTACCAAACCGCATGATTCCCTTCATAGGTGAAACTCTGAGGAACACGTGATCGCCTAGAGAAAACTCCAACTCCCGACGCCTATGGTCCACATAAGACTTCTGACAACTTTGTGCTGTTAAAAGCCGTTCCCTTATCAGCTTAACCTTCTCTATGGCATCTTACACCAAGTCTGGCCCTAGCAGCTTGACTTCTCCAACTTCAAACCATTCAACGGGAGATCGGCATCTTCTCCCATAAAGAGCTTCAAAAGGTGCCATCTGAATACTGGCTTGATAACTGTTGTTGTATGCAAACTCAGCTAATGACAGGTATCCTTCCCAACTGCCACCAAAATCCAATATACATGCTCTAAGCATATCCTCCAGAATTTGAATCGTGCGTTCTGACTGGCCATCTGTTTGGGGATGAAAAGCGGTGCTTAGATCCAACCTCGTCCCTAAAGCTTCTTGAAAAGCTTTCTAAAACCTTTTCGTAAACTGTGGACCTCGGTCAGATATGATGGATATAGGGACTCCATGTAATCTAACGATCTCATTCTGATACAGGCTTGCATACTGAGCCGTATTAAAGGTAGTCTTCACTGGTAAGAAGTGGGATGACTTGGTCATTCGATCCACTATCACCCATACTGAGTCATAACCCTTAGGAGTCCTTGGTAACCCTGTAACGAAGTCCATAGTGATCCTTTCCCACTTCCATTCCGGTATCTCAATCTGTTGGTGCAGACCGGCAGGCTTCTGGTGTTCAGCTTTCACCTGTTGACAAACCAAGTACTGAGCCACAAAGTCTGCTACATCCTTCTTCATCCCATTCCACCAATACAAGTCCTTGAGGTCACTGTACATCTTATTTGTTCCTGGGTGGATCGTATAGGCTAATTGATGTGCCTCTTCAAAAATCTGCTTCCTCAAGCTATCCACATCGGGTACACACAAGCGCTTCACATATCTTAACACTCCTTCAGCATCCATGCTGAATTTAGAAGTCTGATTATTCCTAACTTCATCCTTGAGCTTGCACAGCTTAGCATCCTTGTCCTGATCTGCCTTAATCTGTTCAACCAGCAGAGAGTGTAGTTGCATGTGAGCTAACAACACCCCTGGCTCCTTCACTTCAAAATGCATCCCCTCACCTTCTAGCCGATGAATATCCCTTATCAACGGCCTCCGGAGTAGGGTGATATGGGCTAGACTCCCCATTGACTTTCTACTCAAAGCATCTGCTACCACATTGGCCTTGCCCGGGTGGTACAAGATAGTATAGTCATAGTCCTTCACCAACTCCATCCACCTTCTCTGTCTCAAGTTAAGATCCCTTTGTTGAAAGATGTACTTGAGGCTCTTGTGGTCCATGTAAATCTCACAAGGTTCACCATAGAGATAGTTTCTCCAAATCTTCAAGGCAAAGACCACTGCTGCCATCTCCAGATCATGTGTAGGATAGTTCTGTTCGTGCTTCCTGAGTTGCCTAGATGCATAGGCTACAACATGACTATTCTGTATTAACACACAACCCAAACCCACTCTTGAGGCGTCACAGTATACTGAGTATCCTCCAGTGCCTGTTGGAATAGTTAAAACTGGGGTTGTGGTTAGACACTTCTTCAAGGTCTGGAAACTTTCTTCGCATGCATCCGACCACTCAAACTTAACTCCCTTCCTGGTTAATCTGGTCAAAGGAGCAGCAATCTTAGAGAAATCCTTGATGAACCTCCGATAATACCCTGCTAGACCCAAGAAACTTTGGATCTCCGTCACACTAGCTGGGCGAGGCCACTGCTGTACTACCTCTACCTTCTCGGGGTCTACTTGAATGCCGTCCTTCGTGACTACATGCCACAGAAACATAACACTGTCCAACCAGAACTCACACTTAGAGAGTTTGGCATACAACTGCTGATCCTTCAAGATCTGCAGAATGACCCGTAGGTGTTGTTCATGCTCCTCATGGTCTTTAGAATAAACCAAGATGTCATCAATGAACACAATGACAAACTGATCCAAGAATGGGTTGAACACCCTGTTCATCAAGTCCATAAAAGCAGCTGGTGCATTAGTTAGTCCGAAAGACATAACCAAAAACTCATAATGACCATAACGGGTCCTAAAAGCTGTCTTGGAAATATCTTCCTTCTTGATCCTCAACTGATGATACCCTGACCTCAGATCAATCTTGGAGAAACATTTCGCTCCTTGAAGTTGATCGAACAGATCATCAATCCTGGGTAAAAGGTAGTTGTTGCGCACCGTTAGCTTATTCAGTTGCCGATAGTCAATGTAAAGACGCAAAGACCCGTCTTTCTTCTTCACAAAAAGGACCGGAGCACCCCATGGAGAAGTGCTCGATCTGATGAACCCCTTATCCAACAAATCCAACAAATCCTGCAACTGACTCTTTAGCTTCTTAAGCTCTGTGGGTGCCATTCTGTAAGGCGGTATAGAAATTGGTCGAGCTTCTGGAATAAGGTCGATATCAAACTCTATCTCCCGTTCAGGAGGTAATCCTGGCAACTCTTCTGGAAAGACATCCAGGAATTCTCTTACCACTGCCATCTTGTCTACATCCGGTACCTTCCCATCCACATCTCTAACATATGCCAAGTATCCCTGGCATCCCTTCTTCAACATCTTCTGAGCACCCAAGACTGAAATTAGGTTACTTGGAGCTTTACTTCGATCACACTGGAACCGGAAAGGAACTTCACTTAGAATGTTGAACCTGATTGCCTTCTCATAGCAATCCAAGGTAGCATAGCATGCTGCCAACCAATCCATTCCTAGGATTATGTCAAAGTCGATCATGTCTAGGATGATCAAATCAGCAGATGTCTCCCTATCACCCACTGAAACTTTACATGACTTGCATATATGCTCTACTGGCAAACAATCACCGACCGGGGTGGTTACAAAAAAAGGGGCATTCATCCTAATCGGATCTTTACCCAAACTCTTAGCAAAACTAAGGGAAACATAGGAATATGTAGACCCAGGGTCAAACAAAACATATGCTTCATGTAGACAAACCGAAAGAGTACCTGTCATGACCGCATTTGAAGCTTGTGCATCCTGCCTGGTAAGAGCAAAAATCCTCGGTTGACCTCGGCCTGCTTGGCTTTGACCTCGGCCCATCATCCCTCTACTAGTACCTCTGCTACTTGCTTGGCCCGGTATAGTCCTTATTGGCTGAGCTGCCACTGGAGTTGGTAGCAAAGCCGGTCGAGTTGGCCTTTGGCTTGAGCCATACAACTGGGGATAGTCCCTCTTTATGTGTCCAGGTTGGTTGCAATGATAGCAAACAATCATCTCCCTGCGGCACTGACCAAAGTGATGGTTGCCACAAATAGGGCATTGTGGCCTGTTTTGCTGAATAGCTCTTGATCCTGGTTGACCTGGATACCTGGTGTTTTCTTGGCTAAGACCTAGCCTACCACTCGCATCTGGTCTCTGGTTGGGGTTCCCAACATTCTGTAGTGCTGGGCGCTGCTGGCCCTGAAATCGAGGTTCTTGGGAATGAGAACTTTGCCCTCCTTTAGAGCTCCCGTCCCTATCCCTCTTTCTCAACTTGGCACTCTCGACATCGGCCAAATGCCTAGTCTCCATCATTCTTGCACAGTCCATAGCCTCAACATAATTGGGGAATTTCTTCATCTGGGGTGCCACTGATTTAAACAATGCTGGCATCAACCCCTGGATAAATTTCTTGATCATGTCCCTTTCAGTAGGGACCATGTGTGGTGCATACGGCAACAGCTGTGTGAAGCGGTAGTCATACTCCGTGACTATCATACCGAGAGTCTGCTTCAACTCCACGAATTCTTGACACTTGGCATCTCGTATGCTCTGAGGCACAAACCTCTCCATGAAGACTTCCTTGAACTCTTGCCATCCCAAAGGTGGCGTTGTAGCTCCTCTTCCGCGCATCATGGTCTTAAACCATACCTGCGCTACACCAGACAGCTGGAAGGATGCCAACTCTACTGATCGGATCTCTGAACACTTAAGCATCTCACAGATCTTCTCAGTGTCTTCTATAAACTCTTGGGGATCTTCACTAGCCAACAACCCCTTAAAGGTTGGCGGTTTCAGCTTCAGGAACTCAGATAGTTCCACTTCCCTCTCGGCAGGTCTCACATGCCGCTCTATAGACCTAACTGGTTCTAGAACGGAGGTAGCTGTTTCGGGCTGTTGTGGGTCCCTTCTATCTTGCCCATCCCTTCTTTCAGCTAGATTTTCTATTGCCCGCTGCATACCCTGCATGGTTACCAGCATCTGGGCTATCACATCATCCCGAGGGTGAGAAGACATTTCCCCCGTCCTGGGAGTCTCAGCTTGCTCACTGGTCAACTCAGCTTGTTCGGCTGCTTCAGCAACCCTTACACCCCTGCCACTGCCTCTTGCACTGGCTCTGGGTCGGCCTCTGCCACGACCTCTACCTCGGCCTCTGCCATGACCTCTACCTCGGCCTCTAGGCACGGGTACTGCGGACTGAGCAGACTCTTCAGCCATCTGCTCTTGAACCGCGGGTTGCCTAACCTTTGATCTCGTTCTTGGTGGCATCTCGCTATAAAATAGAAATAGCCCAACCATCACTTAACCATGCCAACATAGCATACTATAAACTGACTTACTTAAGCAAAAAGACAACATCCTATCGAACCCCTTTAGCAGCACCGTGAGTATAAGCATGTCCGGATTCATACCCATACTCAAAGTCCTACCTAAAGGCCCGTTACTCCATGAACACAGGGAAACCTAATGCTCTGATACCATATTTGTCACTTTCTTCTGGTGGCAACAGGGGTACCTATCAAAGCACTGCATCCCATACTGCAGCTCCTGGGCGGAAAGCCACACTTCGCCACATCGTTCACGCGTGAGAGTTCTCAGGACTCGGCTTTTCAACCTCGGCTCTGATACCATATTGTCACGGCCCCAAATGATGGAACACATGACCGGCACGGTATAAGGGTTTCCCCCTAGCCGTAAGCCTAACACATAGCATGCACAAACATTCAGCACACAATCCAGAGTACATAATAAATATAACTGGCCACATACGCCACATCCAATATAAGAAAATACTGTATATATATATATATATATATATATATATATATATATATATATATATATATATCATGAATCCAACATCTTTGATTCAACTTGGCCCATGGCCTCATAGTACAAACATTATTGTAAAATTTAAAACCATTTTTCAAACAACACAAGAAGCGAGGATCCTGCTTGTAAGTTCATGGAGATACACTAGACATAAACTTAAACTATACAACCAATACAACGGAGCCTTGCCCAAATCTCACCAATGCTAAATTTAGCCTCCTATGGAGCTGTAGCTGGATCAATGTTTTTTTTACTATCTATGGGGAGAAAACAGAAGAGGGGTGAGATTACCACATCTCAGTGAATGGGTAAATCATACTATAACAGAAACAGGGCAAACTAAGCACGAGTGTTTCGCAATGAATTAAATAATCGAATTCAAGGTATAGAAAACATTAAACATTTAACCGTAATTTATTGAAAGAATGCTAAATAGTTAAAATGTATGTTCAAAAGATAAAACAGGATTAAATCAATAACTTTAAACAAATCAATTATGCATAGCAAGTAATAAATGAAGATATTTATGCAATAACAATGATGAATGAGGTATTCTAGAAATATTTAATCTTTAAGAAAAATGCATTAGTTTATTGGAGGTCTTTCCTAACAAATTTATCATCTCCCCCAAGCACACAGCAAGGGTAGGGTAATCACTGTAGGTGTAGACATAAGTCCACCCTAAATCCCTGTGTCTTAGGCAGTCATATGCCCATCACAGTATCCTAGGCCGAAGCCTTAACATGATCATGGTGCACCAAGACTAGCACTACCTGCGGCTAGCTAACAGTGATCTAAAAGGGTCCTTCCAATAGAAAATATTTGAAATATGCTATTCAAAAAGTTTAAAGTAAAACATTTCAATAACATTATAATAAAGCGATAATTCCCCATCTAGCTCTTTTCATGCATAAAATTTTGTTCTAAAAATATGTTTGATCCATGTATTTCCATAGAGACCTTTATCATCATAAACTTTCTCTTTAAACATATCGTCCGTAGACGTCGCATAAATGTTCGCATGCATTAAATCAATTCATGGCTAACTTAGTTCATTTCTATGACTAAGTTCACATTTCTATCAATCTAACTCAAATGGAGAATTATCAGTCTAGATGCTTGCCCTGCATACCTAGGGTTAAACTAGGATTGAAATTTATAATTTCTAACATGGTTGGAACATATTGGTTTTCAAAGCGGTAAAACAATTTAACATACATTCCAACTAGTTAAAATCATACGAGAGAGTTATAAATCAAATTCCTAAAACATGCGCTATAGTATGAAAAACCCACTCACTGTACTAGGAGTCCAACAACGAGAATTTCACCTCGTGGTGGCTCAACAACCTAGAAAATATAGACATAATATAAAAATTAGATAAATTCTAAACGTCACTATTCATGCCGGAAAACACTATTCACTCGCCGGAAAAATACTATTCATGCCGAAACCTAAAAACCCTATATTCGAGCATAGAAACTAATTCTAAGACTATCTACAGGAAGAATTTCGGTAAAAACGAAGCCTAAAACGCAATTGGACGGAGTTTTACCTTTGAGTTTTACCTTTAGAGGTACTATTCACGTGATTTTTCGGTGACCTTCCGGCGACTTTCTGGCGAAATTGATTGGTGGGTTTTGAAGTACTCGTTGCCACGAGTCCAATGGTCCAAACGGTTCGTCAATCGGAGGTCCGTAACTCCAGATATGAGGGTTTGAAAATCGAAAGGGAAAAATGGAAAATGGGGGCTGCGTTTTCTGCTTTCTGTTTCTGGCTGCCCGTATGCATATATGCAGGAGCTACAGTAACTTTTTTAAAAAAAAAATAATAATAATAATTATTAAATAATTTATAATAGGATTTTCTTTTATAAAAATTCATATAAATTCCGTTTTTCATCATAAAATATCCCAAAAATTTCTAAAAATTTCCTTTCTCATAAACCTTTAGTTAAACTCTTAAATCATAATTTTTCTTGATAAAAATCGTAATAAAACAAATTTCTAAACAAATATCTTTATTCATATTAAAAGAAAGAGTATTTCTAAAAATACCATAAAAATTCAATAGAAGCCGGTATAATTATTTTAAGCAACACAATACTTCTTTTACTTAAAAATCCACTTACTTTTAACAAATCATAATTATTTCTACATAAATAAAAATATATTTTCTTATAGCGCACCAAAACATAACTTCTAATATTTCTTTAAGTTGAACTTTTCGTTAAATTTTACGATTATTACACCCTTGCCGTGTGCTTGGGAAATTGCCCATATTAGAATCTCTTCGCGTATCCTCTTGAATGGTGGTAGGGCAAATCTTAGTTGGGATGCTAAGTATAGGCAAATCCTACACCACCAAAGTAGGGAAGGGCTTGAACTTTGATATGTTGGTTCTGATATGGAATTCTTCTAATGTGTTCATGTGAAATATTTTAACGCATAACATTTGTTTAATGATCATACAGTACAGTATATAGTTTTGGATATCTGAATATCCTTTGTTTTGAGAATATTTGAAATACGCGTCTCATATGTATGTACTTTCGAACTATATTTCTCATGTAAAAAATTTTAAAATACAAATACATCCATATGTTGACCTAAGAGGTCATATGAAGTATTATCTACTTACTGAATTGTCAAACTCACTACATGATACTTATATTTTTTTTTCAAATAAGGATACAGAGTTTTGTCCTGCAGCTTCGTAATCTACTAAGGGTCATATTATCTGGGTGAGCCTACGTTGCTCTAAGACTCATAGTGTTTAAATTATTTTGTACTTGTATTTTAGAGTATGCTCTGAACGCCACATGAAGGATCTCTACTTCTGTTGTACTTTGATATTTATAGACTTGGTCGATATATTGTGTATACATGAGAATACCTATCTGTAAAGGAGTGTGTTATACATGTTATAAAAAATATATGTTCGTAAAGTATGTGTTTCACGTGCCCTAAAATTAAGGGCGTGACAAGTTGGTAAAAGAACATTAGGTTTCCTTGTGGCTATTAGAGTAAAGGATTCATTAGTAGGACCTTTAGTATGGATATGAGCCGGACATATTTATACTTCAGGTGCTGCTAAGGGATTCTATAGGATTTTAATTTTCTTTCTATTCCAATATTGCTAAATTTCCTAGTATAAGATTGATTGGATTTTGTGGTATCTTAAAAAATATTTATGGGTCAATTTCTGCTTGAAAGTGAAAGGATAGGTGTGTCAAAGAATTTAAAGAATTGAGACAGATACCAAATATGACGGTGTCTGAATGTTATATCTATTTTACCCAGTTATCTAGATATTGTAGACTTTGATGTGATACTGAGAATGAATTGGATGTATTATACCATGCCATTTTGAAATATCACTTTAAGGTGATTAAATTCAATATTTCTGAAGAATTGTTTTTCTTAATACAAGTAGACCATAGTGAAGTATCCAGTAACCTAATCTCTGCTTTAGCAGCCCATAAATTATTACAAAATGGTGCCAAAGATATTTGGCAATGGTCAAAGATATAGATATAAAACACATTAATGTAGATCAAATTCTAGTGGTTAGAGAATTTATTGATGTGTTCCCTGAAGAATTTTTAGGATTACCCCGAAATGATAAATAGAATTTGGTATTGATTTATTTTCTAAAACCTAACCAGTGTCTATATTCCCATATAGAATGCACCCATTGAACTTAAGGAACTGAAAAAGAATTAGTTACAAGACGTGTTAGACAAGAGATTTAAATGTCCTAGTACTTTTTCTTGGAGTGCTCCAATTCTATCTGTGAAAAGAAAAATGGATTGTTGCGATTGTACATAGATTATAAATAGTTAAATCAGGCGACAATGTAGAATAAATACTTATTACCTCATATAGATGATCTGTTTGACCAGCTATAGGATGCTCAACATTTTTTTAAAAAAAATTGATTGAGATCTGTGTATTATTAATTGAGGAAAAAGGAAGATAATAATTTGAAAACAGCTTTCAAGACTTGATATAAGCACTATGAGTTCTTAGTGATGTCATTGGGTTTGACAAATACCCTAGTTGCATTTATAGACTTGATGAATAGTAATTAAGTCATTTCTGGATCAATTTATTTTTGCATTTATTGACGATATACTAATATGTTTCGAGAGTTCAGAGGATCACAAGCAACATTTAAAGATAGTTTTACAAACTCTAAGGGAGTATGTTTGGTAAGGATGGTATCCAAATAGACCTTAAGAAAGTAAAAGTGATACAACAATAGTTACGTTCTACTATAATTAAAAATGAAGATCCAAGTCCAATTTATGCTTTTTACGGTTGTCTGTTGTCCAATCTTTTTTAGCTGTAATTGGATCAGGTATATGAACATATGCTTGTAAAACATTAATCAACTTCTCAGCATTTTAAGCTGAAATAAGAATTCGTTGTGCTAAGTGTAAGATGAACATTTGTTCCACAATTTGATCAAGAAAAGATAACAGACCATCAAAGAAATGATTAACACTTAACAAACCTATCGGTTTGTGATGCATATTCAGTTGTGCCCAAGAGACTATTTGAAAAATCTTTTTTACAGTACCAAAACCACCTGGTAAGGCAATAAAGGCATTAGTATTGCTCATCATTCTAGCCATGAGCTCATGCATGGAAGCTACCCTAAATTCTTCCCCAATTATTTTCTCTATGATGTTGGATGAAACTAGAGCTGTAGGAATAATACTTAAAAATCGACATCCTCCTACATGTGCAACTATAGACACGCACTCCATTAACCCACAGTTACCTCCACCATAGACTAAATGAATTTTTCTCCTTGCCAGCACCATACCTAGGTTTTGTGTAGCTTTCACATACTATTTATCTTTTTCAGGACTGAAATCACAAAAAACACAAATATTTTGAAACTGACGGAATGCGATTCCCTCCATAACTACACACACCCTAACTTTGAGTATGAATGTTAAGATACTAACGCGAGCATTTATAGAACTCAGGTAAGGGCATACTTATAATAGCTATACGAATAGGCCGGACATAATTAGAACAATTATATGAGTGATTGGTGGATATAAGCTAAATTAAAGGTGAAAATTTTAACAAAAAAATGACAACACGTATGCATATGTACAGTAGTTGTGATTGTGGTTCATATTAAACACATAAAGAGTATAATGTTAAGATATCACCAGAAATTTTTCGTTTCCTTGTTATTCTTGATGAAGCATTGATATCTTGATTCTTGTAAGTAAGTTGTAGGTGATAGGCGCTATTGTAAAAAATAAAGAGTGAAAGTGCAAACCAATTAATTGTTGAAAAGGGACAATCAAATAATTTTTTTTTATTTTCTCAATGTTCTTGCCAGTCGACTATTGGTATTATTAAGTCAACTAACTATTTTGAAAATTTTTAATTTAAACTGGTTACTTTACAGTTGATTGATTACATTTATTTTGAAGCAACCAACTGTATCCTACCAGTTAATTACGTACTCTTTGTTCTTCACAAACTTTTATAAATTCAGAAATGTTTCTTTTTCATGTGTTATTTTTTTACAGAATACCAACAGTTTTTAAGTAGATTTTGACACATACATTCAAAATTTGTAGCCACCAATTTTTGTCGAAATAGCAACTAGATTTTTTTTACATATTTTCAAAAATTACGGCCACCGATTTTAATTTTCTTCCAATGCTTTGTCCAAACTTCTGACTTCCTATTTTGACACCATGCTCTATTAAGTATTTCTCTTTTTCTGCTGTGTCATTCTTCATTAATGTTTGGCATTAAATGTAAAGTTCTTTTCCCTCATTACAAAGAAAGTTAATTTCTTTTCTTTGAAACTCAATTATTATAGTGTCCAAATGGTTAGTAGGTTAAAGTAATATAGAATATTTTGATAACCATATCCGAAAATAATGTAAAGTGATCAAGTTATTTGTGTTAAGGGTTTATACCATACTAAGTTAAATCTAGTATCTAAGATGTAAATAATTGTTGATGAAAGCGATTTCAGAAGAAACAATAGATTGTGAATATGGATAACTCAAGACAATAAGGATATACTAATATTTGAAAGAATTGTACTAGTATAATGGTAAAAATAAGATATAAGTAATATTTTTTTTAATTGTTTGGTGTGCCAATAAGTAAGAATTGACTATATCATTTCAAAAGAGCTATTCAAGAAGCTTTAGGATCTTAGTTAGATTATAGTATATCTGATAATAAATTTAAATGATGTGTTTACGCATTAGAAGTTATACTTCAGGTATTTTTATATAATTTTGGTGAAAATTTGGAGAAATCATTCATCCTTAGTTGAACTTGCTCATAAGTAATTATCAGGCCAACATACAAATGGCACCATTTGATGTTTTACATGAAACATCATATAAAGTCTCCTAATAGGTGGGTGAGTTGTGTAAAGTTAAGTTTTTGAAATCTAATTTAGAATAACATGCAATAGATAGAATATAACTAACCTAAATTGATGATACTAGTTTGGAAAGCAGCATATGTCTTCAAGTTTGGTGAGAAATCTCTTAGTAGAATTCGCCTATAATAAAGTGAAATTGATTAGAAAAAAAATATAAAAAACTCAATACATGTCAAAAGTCTATAAGGACCAAGAATGTTGAACACTAAAAAAAATATTAGTTGGTGACCAAATATTCTTGAATGACTCATCTATGGAAGAGGTGATGAGGTTTAGAAAGAAGAAAAAAAGTTAAGTTCTAGTATATTGGCTTTTTTGAAATATTGGACAAAATATGCATATTATATATCACTTAGCTTTGCCATTAGGATTAAATGATGTTGGTACAGTTTTTCTTGCATCAATGTTAAGGAAGTACCTATTAGATTCTTTTTATATTATCTAATTTCAAGAAATTCAATTGAATAAATATTTTGCTTAATTATGGGAGAAAAAAAAATCTGGTGTCTATTGTTGATTGATAAGTGAATAACTTATGGTTGAAGGAAATTTCTATGACCAAAGTTATATGGCAAAATCACTCAAGTAAAAAGACTCCTTAAAAAGTAAAGATGATATACAAAAAAGATATCCCTAATTGCTTGAATAATGAGGTTAATAACTGTAATTTGTACCTTGACTTTATTCCTTACTTCTAAAAGAATGGTTTGAAATTCGGGGACCGAATTTTTTAAGAGAGAAGAATATAATATTCCGTAAATTTTAAATAATAATGTTTTACGATAAAAATATATTTTTATTTTAAATGATTATGTTTTGCTAAAAGTAAATATATTTTTAATTAAAATAATTATATTTGGCTTTAAATAAATTTTTATTTTATTTTTATAAATTTCTTTCTTTTATTATACATAAATATATTTTATTTTGTGATTTATTTTATTAAAATTTTATCGAGAAAAGTCATGACTTAAGAGTTCAACTAAAGTTTTGTAAAAATATAAATTTTTAAAAATTTTTGAGATACTTTAATATAAAAAATAATATTATTATGTATATAAAAAATAATAATAAATTTTAACTATTCAATAATTAAATAATGTTAAAAAAAAGAAAGAAAATATGGGAGATGAAGCGTGAGGAGTCTACAAAATCCTGTAACCGATGAATAATATAAATAGTAACTTCAATATTTTCTCTCTAGATCTGAAGTGTCTATATGCCTTTGATATAAAAACTAAAGGTATCACTAAATTCAGGACGAAGAGTACTATGATATTGATTAAATAATTTTTCAAATCAGTCGCTGAATCGCCATAAATTGGAAATATAAAATTTTAGAAAAAAAAAAGTAAACTCTGAAACTCCTATTTAGAGATTTCAAATTAAAAATCTGACACTGTAGATAGATTCAGGAGATAAATAAACCTTAGGATATGAAAATTTTCAACCATCTAACAACTTTTTATGCGTCGTGAACAGTAAATTTGGCCAGTATGAATACTGATTTTCGGGGATGAATAGTATTTTTCAATCGTGAATAGTATTCAACAATTGATCAATGTTGACAAAACTTTTGGAGGTCAAATTGCGTGATTCTAGAGTCGTTTCCTAGGTTTTTTGACCCTCTGAACTCGTTTTTGAGGTTTATTTAGTCAAATGTGGATTGGAAAAATGCATTTTAGGACTGTCCAACCTAGAGCCTTACTTTGTGAGTAGATAATTCTTTTTATGACTTACCCTATGCTCTTCTTAAACTTTAAATGTATAGTTGATTATGTTTACTAGTTATTTATACTCTTATATGTCTCTGAAATAGATTAAATTATCTGAAATATTTACAATCTAGTATATAATTCAAAAAGAGTATGGTTTTGAAAATAGATCTTTGATCTCATTGAATATGTGATGTTAAATATATTTCTCATTATATGGTAAAGAAAATGTATTATGCATGTGCCATTAATATGTAAAGTTATAAGATTGTCTTAAAAACGAGTATGTATATGTGATTACCCTGAATGAGAAGTTTTTGACAGAGGAATTGTACTGAGATTAAAAATTATGTATTATACTGAAACTTCTGTTTTAAATGTTATGGAATAAATGCAAATATGATTTTTGTAGAGGAATCTTTTTGGAAACATTGTTTGTTAACAGCAGGCGATATTAGCCCCGGTGCACCTTGATATCTTAACTAGCAGGGGTGATGTTAGTTTCGTGTAACGGCCAACATACAGGATATGATATGTGAAGGAGAGCGGGATGTCTCCTATCTGGGTAAGATGCCGACTATATGATATATGATTTGCCTCCCTTGCTGTGTGCTTGAGAAATTGTCCATATTAGAGTCCCTTAGCGTGTCTTTTTGAATGGTGGTAGGACAAACCTTAGTTGAGATGTTAAGTATAGGTAAATTTTACATCACCAAAGTACGGAAGGGCCTGAACTCTAATATGGTGGTTCTGATATGGGATCCTTCTAATGTGTTCATGTGAAATATTTTGATGCATAACAACATTTGTTTAATGATCATACAGTACATTATATGGTTTTGAATATCTGAATATCCTTTGTTTTGAGAATATTTGAAATGCGAGTCCCATATGGATGTACTTTCAAACTGTATTTCCTATGTGACAAATTTTAAAAGATGAGCACATCCATATGTTAATCTAAGAGGTAATAAGAGGTATTATCTACTCACTGAGTTGTCAAACTCACTACATGATACTTATATTTTTTTTCAGATAAAGATACAGAGTTTAGTCTTGTAGTTTTGTGATCTACTAAAGGTCATACTATCTGGGTGAACTTACGTTGCTTTTAAAACTCACAGTGTTTAAATTATTTTGTACTTGTATTCTAGAGTATACTTTAAATGCCACAAGCAGGATCTTTACTTCTACTGTACTTTGATGTTTATAGATTTAATATGTATATTGTGTATACATGAGAATACCTATCTGTAAAAGAGTGTGTTATACGTGTTATGAAAAATATATATTCATAAAGTATGTATTTTACGTGTCCTAAATTTAGGGGCGTGACACCTCACACCATTATCCTACGAATTTTTAACAAATCTCTTATTAAGAGTATAGTTTATCTTAACTCACACCATTATCCTACGAATTTTTAACAAATCTCTTATTAAGAGTATAGTTTATCTTAACTAACATTTTTCATTAAATTATTAGAAAAAGTATTTCCAACTTATATATATATTAAAAATTAAATTAAATAAATAAGTCATTTATTAATAAATAATTAAATAATATATTAAATATTTTATTGATAACTTTATTATATATAAAAAATTCATTCTCCCGTATCATATAATACTTTATAGTCAATAATAATTATTAAATACCATTTTTAATAAAAAAATTTAATTACATGCGTAATTATCATTGACATTAAGAAATTAACTAAAATAACATTGTTTTGAATTGAATTTTTTTAAAAAATAGTCAAAATAGTGTCATATATATATATATATATATATATATATATATATATATATATATATATATATATAAAGGTAAACTGTTTAAATCGGTTCTGATTTTTGGTGAATTTTGATAGATTTTTTATTTTTTTATTTACCTTTCCATTAATTTTTTGTTGAATGATTTTAAAACCTAACTGAATCGGTCTTTTTACCAATTTTCTTGTACTCCAATTTTTTCTATAGTGACCATAACCAAACGACCTAGAAAAGTTATTGTTAATAGATAAACAATATAATCGTGCAAAAATAAATTTATTCAACCAATAATGCCATTACGTACGAAAAGAATTTTTATTTTCATTTGTTTTAAAACTTGACGTTAGTATTCATATCTAACGTTGATTTACAAAACTGACGATAAATTTTTTTAAAATTTAGCGTCAGTTTGTTTAACGATATTTAAAACTAGTGTTACAAAAATTAGATTAAACTACTCAGTCAAACCAAAAATTCATTGTCTCGATGAGGGGTCAGATTTAGTTTAATTTTTAAAACTGTTTACGAAAAAAAATAGTTAAAAAATCGGTGAACCAGTTAAAAGCTATAAAAATCATCCAAAGTCATTTAAAAAACTTGTGAGATTTTTTTTTTTTTGTTATTAAAATTGTGCCATTTTAACTATTGTCATTATAACTAATTTTTTAATATTAATAATAATTATACATGCTTTTTAATCCTTTGTAATTAAAAATTATATTATAATTATTGACTATTAAGTATTAAATAAAGTAAAAGTATAAATTCTTTTTATAAGTAATGGAGTTATTAATTAAAATTTAAATATATTAATATGTTTTATTTGATTATTTTATGTAAAATGACTTATTTAATTCATTTTATATATTTAAATTTTAAGAAAAATAATATTTATTTACCCTCATCCATACTACTAATTGCAATATTTTTATTAATTTAATAATTAATATAATGTCTTTTTTAATATATGAATTTATTATAAATAGAACAAAAATGACATAAATACCTATTTCTCTTAATTTTTTTAACAATTTTGACCAAATTGTTCTTTGCTCTCATAATTTATTTTTTTAATTTCATTTTGGTACTTTAACTAAACATATTTATTTTAAAATGCCTTAACTTTAAAAAATTGTCATTTGTATCATAAACCATAATTTAAATTAAAAAGAAAAAGAAAAGAAAGATAAAAAAAATACTTTAAAATCCTAAACCTTAAAACTATAAATCTTAAACTTAAAAGTTTAGAATTATAAAATCAAAAACCCTAAATCATAAAACCAAAAGTTTAACATACTAAAATTTTAAACTCTAAATTTTAAAATTTAAATTTCAAACACTAAAATTATAAATCAAAAAACCTAAAACCATAAACCCAAGATTCTGAAACATAAACCATAAAACCTCATTAACTAAACTTCAAATGTCAAAATTTCAAAAGCCAAACATCAAAACCACAAAACCCCTAATACCAAACTCCAAATTTCAGTACTCGAAACTTTAAATCTCAAATGTTAAACTCCAAAATATCAAAACCCTAACTCTAAAACCTCAAACTCCAAATTTCAAAATCTAATATCTAAACTTCGAACCTTAAATTTTAAAAACCCAAAATGCCAAACCACAAATATCAAACTTTAAACCCAAAACTCCAAACTCCAAACCCTAAAATTTCAAACTTTAACCCTAAACCCCAAATCTCCAATCTTCAAATCTTAAACCCTAAACTCCAAATATCAAGACCATAAGACCCAAACCTTAAACACAAAAAACTAAAATTTTAAAGCTTAAACCCCAAAACCCAATACCCTAAATTCCAAATCTCAAATCCAAAAATCTCAAACTCTAAATCACAAATTGCAAACTTTAAACTGTGTAATCCAAACTCTAAACCCTAAATCTTTAATCACCAAACCAAAAACCCTACACCCTCAAATGTCAAACTTTAAACCCCAACTCTAATCCCCACTCTAAAACTCCAAAGCTAAAACTTGAAAAACTAAATTCCTAAACTTCAAATCCTAAAACCTCAAATTCTAAATCTCAAACTCTAAGCCTTGAAACCCTAAATCTCCAAACTTCCAAACCTGAACTCTAAACCTTGAAATCCCAAATCTTTAAACCCAAAAATCCAAAACCTCCAAATCCCTAAATTCTAAACTCCAAATCTCAAACACTAAAACTCTAAACCATCAAAATCCAAACACCAAAATTTCAAAACTCTAAACCTCAAACCCAATCCTTGAACTCCAAAATCTAAAACCCTACACTCCAATATCTAAATTCTAAAACATCAAACCCAAAAGCTCCAAATTTCAAATCATAAATCCCTAAACCTTAAATATCAAACAACAAAAACCTAAACCCCCAAACTCTAAACTTGTAAACATGAAACATCAAACCCAAAAAGCTAAGTGCCAAACCTTAAACCCTCTTATACCACCAAAACCTTAGTGTTTGGAGCTTGCAGTTTATTGTTTGAGATTTAATGTTTTGAGTTTGAAGTTTTGAGTTTTAGGGTTTTGAGGTTTTGGGTTTAGAGTGTGGGGTTTTGGAGTTGTAAGGTATTGTTGTTCGGTGTTTAGAGTTAGGGTTTTGAGATTTGAAGTTTTGGGGTTTGAGGTTTGGCATTTGAAGGTTTAGAATTTAGGGTTTAGAGCATGAGCTTTAGGTTAAGACACCAAGATCACCTACATCGGAGTTCAATTGAGGGAGTTATACTCTGATTAGTAAGAGAAGGTTAGATATGATGAAAATCTGCATCAAGAAAATAAAGAAATAAAATTAATATTTAAAAAAAGAAGACGAATCTTATAAATGACTAGTATATGCTATTGCCATTGCCATTGTATGAACTTCTTACCATCTTAAGTGTAAAATTTTGACGTGAAAATATTTTATAAAGTGATATTTGAAATGGTTATGTTCATAGCATGATTACCAATGATTTTTGGTAATAGTTATATTTTGATGAACATACTTGTTATTGAAAGCATATTTTTGGCTATCATTGTGAAAAGAAAAGAAATGAGCACGGTCACATGGCAATCCGTGTGGTGCACCAGTAGGGGATGCCCTACCAACAGTTATGATTATGATTATGAGAAAAGAAAGAAAAAGTGTGCCATGTCGGACGGAGCGAGAAAAGCCCGTACCAGAGAGTAAAGGATATTCACCCTGATCGGGGTAGCTTGAAATGAGAATAAGTTGATGGCCATCATATGATATTATAAAAATAGTTAATCCTGTCATACATATCATTACTGTATGATTCTTATGTGCATAGATATAATGCATTCATGTGACCAAAGATATTTTCTGTAGTTTATACAGCTGAATATGACGTGATGAGCTATATTGATGATGATTTATTATTGAACTTACTGGGATTTAATTCTCACTATATTTCCATATCATGTTCAGAAAATTAGTTATGCAGATTTTTCTATAGCTCTGGCTTTTAGTGCACGTTGGATCGAGTACTTTATGTTGGGCAGATCCCAAAAGCAAATAAAATGTTTGTGGTTGAGTTGATTTAGATCCCGGTGAAGGTGCAACCACCCGCACCTGTATCTCCGGAATTGGTCAACCAGAATAAATAAGATGTAGATTTTTATGTGTTTGATTTGTTGTACATATGTTTTGATTAATGACATGTATGTGAACTCTGTATTGTATAAATTAAATAAATGTTATATTGAGTTAAGTTGTAACGAGGTAATAACTTCATGGTATTTAAAAAAAAAATTTGATACTTAAATGGAGTTGTTACATAATTGGTATCAGAGGAGGTCGATCCTAGATGGCCAGTGGGTGGATGGTTATCTAAATTGATCTTATAGTGTCTTGAGTATGTTGTGGTTGTGCTGTGTAGGGGATCAGTGATTCATATAGGTAAGAAATTACTAGTGTTTCCTATCTATATGCCGAGGTGGTGTTATGACTACTATTAAATATTTTTGAACTAAACTATTGGGCTTGATCACCTCAATAGCAGCATAACTTTATTTTTGCCATAGTAGGAAATGACACCACCAAGGAGGAATCCAGCAACCAATGCAGAGGAAACCCTGCACAACCTGGCCACGGCAATTCGAGACCAAGTCATGACCACTAACCAAATTTTACAATATCTCCAGAATGCTAATAACCAAAATGGTGAGAATGGTGCTAACAACTGGATGGCTGAAAAAGAAAAAGATAATGGCATATCCGAGTTTTTGAGGACTAGACCACCTTGTTTCCAAGGTGGCTATGACCCAATGGTAGCCGAAAGGTGGATAAGGGAATTAGAGAAAATCTTTGAAGTGATGGGCTATACTGAAGAGCAATAAGTTATTTTTGCTGCATATATGTTAAAAAGGATGAAGCAGAATATTGGTGGCGTGGAGCTAGAGAAATTTTAGCTTATCAGGGAAGACAGATCACTTGGCAAGTGTTCAAGGACATTTTTTTTTAAAAGTACTTTCCAAGTACTGTACGAGCAGAGAAAGAGATCGAATTTCTCCAACTCAGGCAAGGCAGCATGACTGTGGACTAGTATATCGCAAGGTTCGAGGAGCTGTCTAAGTTCTCCTCTTATCTGCGATATAACCCATATGAAGCATGGAAGGCGGTTAAGTTTGAAGCAGGACTAAACCCGGAGATAAAGAATGCTGTTATAGCTATGGAGATCAGGGAGTTTGTACCTCTGATAAATAAATGAAGACTCCTGAAAAAGAGTTTAAGGGTAGTAGAGGACGAGAAGCAAAGGCGAAACCTATGGAAGAGGAAGAAAAATTTTCCCAACCCTGGAAAGAACATGAGAAGAAGTAGATATGGAGCTGGAAAGAGGCCATTGATTGCGGGTCCTAGACCTTTTCAACAAGACCTCGCCCCAGTCAAGTGCGCTAAGTGCGGACGCATGCATGGTAACCGGCCATGCTACATGGGACAAGATGTCTGCTTCAATTGCGGACAGAAGGGACATTTTGCGAGAAACTGCCCACAGAATGTGGGGAAGCAGCCAGAACAGAGGCCTCAGGTGAAAGGAAGGATTTTCACCCTGAGCGGCCAAGAGGCTGCTCAATCTTCTGAAATGATTCAAGGTACATGCTATATCTATGGATTTGCTCTTATGGTGTTATTTGACTCTGGTGCTAGTCATTCATTTATATCAGAAGAATGTATTAGGAAGTTTCAGTCTCGTCTAAGTGAGGGAGGGGAAAAATAGAAGCAAGGTAGAGTGAGAAAAGGAGAGGAAGAAAGAGGAAGGAGAAGTCTAGGGGACTAAGTGCTCCAGGTAAGTTTAACAATATTTCTTTTTGAAGAAAACTTTTGAAATTTATAATATTTATATGAGATTTTTATCTTAGAACTTTGATGATTGGTCATGATGTTGCTATATCATGTTACATATTGATCTTGCATGTGATGTATGTTTGAATACTTAGACTGGTATAGAAAGTTCTGCATAGGTATGGCTATGGGTGGCAAAAGTTTTAGCTTCTGTATTTTAATTGCGGGAAATTATATCTATGGAATTAAAATAAATGGTTAACATAAGAATTATATCTATGTGTGTCACGGATTTTTAGCCACTGAAATCATTCAATTTGGAGTCCATATGAGGAAGATATAAGCTGATTAGTAGTCAAAGGTCAGAAAATGATTCATCAGGGAAGAATATGTTAGGATAGCTTCTGTATTTTAATTTCTGGGAATTATCTGTATGGAATTAAAATAAATTGTTAACATAAGAATTATAGATATGTGTGTCACGAATTTTTAGCCACTGGAATCACTCAAGTTGAGTCCATATGAGATAGATATGGTCTGATTAGTAGGTAGAGGTCAGAACCTATCCGAGAAGAAATAACCTGTACATTTAGGGAGTAATATCTCATTGCTTTCTTAATATTTCGCTACCGGAGAGTAGAGGATACTCACCCTGACCGGGGTAGCTTGAAATGAGAATAAGTTGATGGCCATCATATGATATTATAAAAATAGTTAATCCTGTCATACATATCATTACTGTATGATTCTTATGTGCATAGATATAATGCATTCATGTGACCAAAGATATTTCCTGTAGTTTATACAGCTGAACATGACGTGATGAGCTATATTGATGATAATTTATTGTTGAATTTACTGGGATTTAATTCTCACTATATTTCCATATCATGTTCAGAAAATTAGTTATGCAGATTTTCTATAACTCTGGCTTTTAGTGCACGTTGGATCGAGTACTTTATGTTGGACAGATCCCAGAAGCAAATAAAATGTTTGTGGTCGAGTTGGCTTAGATCCCAGTGAAGGTGCAACCACCCGCACCTGTATCTCCGAAATTAGTCAACCAGAATAAATAAGATGTAGATTTTTATGTGTTTGATATGTTGTACGTATGTTTTGATTAATGACATGTATGTGAACTCTGTATTGTATAAATTAAATAAATGTTATATTGAGTTAAGTTGTAACGAGGTAATAACTTCATGGTATTTAAAAAAAAAAATTGATACTTAAATGGAGTTGTTACATAATGACCAATCTAGGTTTGCTACAAGTGAAAAAAGGACTCGAACAATGTTGAGTTTAGCCATTGGAGTAAATGTTTCTTGATACTCTATCCTATAGGATTGAGTAAAACCTATTGCAACTAATCGTTCTTTCAATCTATCAATACTCCCATCACTCTTATGTTTGACAGTGAAAATACACTAACATCCCATTGATTTCTTTCTTGGAAGAAGGTCAGACATTTCCCATGTGTCTTTTTTTTCTAATGTATTAATTTCTTCATTCACATATTTTTCCATTCTGGATCAGTAAGGGCCTCCTGAATAGAATTAGGGACCTGTATCTTGTTAAGTTCTGTAACAAAGGCTCGATATGGTGATGATAAACCATTATATAAAATAAATCTGCTGATAGAATGTTCTGTACAAGATATGACACCTTTTCTCGAAGTAATAGGAATATTCAAGTCATCTATTAATGGTATTTGATAACTAATTTTTTTACCTGAGTGACTTTGAGTAAGAATTGGACTCAATTGGGACTCTTGGTCATATGTGAGAGAAGTTAGTTGCTCTATTATCCTCTCGGGCTTTCTTCTCCTAGTATAGACTCGGGCTGATCATTTACAGTGTGTAATATAGGAGTTGAAGTTATAGTTGATCACTAATTTCCTTACCTGAGTGACTTTGAGTAGGAATTGGACTTAGTTGGGACACTTGGTCATGTGTGAGAAAAGCTGGTTGCTTTATTGTCTTCTTGGGCTTTCTTCTCCTAGTATAGAAATTAAGTTGATAATTTGTAGTGTGTGATGGATGTTTAGATTCAGGTTCAGGTTGCTGAATATTTTCTATTTGTGATATAGGAGCTGAAGTTAGTATAATATTTGTAGGTACAGTAACATTCTCATTTTATGGTGCAAGATGATATAGAATATTTTCTCAAGGCTGATATGAATTCATATTCTCCCCCTGCATATCAGTTTTGGTGAAATATGCTTGATGTTCATAGAAGATTACATCCATGGAGGTGTATGTTTTTCTTATGATTGGAGAGTAGCATTTATAACCTTTTTGGTGTGGAGAGTATCCTATAAAGATACATTTTATTGCTTTAGGATTTAGTTTGCTACGGTATTGCTGGTGTATATGGACAAATACTAAGCATCCAAAGATTTTAGGGTCCAAGGATGAGATGACTTTTGTATGTGGGAAGGTCTAGAGTAGGGTTTGACAAGGACTTTGAAATTTAAGAGTTCTAGATGGCATCCTATTGATGAGATATTTAGCTGTAAGGACAGCTTCCCCCCAAAAGTGTTTTGGGACATTTGTAGATAATATAAGAGATTTTGCTACTTCTAACAAATGTCTATTTTTTTCTTTCAACAATACAATTTTGTTAGGGGGTCTTAACACATGAACTTAGGTGGATAATCCCTTGTTTAGAAAAAAATTTCCTAAGTTATGACTAAAGTATTCTTTGGCATTGTTGGTCTTAAGAGTTTGAATTTGAGTAATAAATTGAGTTTGAATCATGTGGCTGAAGTTTTGAAAGATTTGTACAATTTCTGATTTTTCTTTCACGAGGAAGACCCATGTTAATCTAGTATGGTTATAAATAAAAGAGATAAACCACTGTGCTCGAGATATATTCTTTACTTGTAAAGATTCCTATACATCACTATGAATTAAAGCAAATGGGTAAGATGATGTGTAGGGAAGACTAGGATAGCTATTACGAGAATGTTTTGCAAATTCACATATTTCACATTTAATAATATTTGAACTTTTATTAATAAATAAAGATGGAAACATCTTTTCAAGGTACATAAAATTTGGATGGCCAAGACGATAATGCCATAACATGATTTCCTTATCTTTATTAACATCAAAATTTAATTTGGATTGATATTTAGAGGACTCACAATTGACATTATGAGCTTGTATAACTAGAGGATTATCACCCTTGAGAAGATAAAGTTCAAAACTCATCTCAACACTGCTAATTATCTTTCTCAAACCTAGTTCCTGAAATTTACACAGATTTGAAGAAAAATCAATTTTACATTGAAGATCATAAGTTAACTAGCTGATAGAGAGTAAATTGCAGTCCAAATTAGGAACATGTAATACAGAGTTAAGATATAGAGTATTTGTCACTTTAATTGAATCAATTCCAGCAACTTTAGATAAAGATCCATCAGCAATTTGAACCATATAATTTTCAGTACATGGACTAAATTTATAGAATCGGGTACTATCTCCCATCATGTGATCAGAGGCTTCTAAGTCAACAATCTATGAATTCAAAAATTGTTTGTTAACTGTGAGAGCATTTAGAAAATTACCTTTCTGAGCCATCAAGCCTGTACCTAAATTATTGCTTTCTAGCAGGGAATGTTGGCTTAAAAGTTTCTTAAGTATATCCATTTGTTCTTTAGTAAAGGGGCTGGATTCAGGAGTAGGGTACTTATCTTATGTGGTAGTAGTATAATTAGCACGACTTTCTTGGGATTTGAATGGCTTCCAATCAGTTGGTTTTTCATGAATTTTTCAGCAAGTTTCTTTTGTCTGTCCTAATTTTTTGTAGTGATCACACCACGGTCTTCTCTTTTTCTAGTCAGAATTAGGATGAGATCCTTTCACAATAAGGGCTGAACCTTCAGATAGGACATAATTTTGAACTCCCATCATCATTCTCTTCCTGCTTTCCTCACGATGTACCTATGAAAAAGCTTCACGTAGATTAGGAAGGGGTTTAGTTCATATTACCCTTCCTCTACCCTCATCCAGGTTTTGATTAAGACCAAGCAAAAATTTAAATACCCGTTTTTGCTCCATAATTTTCTTGTACAAGCCATTATATTCAAGGCACTTCCAATTATGTATTTCAAACATATCTAATTACTGCCAATAATGGGAGAGATTATTGAAGTATTGAGTTATGGTCAGCTCCTCCTAACGAAGGTCATGTAGTGTGGCTTCAATTTGAAAAATTTCTGATGTATTATCAGAACTTGAGTATGTCTCTTTTACTATATTCCATATTTCTTTGGTAGTCTCGTAGAGTAAGAAATTTTCTCTTATATCATTGTTCATCAAGTTAATCATCCAAGACATTATCATATAATTCTCAGTTCAACATACTCGATATTTAGAATCTGTCTTGTCAAGTGCAATAATTTCACCAGTGATATATTCATCCTTGCCTTTCCACATAGGTATATAATCATAAATTGAGACCATTGTAGATAATTGTGACCATTAAGTTTATGGCCAGTGATAACCAGATAAGGATTTTCGGTTCCCTCATTGGGCTTTTGCTTGTAAGTACAGGAGCAGAGGAGTGGAATTAAGTTTATGCTTATACAATAAATACTAGAAGAGTGCAACGTATGCTCTGCTTTTACGAACTGAAGTAGATGAGTGCGATGTGACACTCCCAGATGTATCGTCTTGTATGAAGCAAGATGATAAAGGTAGTGGTGTCAAGGCAGAGGTGCACGGCAGTCTGGGACGTTTCACGTAGGAGTGTCACGGTGGTTTAGGATGTTTCACATAGAAGTGGTGGTTGCGGTAGTTTGGGACGTTCCACGTAGAAGTCCTACAGTATGCCTTGTTGTTCCTTCCTTGTGCATTGGTCTGTGATGTTTGGCAAAGTTTTTTCGTTGATGGTGGTGGTATGCGAAGAAGTCTTATGTTTCATGACCTTCCTACCTTACGGCTTCCACCTTGCTCTGATACTATGAAAAATTATGAGAACTAAATTTTGTCTTATATATATTACATGATAGGAACAACTATACATACACATAAATTACAGGTGAAAATTTTAACAACCCAGTAATCAATCTATATCCTAACTCTCAAGAGATAAGTATCTAGTTTAAATTTAAACTATATAAGATAACAATATAATCTAAAAAAACGATTATACTAAAATATTATAAAATAAACTCCCTTATTATTCTACAATTCCCTTAAGTGATGTGAGACTCACAGTGATATAAAAAGCGTTTTTCTCGTATGTTTACTGTTGGGAGAAGTTCTACACGGTTGATATAACCCTTTTCCAGCTTATCAAAGCCATTCATGCCATTTTGACTCAAAGTACCTAAACCAATCGGTTTGCCTTCCGAAAAATAGCTATCCCTTTGTAAAGAAAATTGAGATCTTGAAAGAGTCAAAACACCTTAGCAACTTATTCCTGCTGGCCATAGGATTCGGATACTACAACCTTTGTAAAAGGAAATGAAAAATGATGAAATGTAGTTCTTGAAGAAGAAATTTCCTCAAAGTCAAGCTGATAGATTTTGAGGGCAGAACCAACCAAAAAAGAAGAAGAAATTGTCGATAATTTTTACCCAATAAAGGGGATGTTCTTGATATAAAAGCAAAGCCTTTTGATATTTTTAACTTCGTAAAGTTTCAAGTCAACTACAGAGATTCTCTCTCTATTTTGTTCTAAATATTTGGCTTTTTCCTGGTTAGCTATGGGATATCAGTCTACAAATGCTAATATACATCAAAATAAATTATTTGTTATAAAATCATTTATTATTGTGGATGCCCATTTGGTTTCTCAACTCCCAAAATAATGAATATTATTAAATCCATTATTATTATGAGGGTCATTTTATTTTCCCAACTCCTAAAGCCATTGAATCTTATTTATGCTCTTTGACTTTTGGGTTATCTTCCTTTATGATTGTATGCCTATAAATAGAGGCTCCTATGAATAAATGGAATCAGAAGGACATTTTTCTCTGTGTTATTTCTCTCTAAGTGCCTTTACATTCAATATTCTCCTTGTATAAAATTTTATTTACAACACGTTATCAGTACGAGTTTGCCCTTGGCTATTCGTTTTCAAATCACAAGGAAGAGATCTTATTGTGTCCTTAATGCTATTAGAGTATTTGAAGTTGTTGGAACTACAATTTCAAGGTGATTCAAATATTTTTTCCATGTCTTCATTTAGAAGAAAAATAAAGTTGGTAATATATACTTGAGTTTGTGGGATAATTTTGTTTGAGAGAAATTTTCATTATTATGCATTTTTGAAAGGTATGTGATTTTGTTCTTATTTGACATTGTATTTGCTTATGTGAAAAATGAATTTGGTGCTGTAGATCTCTATTATGATTCATATACTTCTGTATGGCTATTTGACATTGCATTTGCTTATGTGAAAAATGAATTTGGTGCTGTAGATTTCTATTATAATTCATGTAATTTAGTATGGCTATTTCATGAAAAGTTTTATTCACAAAAGAAATTTAAAAAGAAAAATAATATTTCACAGGAATATCCATATATGCTAAAATAATTTTTCTTATGGTTAATCCTTGCAATTAATTTAGCATAATTGCGTTGCCCATGTTGGGACAATTTTTTCGAATATATTATAGTTCATAGATGTGTAATCAGCGCTGAGACACTTGTGAATATTGGTAAATTGTTCATGTTTGATGGTGCTACATAACAAAATGAAAATTATCACTTTTGGATCAACTCATGTTAATAAGGATTGTTAATTACATTTCTATTTAATTCTCTATCTGCATGAATGCCTTGAAAGTTGTTTTGCATGAATGCCTTGAAAGTTGTTTTAATGTAATTATTCTTAGAAATACTAGAGATGAATTTTTATTCGTCATGGTTTATCATGTTTTCATCCGGCCCAAGATAATGAGAAATTTTGTAGAAGTATCATAAAAAATTCTTGGAAGACCAATAATTCTCTTATGGGTTGGCTTGAATGAGAACTATAACCACTAGAAATTTAATTTTGTGAATTATACATTTATAAGTATTCTGTTTTTAGAATTTATATACTGTTGAAAACTGAACTACAGTTTTCTACAATATAGTTGAAGAATCTTCTGTAATACAGATTATAAATTAAGCATGACCTCTAGTTGATATCTATCTATATGTTTTATTTAATTGAATTCTTTGTATGGGTATACAATTATACCGTATGCAGTTGTAGGAATTCTTGAACTTGTTATGTGGGATATCATATAAGAGGCCAATTAATTGCCCACTTTACTAAATAATTTGTGAAATGTGAAACTCTTCTTGACATTCACTTTATCTCTTTCTAAATTAGTTGGATCCTATGTAATGGTTTTTTATCGCTTGCATCTATATAGTGCCATTTTATACCACCCAATTTATATTGTATCTAGATACTTGAAAAATGATTCTTTTAATGCACTATTCACAATTTACAAATTGCTTGTGTTAAATCTCGTATACATAAAAAAAGTATTTGCGAACATGCTACAATAAACCAGAAGTTTATTGATTCAAAAACATTCACTATTTGACATGATCGGTTGGGATATACTAGATCAATAATGATTGAAAATTCACATGGGAACCTATTGAAAACCTGAAGATTTTTTAATATAAGGAATTGTCATGTGTTGTTTGTTCTCAAGGCGAATTGGTTATTAGCTATTACTAGCTAAAGTTGGAACTGAATCTCCAACATTTTTGGAACGTATACATGGTGATATATGTGGACCTATTCATCGTAAATGTGGGTCATTCAGATATTTTATGGTATTAATAGACGCATCTAGTAGATGGTCTCATGTATATTTGCTATCAACTTGTAATATAGTGTTTACAAGATTACTTGCTCAAATAATTCGATTAAGAGCACAATTTACAAATTATATAATTAAATTCATTCGCCTTGATAATGCTGGTGAATTTTTTTTCACAAGCTTTCAATGACTATTGTATGTCAATTGGTATAAATGTTGAATATCCTGTAGCTCATGTTCATACACAAAATGGGTTAGCTGAATTATTTATTAAACAATTTCAATTAAGAGCTAGACCCTTACTTATGCGAACAAAGTTCTTTATTTCTATTTGAGGACATACAATTTTTATATGCAGCAGCACTAGTACACATCAAACCAACAACTTATCATAAATATTTTCCTTTATAATTGGCTTATAGTCATGAGTTAAATATTTCTCATATTAGAATTTTTTGAGTGTGTGGTATATGTTTTAATAACCCCACCACAACATATTAAGATGAGTCTTCAAAGGAGATTAGGAATTTATGTTAGATATGATTCTCCTTCTATTATAAGATATCTTGAGCCAATGACAGGAGATGTATTTACGACATGTTTTGCCGATTGTCATTTTGATGAACTAGTCTTTCCAACATTAGGGAGAGAAAATGAAAAACAGCTGGTCAAAGAAATTACATGGAATGCTTTGAACCTCACACAAAACAATATGAACTTGAAGTTCAAAAGATAATTCACTTATATAGAATAGAAAATCAACTGTCAGATGTATTTACTGACATAAAGAAAGTGACAAAGTCACATACCAGCTGTAAATACTCATGTATAGATTGATGTCCCCGAAGGACAATTTGTTAATGAAATCACTAGTAAGTCTAAAGCACACCAGAAGCGTGATAGACCAATTGGTTTAAAAGATAAAAATCCCCGTAAAAAGAAAGAAATAATTATTCAATATCAGAAATAGATGCTCTTGAAAAGACTATAGACATAACAAACAAAGTACTTCTAAAAGAAGTTCAGGTACTTGAAATTGATGAAATTGTTGAAATTGATGAAATTGATGAAATTGATGAAAATGAAGAGATCTCAATAAATTATGTATCTACGGGGAAACGATTGAATCGAAAAGAAACAGTTGTCGACAACATTTTTGTGTAAATAGTAGCGCTTAATATTTTGAATGATAATAATGATTATGAACATACATCTGTCGATGAGTGTCGACATAGATGTGATTGGCCAAAATGGAAAGACGCAATTCAAGCAGAATTGAATTCACTTAAAATTGTGAGGTATTTGAATCTATAGTTGAAACACTTGAAGGTGTAATACCCATTAGGTACAAATGGGTATTTGTATTAAAAGAAATGAGAAAAATGAAATTGTGAGGTACAAAGCACGGCTTGTTGCAAAAGGTTTTCACCAAGACCTAGAATTAATTATAATTTCACATATTCTCATGTGGTAGATGCAATTATATTTTGGTATCTCATTAGTCTGGCAGTACATGAAAAACTTGATATGCGTCTTTATGGATATTGTTATAGCCTATTTATATGGCTTACTTGATAGTGACATATATATGAAAATTCCATAAGAATTTAAGATGCCTGAAGCATATAATTCAAAAATCCCGGGAAGTTTATTACAAAGATCTTTATATGGATTAAAACAGTCTAGACGAATGTGGTATAATTGTCTCAGTAAATATTTGTTAAATGACGATTATAAGAATGACCATATATGTCTTTGTGTTTTTATAAAGAAAGCAAATTCCGAATTTACTATTATTATGGTGTATGCTGATAATTTAATATTATTGGAACTCCTGAAGAGATTATAAAGGCAGTAAAGTATTTAAAGAAAGAGTTTGAAATGAAAAATCTTGGAAAAACAATTTTCCTAGATTACAATTTTATTATTTGAAAAATAAAATTTTTATTTATCAATCAACTTATACAGAAAAAGTCTTAAAAGAATTTTATATGGACAAAACAAATCCATTTAGTATCACAATGGTTGTTTGCTCACCTGATGTGAAATAATATGTTTTCGACCTCAATATGATAATAAATAAGTTCTTGGTCCTGAAGTACCATATCTTAGTACAATGGGTACACTGATGTATATTGCCAATAATATAATGCCTAATATAATTTTTGCTATCAGTCTGTTAGCTAGATTTAACTCTTGTCTAAATGCAAAGATATTGGAATAGAATTAAATATGTCTTTAGATATCTCTGAGGTACTATTGATATGAAATTGCTATATGCAAATGGATCTAGACCATAACTCATTGGTTATGCAGATGTTGGATGTTTATCTGATCCACGTAATGTCCGATCTTAAACGTGATATTTATTTTATATGTGGTGATGTACAACAAATTCATTCAAGTAGTAATTTGACAGATTTATTCACCAACGTCTTACCTACTTCAGCATTTGAAAGACTAGTATATAAAATTGGGATGCATCGACTCAGAAATATTTAATGATACTGAGAACATGGGGAGTATACAAGGAATGATGTACTCTTTTTCCTTCACTAGGATTTTTTTCCACTGGGTTTTTCTCTAGTAAGGTTTTAATAAGGCATATTCCTTGTAAAATGGGCATCCAAGGGGGAGTGTTATAAAATCATCTATTATTGTGGATGCCCATTTGGTTTCTCAACTCTCAAAATAATGAATATTATTAAATCTATTATTATTATGAGGGTCCTTTTATTTTTCCAACTCCTAAAGCCATTGAATCTTATTTATGCTCTTTGACTTTTGGGTTATCTTCCTTTATGATTGTATGCTCCTATAAATCAATGGAATCATAAGGACATTTTTCTCTACGTGTTATTTCTCTCTAAGTGCCTTTTACATTCAATATTCTCCTTGTATAAAATTTTATTTACAACACTATTATCTAAAAATATATCATTAAGATTTCAATGAAAATTAATCTAAATATATTTTTATATATTAATGTATCAAAATAAATTGTATCATAGTAATTTCTATAATAATATTAAAAGTTATTTGAAATATATATTAATTTAAATGTTTATTAAACTATATATAAAAATCGTTTTTTTTGAAATATGCTATATATATAAAATTTAAAATATAAGTAGCTGATTTAACTAACTCAATTAGTGGCCGATTAAATTAGTGACCCAGTCTTGTCCATTGAATGCCTAATTTAATTCTAAGAATTATAATTTTGAAAGTGAGTTTATTTTTCTAAAACTTAAAAATAAAAAAATTACAACCAAAAAAAAGAAAAACAAAATTGAACACAAAGACTAGAAGGCGCAAGGCGCAATATCCGCACGCCGACAAGGCGCCAAGCAGCAAAGCAAGTTATTTACGTATCAGAAGTAATTCTGCTATTTATCTTCACACCCTTTGTCTCGGCACCAAAGCACAGCACAACACCTATCTTTAGTCTATCTAGAGCTGCATTTCCCACTCTCTAATCTTAGCAGGAACACAGCACAGACTCTCTACTCGTAATTTCGTTCAGAGAAGTGTTTTTGGTTTACCAGCTTCTCCCAGTTCAAGCTTCAATCCCAAATGAGGAACTTGAATCACCTCTCATGTCCACTTTAGCTTTTCCGCTGGCGGGGTTCATGGAGGTCATTGCTGAAGTTCGTTTTATGAACCACCACCAGCATCTTCGTCGGGACAGTCCCTTCTGTTGCCCTTTGCTACTCCGCTCCGAGAGTTTTCTGTCGCTGTAAGTTTGTTTCCGGTGACTTAGTGTGTCTAATCAAGTATATGGATGAGTCACTGTATTTGATAAGCGATAAGTCTTGTTGCATAGCAACTGAATTGCTGTTAATTGTATTGACCGACTGTTTTCAAAATAATTGAGTGCTTACCCATTTTATGTGGGGGCATCTTTTGTACTTTGATACTGTCATCTTACCCAGGCAAAAAAGTTACAACGTTATGCCTAGAAGGAAAAATTTCTCTCTTCCCACCCCGTTTATTTAATTTCATTATTTGGATGTGAAAAAATTTGTATTAAGTAGATTTCAATATCCATGTTTATTGTTCATTTGACTGAATCTAGGACTGATTGCCACGTCACCAAAGGAAAACTCGTATACTTTTAACATAGACATTGACTTCCTTGCTGTCATTTTATCTACAATTCCAGGTTTTCACGTGCCCAACCTAGCTGGACCTCTGCACTTTCTGAACAGAAAGCGGTCCTGGTTGTATCATCTGTAAATTTTAAACTACGTTAATGACTTGAAACAAAGCAATGTAATCCAGCTCGTTGAAAATTCATCTTTTATACTGCACCACTCATATTATCCACTGAAAATATTGAAAAGTAACAAGTTGTCACCTCATTTGGTAGTTATTTAACCTAAGTTACTAGACATATGGTTTACAAAGTACATTAAGCACCAAGTGTTTGTTATTAGGATGATGGAAGATAAGAGTGGTATATTATGGTTTTATATTTGAAAGATAGGATATTTACAGATTAAGCAAGCATGCTGCTCAATACAAAATGGGGATAAATGTTACTGTGGAAGGGTACACACTTCTTAGGTTGTTCATTTGTTTGGACTCTTGGTAGCACTTATGTATTCTAATATTGGGACAGGCATATATCCCACCGTGTACGACCTCGAGATGTTTTCAGATTCACATATTGTGTAAGGAATCATAAATCAGTCAGAAGATTAGCTACATTGTCAAAAGGTAATTTGCGCATTTGCATTTTTCAGGTTATCGCTTTCCTATTAGTTTATTGTTCTGTTTCTTCTCGGCTCCCTCTCTTTGTGCACACATGTGTGCCTCTATTTTTCTTTAAATTATAAGAATAGCTCCTATAGTTAGGTTTGAAATTTTTTGCTTGATTGTAACTTTTAGGTCCTTATCCCATCTGTTTTGTTCATTTGTTTATTTTGCCTGCAGCATCCAAATCTTACCAATTTTTAGTTTCTAATTATATGTCAGTATTAAGGTTTACTTTAGTAGATCTTATCAATTGTCAATAGCTTAGGAATCCGTAATTGTAGTTTGGCTTACCTTCTTGTCCCTTTAGTCAGATATATGTACTGTACTTATTTTTTGGGGGATGGGAGCGTTTAGGTGCCTGGACAACTTGAGAGTTAAGGTGATCCAACCTGGCTTTGAGCCCATCTTAGGCTCTGACTCTAGCTTATCTTGTCAACAATTACAAGGTCATGAGTCAGATGCATGCTTGATGTCAAACATCCAATTCCTGTAGTGATATAATTGCCATTATGTACCCCTCCCCCTGGGGGTCAGAAAAGAAGAGACTTAGTATGATGGATTAACAAGTGAATGGATCATAATTAGGTGGATTACGTAAATTATGTTCATAAGAAAAATCTTCATCTAGAACTAGACTTATCTGATTAATTTTATTTCAAGCCTAAATGATACAAGCATAACAAGTCTTATTCTTGGTGTAAGCTACATTAATTTTTAAGTAAATCATGATTGGAATTGTCTATATGTTCTCTTTCAACATTTTATCTTATACTTATCTAGGGCTTTTGTCACTTTCTGCAATTTCGCTAAATATCAAATAAGCATATCTCAGAAAGTATGTATTTCTGATGGGTGGAAAATCCACTGTTAGGTTTTTGTGTTTCAAGTTATTCTTTCCAAATGTATTTTACTGTATTTTAGACTTGATGATGAATATGGACAGTCTGATTTCTTAGGCAGGCCGAGCACTAGTATTGATGAATTATGCAAGATAACTTGGACTATAGAAGCTGATTTAGAAGATGGTCAGCTACTTTACATAACTGGTGATCCTGCTGTATTAGGCTGCTGGAAGCCAAATATGGCTATATTAATGTCTCCTACGGAGCATGCTAACTTATGGAAGGCTGAATTTCAGGTAATTTGACAGGGCTGTCATTTTAAGCTTACATATTTATTTATTTCATTGTATAGAACAATAGGTTAGTGTGGGGATTCTAACTTGTCCAGGTTGCTTTTACCTTTTGTATTGATCTCTCAATGGAGATAAGTTCAGTTGAATAGATTTTGAAATATCTTATACGCACAAATGCATGCATGCATGCACATACATATAAAAGAACAAAAATGATATTGAGAATGGTAAGAAGAAGCCTACTACAACATAGGAATTTTAATCTATATAGCTTTTTTTTTCTCTAGATATCCTCAATAAACCAAATTCTGACTTCTGTAGAATCTGAAATTCTTCTCAATCCAACTGCACAAAATAATAGGAGACACATTGCCATGAATTTTTTCATTCTAGTCAACAGACAATTCTACACCTCATTAATAAGTCTGAACAATCTACACTGCATATTTCAAGTCACTGGACAATTGAAAAACTAGCCTCTATTTTGTCTTTGAGCTACTGTCTGTCCAAGATCTTCCTGTTCATGATTAGGGGTGTTCTTAAATTGAACTTAAACTGAGCTAGGCTGATCAAAATTAACTAAATCATTTGGGTATGTTTGGTTTTATATAGTTAACAGTTGAGAGAGAGAGAATCAGTGTTTGGTTGGTTTTATACGGTTAATGTTCAGTTCAGTCTAGTCTGGTTTAAAGAAAGATTTGATAGTTTGGATCAATTTTCCATGACTAGAGAGACAGACAAAGAGAAAGCATTAGGGTATATTTGGTTTTATATAGTTAACAGATTAGTTTAATCTGGTTTAAAGGAAGATTTTGATAATCTGGGTCAATTTTGCATGATTAGAGAGGAAAAAGAAGAAGAAGAAGAAAGAAAGAACCAGTTAAGCTTACCTATGTGTATTAAGATTTAAAATTTCATATTACAAAATCAAAATATGTGGTTGCTTTTGGCTTTAAGTTGTGGTTAGAGTTTGCTTTAAGTTTCAGTACGAATAAAATGTTGTTATATTTCTCACTACAGAATAAATAAGCTTCATATAACATTTAGTATTTTGATCTTAAGTAACAACTAACAAGTGTATAATGTATACAAAGTAGTCATTATTATCGTTGCTTTGTTCTACATATTGATGGGTTTTGCATTACATGAATACAAACACGGCTCAAATTAATAAACCAGACCATTTCAAATTTGGTCTCTCATGGAAATCTTACCACAGAAAATAAACAGATTTCTATTAAGACTTCCAATCCCGCTCAAGTTGAGTGAATCAGAACTATTCCTGGAATTGAAATACAACAGTGAGGGTAGCTATTCGAGATGCTAGCAGTCTCCAACCATTCTCCAGAGTTCTTTCCCTTTCTTCCCAGCCTTCCTCATCTCCCTTTTAAATTCAGTTTCATAACTACCTAAACCACTCCATAACTGCACTAAATTCAGTTTCATTACTGTTTATGTCTCCTACTATAGACCTTTGTAATAGGCACCCAACATTACCCCACTGCAGCAACCATCTTGTCCTCAAGGTGAAAAAGAGGAAATTGCTGCTGGATGACCTCAAATGACTCCCATGTACTTTCAAATTCAGCTAGGCCCTGCCATTTGATAAAAAAAATTCCCTTTCACCATTTGTCTGAACTCTAACTTGCTTCACTGCCTCTGGATTAACTTGCAGCTCCATATCCTCACTCAAAAAGGAGGGAATCTGTCAGGTTGGTACAGTATTTTGTATGGTCTTGTTAAACTGAGAGACATGGAAAACTAGACAGAGGGAGGTAGCTCCAACTGAAATGCCACCAGTCCATATTGATCAATGGCTTTATAGGGGCCACAATATCGTGGGCTCAACTTTTCATTCCCATGTTTCGCCAGGGACTTCAACTTGTAAGGCCTGATTTTCAAAAAACTAGATTCCCAACTTCTATTTTTACCTCTCTTCTAGTCTTATCTGCAACAAGTTTTATATGATCTTGTGCTTTTGCCAGGTTTTCTTTCAACTTGTCTTGTATGAGGTTTCTTTCAAGAATGCAGGAGTTGACTTCATCCACTGCTGAATTATGTCCTGTAGTTTAATTAGAGAGGGTGTCCCCTTCACATAAACGGCTCTAAAAGGTGTCATCCCCAAAGACCTGTGGAATGTAGTATTAAACCAATACACAGCCCAACTTCACCATTTAGCCCACTGTTTTGGCTTGTCCCCTGCAAGAAAGCAGAGTTATGTCTATAAACACTGATTTACCATTTTTGTTTGGCCGTTAGTTATGAGATGATAACCCGAACTATATCGAAGTTTTGTTCCTGCCAACTTTAACAAGTCTTGCCAGAACTGACTGAGGAACACCCTATACCTATCGGAAACTATGGATTTTGGAAATCCATGTAACTTGACAACCTCCTTAGTGAACACCTGTGCCACCTTCTTGGCTAAAAATGGGTGGGAAAAAGGAATAAAGAGGCTATGTCTAGAAAGCCCGTCAATCACAACCATAACTGTATCAAAGCCTTGCGACTTGGGTAATCTGCGCACAAAATCCATGCTAAAATCCTCCCAAATTTGCTCTGGTATAGGTTAGAGTTGAAGGAGTCCTGTGAGTGTCATGACAAATATTTATTTCCTTGGAAAATCGCACAAGCAGCCACAAACTCTTGTACATTTTCTTTCATCCCCTCGCAATAAAAAATTGCTTCCAGCCTCTTATATGTACAAAGGAACCCAAAATGACCCCTCACTGGTGATGAATGAAATCCTTCCATTAATGCTGTGATTCTGGGTGACCCTTTGGTACCACTAATCTGCCCAAAATTCAATTTCATAACTGCCCAAACCACTCCATAAATGCGCATCTGTTATGACTCCTATCAGTTTGGAAGAAACAGATTCCTCTTATTGAATAACGATGAGAGAATACAACTTCAATATAGGGGAACCATAACAATCAAATATGTTATTGAATCCCCTGATACAAGGAATAATGAGATCCATTAAATTAAGGGATTTAAAATTAGAAAATAAAACCTGACTCTAATCCCTAAAAATCAGGAACTAAATTTGTGATGTGATTTATTAAAAAAAGGGCTAGTCCCTAACTATTCAACATCTCCTACTTTAGACCTTTGTAATAGGAGGCCCAACAGAGAGACTTTGTGAATTAATTTTATGGAATGCAAATTATTATGGGTAGTTATTGAACTAATTTCATTCTTTATGTATAAAAAATTGACAAGTTTCTGTAGAAGATGATGGGGGCTTAACTTTCTTCCAACTAGACTTGTGACTTCCTTTTGGATTAGATTGTCCATCCAGATGAACTATCTATCAATGTTTGACATTCTTTATCTATATGGCTTACATGATCCCATATCTGAAAGGAAGAAACTAAAACTTTGCCGTTGTATATGATTCCTTATATAAGTCTGAAGACAAGAGGAAGTCATATTGGAAAGTTGAACCTTCTCAAACTTATTTAAGAACCAAAAAGCTATGCAGGCAGAATATAGGTCAAGAAGAAAAAAGATCTTTGATACATCATGGAACTTTAATAATATCAAGGAATTCCCCTTGCAAAGTCTTTAGGAATGGGATTTTACATTTACTAATCAAATATGACCTCTTGCTAATGTTTTGGATAAATACACATACAACTTGTCATGTTATAATTTGCAATTAATTTAAAAGTAGATACATAATGGCCAATAAAAAAAAGGTGATAAAAAGATTATCATGTTTTATGGTTTTTCTGGTTGCCAAGAAGCTTCCAGATAGAAATGTTCCTTTCATTAAACAGCATCTTTTATTAAATAAACATTTACACCCTTCTAAAAGCTATTATTTTTCTTGGATTATGACATGAACATCAAATTACATATTGTTATATGCATGATCACTCAAAAACATTTCTTGCTTGCAGATTGCTTCTGGCTTGAACTTCAAATATAATTACTTCATTAAGGAAAAATCAGGGTCCTCTAGTGGCATCTGTTGGAAGACTGGACCAGAATTTTCTCTGTCAGTACCTCTTAATGCCCATGAAGATACTAAAATTGTGGTAAGGGATTCATGGATTAGATCTGATTCCCAGATGTCTTTGGCTCATGCATGGGGACCCTGCATAGAGGAAACATATCTTCTTGAGCAAACCTCTATATCTTTTCCAGTCAAAGGTGTTTCTCCGAATTTTTACCCTTATGTAATAAAATTCTTTGTCTAATATGTTTCTGAACACTCAAATGCTTACAGTGGTTTGACAGATGAAGAAAAAATTGTGAATCAGCTTGAAACTGACATAATAGAGTCAAAGGCCTCCAGGTTGGAAGATCAATTCTATTACAACAATGAGGATATGGTGAATGCTGTTGACAAGGATTCAAATTCTACTAGCACTTGTTCTGATAAATACCTGCCTCTTGAGGAACCCTGGTTACTCCATTCACCTCCTTTCAGTTGCTCTAACGATAAATTGGAATCTGACGAAACAAAAACTGATGCCACTGTAGAAGATCAAGTGAAGTTTGTAGATACAGACAAGTTGTTGCCTGAAGAAAGTAGAGATATAATCTCAAAGGACCCTGTATCTACCATTATACTTATTAACTCTTCAATATGTACCATGCAAAGGATTGCTGTCCTGGAGGATGAGAAATTGGTTGAATTATTACTGGAACCTGTCAAGAGTAATGTGCAATGTGATAGTGTATATATAGGGGTAGTCACAAAGCTTGTACCCCATATGGGCGGGGCTTTTGTAAATATTGGGCATTCTAGACCTTCTCTTATGGACATAAAGCATAACAGGGAACCCTTTATATTCCCTCCATTTCGTGAAGGAACAAAGAGACAAGAAATTGATCCCAAGGATTCTCCCATTCCCAGCAAAAATGATTTCACATCTTATGATGTTGAAGTCACTGATGGAATGGCAGACATACACTCTGAGAATGGTTCTTTACAATCAGTGCAGAAGGACTATGATGAGCAGGAAGGAGAATATGATTATGATATTTCTGAAGTCCTTAAGGAAAATGTAAATGGTAGCTTGGTTGATGATGGCGAATTAGAAGCTGACTTTGAGGATGACATTGATGGAATTGAAGCCCCTATAGAAGAAGAAACTAATAACATTTACTTTCCTACAGAGGTTAATGGGTCTGTCAGCTTTCAAATTTTGCAAGAGAAAGATACAAAGGGATACCGTATATCTCCTGAAGAGAGCAAATGGATTCAAGTTCGTAAAGGCACCAAAATTATTGTACAAGTTGTCAAAGAGGGCCTTGGTACTAAAGGTCCCACCCTTACGGCTTATCCAAAACTAAGAAGTAGATTCTGGGTACACTTTATGCATTCACCCTTCCTTTAAGATTGGAAGTATATCATTCTTTGTCTTTTAACATATATTAATTTTCATACACTGTTTTTGATCTAATTTAGACTTTCTTGACCTGCAGATCTTGATTTCTTGTTGTGATAGAATTGGAGTCTCCAAAAAAATTTCTGGTGTTGAGCGTACACGGTTGAAAGTTATAGCAAAGACATTGCAGCCTCAAGGTTTTGGCCTCACTGTAAGAACTGTTGCTACCGGTCATTCATTAGAGGAACTGCAGAAAGATTTGGAAGGTTTGCTTTTGACTTGGAAAAATATAATGGAACATGCACAATCTGCAGCACTTGCTGCAGATGAAGGTGTAGAAGGGGCCGTTCCTGTTATTCTGCACAGAGCAATGGGTCAAACTCTCTCAGTGGTCCAGGATTATTTCAGTGAAATGGTTAATTCTGTTACTGATTTGAAATCGCTCTCTCCATTCATCTTTATAATATTTATAGAAAATGTAGGTCACATTCTTTGTCTCCTGATTACATGTTACCAAAATACCTTCAGGTTAAGAGAATGGTGGTTGACTCCCCAAGGACATATCATGAGGTATGTCATTGACTTCTTATTGCAAAATGATACCTTGCTAGATTAGGACTAGAGCATATCTGTCTTTGTGCTGAACAATTTCCACCTTTCTTTCCCCCTATAGAGATTTAATTAGGAGGAGGATAATTTTCTTTGACTGTGAGCTTTTTTAACCCTAGGGTAGCTTTGGCCTCAAATGTTCGTTTACCATAGTCTCTTAGCTCCCATTTGGTGTGTTTTATAAAGCCTCATTGTATAAACAAATACAATGCAATCTACCTTTATCAGATGTTTGGTGTATTTATTGTATTATATAAGCTTATCCAATCAACCCCTCTTAATATGGTAATCACCATATAAGTCAATCTTCGGCCTGATTATATAACTTATGGATTAAAAAATTAATAAAATATCAACATCAATTCTGTCCCTAACCAACATGTTAGAAGTATTGGAGTAAGGTTGACGATTAGATTAAAATAAGTGTGTTAGTGACTAATAGATTGGACTTGTACTAGTTGTATTACAACAACAACCAACAACAACCACCAAGTTTTTTTCCACTAAATGTAGCTACGACAAAGTTTTATGTTGTACTTAATTTAGTTTCTAGTTAAAAGATAGAGGACCTGGCTAAGTAAGTAAGTGATTCCATTTAGTCTTTATAGATGCTATCAAAGCTAGGCTTGAGAGAAGAGCGGCCTTCCAACAATTCACTATTTTTAGGGCTAGAGCTCCAACCACTGCATTGAGCGAGCTTTGACTCCCCTTATTTTTTTGGATATAGATCTAGTGTCTTTCTTTGACTATTTTTTAAGAACTGTGAATAAAAGATTCTCTAATTTTCTTACATGATTTAGAGTACAAAAGGCCTATATATATACAGTAAGATTACCTAATTACTAACTCTAGGCACTAAATAAGGAACATAATTAATTAGGAATATTTTATCAATCACAGGACCAAATCAAATCCCCTTTATCTAGGTTGACCGTATCATTCTGATGCGAGTCTTAAATCCACTGAATCATTCTGATTTGGATCTTAAAATCCAAATCAGAATCTTATATTTCTACACTCCTCAAGTTGGGTGGTAGATATCTAGCATTCCCAACTTGCTCTTCATGATCTTGTAGCTAGCCTTTGGAAGTTCCTTTGTCAAAATATTTGCAATTTGATGACTTGAAGGGGTATACATGAGTTTGACTATTTCTCCTTCAATTTTTTCTTCGATGAAATGAAGGCCTATCTCCACATGTTTGCTCCTGTCATGTTGAACAATATTTTTTGCAATATTTATGGTAGCCTTATTATCACACAAAACTGTCATAGTGGAGTTTTTTGTAATTCCAAGTACCTTGAGTATACAAGAAACCTTAAAAGATAGAAATTGGTCACAAGCCATGAAAGAGGAAATGAGAGCACTTGAGAAAAATAAAACGTGAGACATTGTTGTCAAGCCTCCAGGAGTAGTACCAGTGGGGTGTAGATGAGTCTTTCCTGTGAAGTACAAGGCAAATGGGACTTTAGAGTGATATAAGACAAAATTGGTGGCAAAAGGGTATTCTCAAAAATTGGGGATAGATTATGTAGAAACTTTTGTTCTTGTGGCAAAAATGAACATAGTTCGAGTCTTACTAGCCCTAGCGGTTCACTTTTAGTGGCCTTTATAGCAATTTGATGTAAAATATGCCTTCTTTCATGGAGATTTAGAAGAAGGGGTGTTCATAGAGCCATTACCGGGCTTCCATAAGAGCTTTGGTGATAGTGTATAAACTCAGAAAGGAACTTTATGGGCTAAAACAGTCACCTATGGTTTGAGCGATTTGCAAATGCAATGAAGAAGATGAAATAAGTGCAAAGTAGAGGGGATCATATACTCTTCATAAAACGTTGACCCAATGGGGGAGGTTACAGCTTTGGTGGTTTATTTTGATTATATATAGTAATAGGAAATGATATGATTAAAAGAGCAAAACTAAAGTCTGAATTGGTCTGAGAATTTGAAATGAAAGACTTGGGAAAGTTGAAGTACTTTCTGGGTATAGAAGTTGCCTACTCTAAGGGAGGGATTTTTTTTGTCTCAGAGAAAATATATCCTTGATTTGCTAAAGGACATAGGGACATTGGGAAGTAAGCCAACAAGCACTCCATTGAGAGAGATCACCGTTTGAAGGAAAGAGAGGCAGATGTTGCCATAAAAAAAAGAAGATGCCAGTGTTTAGTTGGGAGATTGATTCATCTTTCACACACTAGACCATAGACCATATATTGCATATGCAGTGAATGTTGTAAGTAAATTTATGCATAATCTAAGGAAAGAACATATGCAAACAGTTGAGAGGATCCTACAATATTTGAAATCTACACCTGGTGTAGGACTCCTCATTCAACTGAATAAGGAGTTGTTGGTGGAAGGATATGTAGATGTTGATTATGGAGATTCTCAAGTTAATCGACGATCCATGACAGGGTATTATACCTTTGTCGATGGTAACTTGAAGCAAGAAAAAAGACGTGTTGGCGAGATCAAATGCAGAAACAGTGTTCAAGGCTATGGCTCAAGGAATTTGTGAGTTGTTATGGTTACAGATAATACTAGATGACTTGAAAATTAAGAGAACACCAACGACCTTGTATTGTGACAACAAATCAGCAATTAGCATTGGTCATAATCCAATTCAACACGACCAAACAAAGCATGTGGAGATTGATAGGCATTTTATAAAAGAAAAACTGGAAGATGATATAATTAACCTGCCTACATCCAGTCTGAAGATCAAATAGCAGATGTACTCACTAAGGGTTTCCCTACTCAGAAGTTTCAGGAGTTAATCAGCAAGCTGAGACTGAAAGATATTCACTCACTAGCTTGAGGGGGAGTGTAAGAGATATTGTAGATATTCTTTCCTAATTTATAGAGAATTTATTTACAGAATATTTCACATTTATTTCTTGTATATATCCCCTAATTTAGAGGTAAGTCTCCCTGATTTTAGGCTGTATATTCCCCCCTTAATTGTAGCTATCTGTCCACCTAATTATAAGAGAACTGTGGTTGTGTATCTTGTATGTATACATAGGCAATTGCCTCTGAATGACTACACACAAAATTACTTTTTTTCATAGAACCTTTATCGTCCAGTTTCCAAATCCAAATCTTGCTACTTCAAGCTATACTTCTCAGAAACATTATAAAATCAAAGAAAATCATTAGTTTACAAAGTCTTAGCTCGTGTCCATAATTTGTAGCATGTCTGATACAATCTGAAAATAAGAAACAGTTTAGGAGAAAGGGTACTCCCTAAAAGAATATGCAATTGGGCATCAGCCTGTACCCACTTGGGTTGATTTGCATCTGCCATATTGGTTTCTTGCTTCACCAAGTGATCTTTATCCTATTGTCCTATGAACCACAATGCAACAACTGAAGAACAAAACAAATAATTTGCACTCCTAACTAATTTCTCAAAAGTAATAGTATGAGATGTAGGAATGACTGAAAAAGAAATACCAGACTTTGCGGGAGAGGACATACTATAATTAGGATGGAAGGAAGCCCTAAGAAACCTTGAAATAGACTTGGAAATAGCTGGAACAAGTCTGATAACATTTCAAACAGTAAAAGGTGGTCACTGAAAACCTACTTGGTGAGCTACTCATCCACAGAAAAATCCACTGCAGCAAAAATTAATTTTCTCTCTTCCGTGGCTTTGATACCATGTTAAAACTAAAGAAAGAGACAAAATATTTGCAATGCGTAACTAACAGAACCTATGCTGTACTCTACTTATGATAAAGTGTAAGCTGTATAAGTACATAAAACAAGTGATGTGGCACTTAAGTACAGCCTACTCCTACTATTTATACTATATTCTAATACAATCTTATACAGTCGAACACTAAATGTATAATTATATAATGTTATATGGTGATGCACCAAACATTGTAAACTTTTACAATCTAGTCTTATCCTATTAGGCTTTATCCTATACGGACTATCAAAAAGAGCTTTAGTAAATGCCTGTCAAAGCTTGGAAAAGCCAAAAAACTGTATTTTACAGGATTGTAATAACTATTATGCAAATTTTTATTGATGGTCCTATAGTATGATGATCCAGTTTTTTATATTCTAATGCTGCTATATCAATTGTATATTTCTTTTGTAATCACAACACTTGGATCTCTGGCTTAACAACTCAACTTTTGTTTGGGTTAATAACTTTATCGATTATTTTTCAGGTGACCAATTATCTTCAGGAAATTGCTCCTGATCTTTGTGATCGAGTTGAGCTATATGATAAAAGAGTTCCCCTTTTTGATGAATTTAACATTGAAGGCGAGATTGACAATATCCTCAGCAAAAGGTAAGGTTATTTTAAGTTTTTTTATTGTCCATCATCAATGTAGGTGTACTAGTATTTATGTTTGATATATTTTTCTTAATGATATTTAATGAGACTGTTTATACCAAACTTATATATGTGGAATGTAGGAGGAATATTGATAAGGATTATTTGAGAACTTAATTGTAATGATAAAGATGTTGGCTTTTCAATAAGGAAGTTATTGAGGTTATTTAAGAATTACCAAATTTAAGTTCTACTGGACAACTGACGTTAAAACATTATGGAGAAAAATAGCTAAGGAAAAAAGTGAGGCAGAGCAGAAAAAAATCATTAAAAGACTCAAGAATGGTGTGTAGAAAACACTGACCCTTACCTTTGTTTATACTAATATAGTTGGAATCCTAAGTTGTCATGAATAGTGCTCATTCTGATTTGTTTATCTATTTTGCTCATTTGAGATTTAATCCTTATTGTGGGATTTCCTAATTTCTCTCTTTCCTATTTTCTCTCTATCACGCTATCTTAGGAGGAGATTGTGTAATTAGTTAATGTTGATATTTGTTGTAGTTAGTTTCATATTTTATAGAGTCAACCTATCAGCTTTGTATAGTCTCAGTTTTAGGCAAGTTTCTAGGCGAGAATTAGTCTGTTTGATGTCTCAGCCTCTTATATATATTACAGGACCTTTACCCTACTTCCTTTAAGAAGAAATAAAATATTTTCTTTTAGAAATTTATACTTATTCTTTGGGATTTCGTCTAGGGTTAGTCTTTGGGATTTGATCCTCTAGTTATGGTCATCCCCTATTGCTGAATTTTATTCTTGTATTTCATATAAAAAAGTATACAATGTCATGCCTTATATACATAGAGAATTAATAGCCCAATCCCACAATTTATGGGATTAGAAAAATTGATTAGCCTAATCCTAGGAAGATAAACAAATCAACTTAATTCTAAAAGAATCAGAATATTTACATCCCAAAAATATTGCCACTATTTATGGAGAAGATATTTTTCACACTCCTACTCAAATTAGTGAATATGTATTTTCCATTCCCAGCTTGGAAGTTACTCTAAAAGGTTGAACTGTTGAAACCTTTAGTAAGCACATCTGCTAGTGGCCATGTGTTGATACATACGGTGTATAGATCAACCCAATCTTCAACTTTTCTTTAATGAAGTGTCTATCTATTTCAATGTGTTTTGTTCGATCATGCTGTACCGAATTATGTGCAATGCTGATTGCTGACTTGTTTTCACAATAGTGTCTCATTGGTCCATCTCACTTAATCTTCAAATCTTCTAGGATGATATTCAGCTAAAGCAACTTACATACAATTTGAGTCATTACTCAAAATTATGTTTTTGCACTACATCATGTTGTTACACCTTGCTTTTTACTCTGTCATGTCACGAGATTCCTACCAAGAAAGGTATAGTTTTCTATAGTTGACTTGTCAGCAATAGACTTGGCATAGTCTGCATCCGTATATGTCTCGAGTAACAGTCCTCCATTCCTTTTAAATAATATGCCTTTCTGTGGTGTTTTTTTGAGATATTGTAAAACTCGATAGGCTATTGGTAGGTGAACCTTTTTCAGATTGTGTATAAATTGACTAATCAGACTTAATGCGTATGTTATATCTGATCATGTGTTAGACAAATAAACAAGCCTTCCACCAAATGTTGATACATCTCTCTATTTTCTTTAGTATCCCCCTAAATCTCTCCCAGTCTATGATTATGATTTATTGGGATACTTGCAGGTTTATATACTGTCTTGCTTGTTTCCTTAGGAGTGTTTGGGATATACTTTTGTTGAGAAATGAATATACTTTGCACAGTGAGCTACTTCAATTCCTAGAAAGTATTTCAACCTTCTTAATGCCTTGATCTCAAACTCCTTAGATAAGCATTGGCTTAAGACCTATCTCTCTTTATCATAATCTCCAGTCATTGTTATATCATCAACATATACCAATAGAGCTGTGACTCCCCTTGAAGTTGAATGTTTAATAAACAATGTATAATCTCCTTGAATTTTTCTATATCCCATAGCTATCATAACCCTTGCAAATCTTTCAAACCATGCTTATGGAGATTTTTGAGCCTGTACAAGGTTTTCTGGCTTTCTTCCACTAACACTCCAAATGAGTAGCTAATATTATTCATTTTTGACATGCAAAAATGTATTTTTGACATCGAACTGCTGCAAGTCCCAATTAAAATTAACTGTTGACGACAAAAAGATCCTAACAATATTTATTTTGGCTACTAGGTTTGTCTCCAAATAATCAATTTCGTAGGTTTGTGTATAACTTTTAGCCACCAATCTTGTCTTATATCTCTTTATATATCCATTTGCACTATAGTTTATTGTATAAAGTCATTTACACCCCACTAACTTCTTTCCTTTAAGTAATTCTACTAACTATTAGGTATTGTTTTTCTCCAATGCATCCATCGCTACATTCATAGCTTGTTTCCTTTTTTCATCACACAATGTCTTAGATAGATTGGTAGGAATAGAGATGGTGTTTAGGCTATAAGAAGAAAAGCCCTGTGAGATGGTGAAATTTTTTTGAAAGACATGAAACTTGGAGAGGATGTAAAGGTCGTTTTGTGCATTCTCCAGTTCTTTTCTTAATGGTAATAGGAAGATTTTGGTCACTATTATCCATATAGGATTCAATCTCAGTTTGCATCTCTCAAGATTTAGATTGGATTCTTGAACTTGCACATATTCCGAAACAACATTCTTCTTCCTTGAAAGCACTTTGCCTTTACCATATCTCACATCCTCGAGAGCTGAACTTGAATATTCTAGATGGTTTTCTAGCATAGAAGAACATGGCTTTTTTGAATTTGAGTCTGAACAAGAAGAAGGAAGGGAAGATGATGGCAAATTGAGGGAGGGAAAATAAAGATACCTCTTATCTTCCATAAGATAATTCTCCCTTGAAGGTAAAGAGGGGCAAAATAAGCATCTTGTTATGTTAGAAAATAGAATGGAGAAGAGAGACAGAAACACTGCAATCATATATTCATCTTAATCGATACAATACAAGAAGTGAACCAGAATTTATAAGAGAATTCTGGCGCATAAGAGACCGTAATACAATCCCGTAAAAGATGGGATAAATTGGTAACTGTAAAAAAATTGAGAGAAATCCTCCTAGATAATCCCGATAAGACAGCCCATTTACCGTTGACACCTGATAAGCACTCCCTGACCTGCAGAACCAAACCAGGGAACACCCGCGATAGGTGTGCCTTCAACGTCCGTGATCCCTGAGCTGCGGATCCAGGGAACTCCCGCGATATGCGCGACTTTAACGTCCACTGTGAATGGGCTTTCGACACTCCCCCTCAAGCTGGATTGTGAATGTCATACAAGCCCAGCTTGCAGCTCATTTTCTCAAACCCAAGTCTAGGCAGCCCTTTAGTTAGAATATTTGCCGTTTGTTCAGCTGAAGAGACATGAGGAATGCAAATGATCCCCTTGTCTAATTTTTCCTTGATAAAATGACGATCCACTTCCACATGTTTAGTACGATCATGATGTACAAGGTTGTTAACTATACTGATGGTAGCCTTGTTGTCACAATACAATCTCATGGGTCCACTCACTCCATTGGCTAAAGATCTGAGTTCAGCTTCTGCACTGCTTCTAGCTACCACGTTTTGTTTCTTGCTTCTCCATGTCACTAGATTTCCCCATACAAAAGAACAGTATCCAGAGGTGGATCTTCTGTCTACTATAGACCCGGCCCAATCTGCATCAGTATACGCTTCAATTATCCTTGATTCTCCTTTCTTAAAGAATAGTCCTTTTCCTGGACTGCCTTTAAGATATTTTAAAATGCGAGTAACAGCCTTTAGATGTTCCTCTTTTGGATCATGCATGAACTGGCTTACTACCCCAACAGTATATGAAATATCTGGTCGAGTGTGGGCTAGATAGATTAGTTTTCCAACTAGTCTCTGATATCTGCCTCTGTCAACAGGTGAGCTAGTATTCTGCTCTCCAAGTTTAATTTCTGGATCAATTGGGGTGTCAACTGGTTTGCACCCAAGGAGCCCGGTTTCTTTCAACAAATCCAGTGTATACTTCCTTTGAGAGATTGAGATTCCAGAACGGTTTCTAGCAATTTCCATGCCTAGAAAGTATCTCAACATCCCAAGGTCTTTAACCTCAAATTCACTTGCAAGTTTTCTTTTCAAGAGACCTATTTCAGAAAAATCATCCCCGGTTATAATAATATCATCTACATACACAATAAGGATAGTTGACTTACCTTCTTTATGTTTGTAGAATAGAGTGTGGTCACTCTGGGCTTGGTTGTAATTCAGGTGACGAACAGCTCTAGTGAACCTTTCAAACCAAGCTCTTGGAGATTGCTTCAGACCATAGAGAGATTTTTTTAGTTTGCACACCTGCCTTGTATGAGTTGTACTTTTAAAACCTGGTGGAGTTTCCATATAAACTTCTTCCTTCAAGTCTCCATTTAGAAATGCATTCTTGATGTCTAATTGATGCAATGGCCAATCAAGATTAGCTGCTATGGAGAGTAGAACTCTAATGGTATTAAGTTTAGCCACTGGTGCAAAAGTTTCTTGATAATCTATCCCATAGGTTTGGGTGAACCCTTTTGCTACCAACCGAGCTTTATATCTCTCAATAGTTCCATCTGATCTATATTTGACAATCAACACCCATTTACATTCTACTGGGATAGCATCTCTGGGCTTTTCAACTAGCTCCCATGTTTTATTTTTTTTTCAGAACTTGCATTTCTTTCTTTCCTTTGAAGAGCTTCCTCAATACTTTTAGGAATATCTGTTTTCTCCAGATTAGCAGCAAGAGTTTTCATATAGGGTGACAAGTGTTCATAGTGAACAAATTGTGCTATAGGATGCTGTGTGCATGATCTGATTCCCTTTCTTAAGGCAATAGGTAAATCATCAGTATCATTAATAGGAAAGGAAGTAGATTTACCTGAGCCCAAGTTAGATTCCTGGTCTATTTCTGGAGCAAGAGAAGGAGCTATATTATTCTGATTTTTCCTCCTGGTATAGACACGAAATTCTGGTGGTCGCTGGATTTGACCATCCTGCTGTTCATCCAGCTTGTCTTCTTCGATGTTTGGCTGGTCATCCATAGTATCATCTGGGGTTCTATTGTCGGTTAGCTTAGGATTTTCAGGAGTGGAAAGGCTTCCAGAGTCAGGATTGTCCAGGTTTCCAGTTTCGGGGTTGTGCACGCTTCCTATTTCGGGTATGGGTAGGTTTCCAGAGGAGAGGAAAAAATTTCCTTCATCACCATTCTCCCCCTGAAGGGAATTTTTTGGGTAGAAAGGAGTGTTTTCGAAAAAAGTGATATCCATGGTTACAATAATTTTTTTCTTTCTAGGGAAATAGCATTTATAACCTTTTTGGTTAGCAGCATAACCAATGAATATGCACTTGAGTGCTCTTGGGTCAAGTTTGTTTTTATTGATGTCATGATTATGGGCAAACACAGTACACCTAAACACTTTTAGAGGAAGATTACTGATAGTCCTATAACCAGGAAAATATTTGGAGAAAGAGTTCATAGGTGTTTGAAATTGGAGAACTTGAGTGGGCATTCTATTAATGAGATAGCAAGCTATAAGAACAACATCTCCCCGCAGAAAATTAGGTGTGTTGGTGGTAATCATAATGGACTTTTCCACTTCAAAGAAGTGTTTATTTTTTCGTTCAGCAGTACCATTTTGCTGAAGTGTGTTGGGGCATGAGCTTTGATGAACTATGCCGTGGGAGTTGAGATAGTTGCCCAAGATTTTGGTGAAATATTCCCTACCATTATCTGTATGAAGCACTTGTATGTTTGTGTTGTATTGAGTTTTAACCATATTGTGAAAATTAATAAATACTTGTTTAGTATCGGATTTATCTTTAAGAAGATACAACAAACATACTCGGGTATGGTCATCAATAAAGTTATAAACCATCTTTTAGAGTAGAGATTGGAATGTCTTGAGGCACCCCAAATATCACTATGTATTATGGCAAAAGGTTGAGTGGCTTTATAGGATCTTGGTTTAAAGACAGTTCTTTGATGTTTAGCTATTTGGCATGTTTCACATTGAAAATTATCATTATTTCTAAAAAGAGAGGGATACAAACGTTTTAAATAATTGAAACTTGGATGACCTAACCTATAATACCAAAGCATAACTTGATTTTGTCTTGTAGAAGGTTCCCAGCTAACATTGTGAGCTTGGCTTGTCCTGCACGAGTTATCTTCAAAATAATATAGCCCTTCATGCTCTTTAGCATTGCCAATCCTCTTCCCTGAACTCAGGGCCTGGAATTCACAATAATTATGTGAGAATATTACTAAGCAGTCACAATCTTTTGTTAATTTACTCACAGATAATAAGTTGCATGAAAGATTTGGCACATGTAAAACAGAATTTAGACTAAGAGTAGAATTGATTTTTATAGTTCCTACTCCAACAATATGGGATAAAGTTCCATCAGCAATTCTGACTTTTGCTTTGCTATAGATAGGAGTGTAAGAAGAGAATAATTTAGCACAACCTGTCATGTGGTCTGAAGCACTAGAGTCAATGATCCAGGATTTTTCCCTTTCTTTTATGCAGTTTAAGGCAGAGATGAAATTACCCTGCTGTACTATCAAAGATGAACCAATCGGTTTTTCTGAGTTAAGTAACTTATATAGGCGTGTGAGTTGTTCCTTGTTAAGGTTAAGATTCCCCAAATTTTCTCCAACCTCTAGTTTAACAGATTCTGTATTAACATGATGAGCACGAATCTCTTTCCCACTATGTCTAGAATGCTTTGCTTCATGGTTGGTTTGGGTTGCTGGTTTTCCATGAAGTTTCCAGCAAGTTTCTCTTGTATGGTTAGTCTTTTGGCAATAATCACACCATAGATTGTTCCTTTTTGTGCGCCTGGGCTCGCTAGATGAGTCCCATCTCCGGTTCTGTTCATAGTTCCTGGAGCTTACTAAGGCTGTAGGTTTAGTGTGGGTAGCATTTCTAGAATCTCCCAACATAACTCTTCTCCTGCTTTCTTCCCTTCTTACCTCAGCAAACACTTCTTCAATCCGAGGTAAAGGACGGGTGCCAATCATTCTACCTCTAACTTCATCCAGCTCTTTGTTTAAACCTGCAAGAAAGTCATAGATTTGATTTTTCTCTTCCAGTTTCATGTATTTTTCCTGACATCTATTGCACCAATCATTTGGTTCAAACACATCCAGTTCTTGCCAAATTTTTGTAAGAGTAGTATAATAATCAATTACATTCAAACTTCCCTGTTTGAGATCTTTGGCTTTATCTCTCAATTCACAAAGTTGGGCAGAGTTTTCTAAGTCTGAATATGCAATTTTTACTTTCTCCCAAACATCTTTGGCAGTGGTATGGACAAGATACAAGGACCCAATGTGTTCCTCCATAGAATTAATAAGCCAGGACATCACCAAAGTATTCTGAATATCCCATATTGCAAACGCAGGGTCTGTAGTCTCGGGTCTCATTGCAGTGCCATCTAAAAAGCCAATGTTTCCTCTTCCTCGGATCACCATTTGGACTGACCTGGACCATTGCAGGAAGTTACGTCCATTCAGCTTGAAGGGAGTGATTTGTAAGGGAGAGTTATCGAAGGAGTGGGTTGAAGTATGACTGGGTGCAGTGGGATTAATTGTAGGGATTGGTGCAGGGGAGTATTCCATAGTTACTTCCTCCTGTCCGTCCCTGCTTAATCCAGTAAGGGCCTGCTTGAAGCTGGCCATGCGTCTCTCTCTTACTAGAATTTTGCCTCTGATACCATGTGAGAAAATAGAATGGAGAAGAGAGACAGAAACACTGCAATCATAGATTCATCTTAATCGATACAATACAAGAAGTGAACCAGAATTTATAAGAGAATTCTGGCGCATAAGAGACCGTAATACAATCCCGTAAAAGATGGGATAAATTGGTAACGGTAAAAAACTGAGAGAAATCCTCCTAGATAATCCCGATAAGAAAGCCCATTCACCGTTGACACCTGATAAGCACTCTCTGACCTGCGGAACCAGGGAACACCCGCAATAGGCGTGCCTTCAACGTCCGCGATCCCTGAGCTGCGGATCCAGGGAACTCCCGCGATATGCGCGACTTTAACGTCCGCTGTGAATGGGCTTTCGACATGTTCATTAAAAGTAACTTTGGCCAAGACATAGAACTTTTTGGACAAGGGATGGTAACACTTATATCTCTTTTGAGTTGAAGAATAGCCCACAAAGACACATTTTAGAGCTTTTTGATCTAGTTTTCCTCTATTTGGATTGTGAATATGGATAAAAGATGCACACTCAAATATCTGAGGAACAAGGTTATTTGTGATTCTTAGATCAAGGTAGAAAGTGAAAAGCATGCCCATTGGACTCTTAAATCCCCAACTCTAGATGGCAAACTATTTATAAGATGGCAGTAGCTAGGACAACTTTCCCCCAAAAGGATTTTGGTAGATTCTTTTGAAATAGTAAGGTGTGGATTGACTGAAGAATATGACCATTTTTCTTCTTTACTACTCTATTTTGTTGAGGGGTGTTGACATGAGATGACTCGTGTATTATTCCTTCTTTTTGGAAAAAGAGTTAAGATTTGGTAAAAATTGTCTCTAGCATTATTTGATTGAAGTTTTTGGATGTTGACTCCGAATTAATTTTTCACCATGGAATGAAAATTTGGAAGAATATTATTAACATCAAATTTGTTTTTAAGCAAAAATATCAAAGTAACACAAATACAATCATTAATGAATGAAACAAACCATCATATTCAGAAATATTAGGAATAGTAGACCCAAATATCACTGTGAATGAGATAAAATGTAATATAACTTTTTTGGTTACTGACTAAAAAAGGTACATGTTTGTGTTTAACCTGTTCACACACCTTATAATGAAAATTTTCTAGACTCAGACCTTTAAAAAAAGAAGGGAAAAAAATGCTCATGGTTCCAAAAGATGGATGTCCAAGATGGTGGTGATAGAGCCAAAAATTTTTCTTTATTAGATAAAAGACATTCAGAAATAAAGGAGTGAGATAACTTGTTTTTAATGTTGCTTGAATTGCTTCGTGTCTCAAGGAAGTAGAGGCAATCTTGTTTTCTAGCATGTCCAATTTTTCTCCCCGAATCTTTTTCTTGTAAAACACAATAATCATGGTGAAGTAGTACATTACAACACAAGACATGGAGAACATTTTTTAAAATGAGGGATGGACTTATCTTGACATCTCCTACACCTACTACAGTAGTCAAGTATCATTGGCTGTGACTATCTTATTGCTTGGACAAGGAGAATTTGTGCAAAAAATATTTGATGAATGTGTCATATGGTTAGTAGCTCCTCAGTCCATGACTCAGGAGTCAGCAAAGGCTTTATCCGAGACATGTAATTCAACAAAAATTGAAAACTCACCTGTATACACTAAGAAACAAATACGTGAGGGTTTATCAAAGCAGAGGAATAGAAGTGGAATCAAGAAGTAGGAAGGAGCATAACGTAGAAACTGGGTTATTAAGGAGAGAAGGAGAACTCTAGCAATGAAGGTTGGGTTGGGCGAGAAAGGCCCAATTAACTACAATTAAGGTAAGAAAAGTCAATGAATGTTGTAGAACCAGCAATGAAGGCTGGGTAGAGTTGCGATTAAGGCAAGCAATGAAGGATAATTAAGGCTAAGAGGTTGCGGTGAAGCTGGATGGTGATCGATGAAAGTTGAGTAACATGGTGGTATGTAATTAAGTTTGGGTGGGTTGGAAGTACATTCATAGAGCATAACCGTGCTCTAATATCATGAGAAATTGTATGCTTGTATTTCATATTCAAAAGTGTACAAAGACAGGCTATATCTGTACAAAGATATGTAACAGCTCAAATCCACAAATTATGGCATTAAAACTGATAAACCTAATCCTAGGAAGAAAATCAAAACACCTTAAATCTAGGAGAATCAAACCAGTTTAATTCTAGGAGAATCAAAATATTTACATTCCTAAAATTACTGCTACTATTTTCTTGAGGAGATATTTTCCACATTGTGCACTTTTTATATGAAACAATTCAGTTATATTCTCCTTGTCCGAATAGGTTTCTTTTGCAGCAATCAAAATTTCATAGGCATTGTTGTAAAAGAGGAAATTTTGCTCAATTTCATTAGTCATAGTGTTGATGAGCCATAACATGACCATATTATTTTCAGTGTTCCATGTTTTGAAGGCAAGATCACCTTTCCTTGGTTGAGTAGCAACATTAGTGATATAATCGTCCTTTCCTTTTCATGAAATAAACATCATAATAGATTTTGTGCACTGAATATAGTTATCTCCATTCAGCTTGTGTCCAGTAATGAGGAGTGAGCCCTCTGAACCTCCATGAGTCACTAGTTCATAGGAAGCATTGGACTGAGTGCTGAGCTCAGATGCCATAAGAGGAAAAAAAAAACTTACAAGATGAAAATACAAATGTTGGCCCAGACGAACCACTTTGATACCATGAAGAAATTTAAGAGGAAGGGGAATTCTGAGTGTAGAGCATACACGTAGAAAACTGGGAGAAGAATTCTTGTATTTCTCTCACTAAAACACATATACAAAGCCTATATATACATATACATGCCTTGAGACAACAAACAGAACCTGAAATCAGGGATTCTCTTCCTTGATTTCTGATATTGACCCACAAACAGAGGAGTAACTGCTAATGCTAATAAATACAGATAATTGCAATAAATGCTAGGTTGATAGGAATCTCGATTTATTGGGAATTAAACTGGCAGTCAGGTTTGCTTGGCAGTCCCGAGATTATAGGAGGATTTTCGGATATCCTTACAAGCTGGCAATCTCAATATTATAGGAGAATCCTGGATTTCCACAAAACCTATAAGCTCAGTCCAGGCAATAAGAAAATTGTTGTTGCTGATGGGTCTTCAATTACCATTGCTGGAAGGGGAATCATTAAATTGACACCTTCTCTTTCCCTTCAAAATGTCCATGATCCAAAGCTATCCTGCAATCTCATTTCTATTCATCAGCTTACCGAAGACATAAGTTGCCATGTGACAGTTTTTTTAACTCATTGTGTTTTTAAGGAACAGGACTTGGGGAAGATGATTGATTTGTTAAGGAACGGAATGGCCTCTATCCTCTTGAGAAGGGGAGTGATTCTTTGGATGAAGGTGCTTGTCTGGCTCTCTTTTGCTCTTCAAAAATGTTCTCTCTGAGTCTGCCGTCTCATCAAAGACATCTATAATTTGGCTTCATCACCTCCCCCTTGGACATCCACCATTTCAATTGCTTAAGACAATGTTTCCTTTAATGATTAAAAATATTTCTCTTGATGATTTTCATTGTGATAATTGTGCAATTGTCATTTCCTTTGAGGAATACAAAGTCATCCCATCTTTTTTCTTTGATCCGTACTGATATTTGGGGACTGTCTAAAACCCCTAACATCAATGGTGCTAAGTGGTTGGTTTCATTTATTGGTGACTGCACAAGAACAACTTGGCTATTCCTCATAAAAGAAAAATCTGAGGTCAGTGGCACCTTATCCATTTTCCAAAAGATGATCAAGACACAATTTAGGGTTCCTATTCGAAGAGTTAGATTGGATAATGATAGGGACTATTTCAACTTAACCATATCCACCTTCTTTAAAAGTGAAGGTATTATCCCTGAGTTTTCTTGTGTTGACACTCAAAATTTAGTTTGCCAAAGAAATATAGACACTTAATGTCACTCGAGCCTTTCTATTTCAGTCCAATGCTCTTTAAAAATTTTGGGGAGAAGCTGTCCTAACGGCTACCTATTTAATAAACCAATTTCCTTCACAACTTCTTGATAATAAGAGCCCTGTAAAACACCTATCTGACTTTCATCCAGATTTTTATTATTAAAATACTCTAACTCTCAAAGTGTTTGGTTGTGTCTTTTGTCAATGTTCTCCAATAAAATAGGAGTCAGCTTGACCCTTGGGCTCTCAAATGCATGTTTATAGACTGCTCAAACACAAAATGGGGTACAAATGTAATCTTCCCTCTATGTGAAAGGTTCTTGTTTCCATGGATGTCTCCTTCCAAGAAACAATCTTTTTTTCCACCTTCCCAATCTTATCTTCATGGGGAGAAGTCTAATGTAGATAGATGGAATAATACTTTTTTTGACTCCCTGGCTATATCGTCTTCTCAGTCATCTCCACTTCTATTGTCTACCCCTTCCTCTCCTCTTTCTCCAATTGTACCTTCACTAGAATTAAAGGAGAACAACAGCAACAGCCAAACTCTGAACAACCAACAGAACTGCTAACATACTCAAGAAGAAACAACAACAACAGTCAAGTCTTTTCTCATTAGGTGGGGTTGGTTATATAAATCAAATAATACCACAATGGTCTATTATAAATGAGATCAATAGATAGATTATTAATTGTTAAATCTTTCTTAATAGTTTCACCTATTATTTTCTTTGGCCTCTCTTTATCTTTAACTATTGGGCTGCTCTTTATATGATCTACTCTTCTCTGTAGGGCTTCTGTTGGTTTTCTCCACATATGGCCAAACCACTTTAAGTGAGATTTCACCATCTTTTTCACAATAGGTGCTACCCCAACTTTTTTTCTAATGTATTCATTTCTAGTCATATCTTATCTTTTCTAGTGTGTCCACACATTTAACGGAACATTCTCATTTCTGCGATATTGAGTTTATTTTCATGTTATCTTTTAACCGCTCAACATTCAGTACTATACAATATAACATGTCTTATACCTATATAGTAGAATTTGTTTTTTTTACTTTGAGCGGCACTTTTCTTTCACAAATAACACTCGAAACCTTTCTCTATTTCATCTATACTGCTTGAATTCTATATTTACGTCCTCCTTTATTTTGTTGTCATTTTGTATAATAGACCAAAGATATTTAAAGCTCGTGACTTGTTTTAATATATGGTCTCCAAGTTTTACTTCTAAATTCGTATTTGTTCTCTTTTTACTAAAATTACATTCCATATATTTTGTTTTATTTCTACTTATATGAAAGCCATGTGTTTTCAAAATTTATCTCTATAACTATAACTTAATATTTATTTTTTCTTTCGATTCATCAATTAAGACTATATTATTTGTAAAAGTCATTTATCGAGACCCAAGATTTTGTATATGTTCAGTAACTGCATCCAAAATAAAGTTAAAAAGATATGGACTCAGAGATGACTCTTGATTGTGGAAATTTTTTTTGTATATCCATTTTGTGTTTTCACGCAAGTCATGATTCTATCATACATATTTTTTATTGTTCGAATATACGCAATATGTAATCCTTTCTTCTTTAAAACTTTTTATAAAACCTCTCTCAACACTTTATCAAAAAAGAAGTATGATAATATGGATTTGAAACAAATTCATGAATCTGAACCGGATCCACGAATAAACTTCCTCTCTCTATTACTACCACTGAGTCTAATCATATAGAGTCTACACCCCATGATTTGAACTTACCAATAGCCTTGAGAAAAGGAACCAAAAATTGCACCTATCACCCAATTTCACAATTTGTTTTTTGCCATAGATTATCTCCACAGCGCAAAAGTTTCCTCACCACTATAAGCTCAATTGACATTCCCAAAATTGTGCAAGAGGCATTAAAAAAAAGAATTGGGAGCCATGAAAGAGGAAATGAATGCACTAGAGTAGAGAGAAATAAGACTTGGGAGGTTGTCACTCATCCTAAAAAGGAAACAACCAGTTGGGTCTAAATGAGTTTATACATTGAAATATATATGGTTGATGGGTCTCTTGAGAGATACAAAGCAAGATTAATTGCAAAAAGGTGTACAAAAGCTTGTGTACACTATCAAGAAATTTTTGCACGTGTAGCAAAAAGGAACACTACATATTTTATTATCTATTGCTCCTATGTTTGATTGGAGTTGACAGCAGTTTGATGTATATAATGCATTACTACATAGGGACTTGGAGGAGGAGGTCTTCATGGACCTTCACCTGGATTTGATTTAAGAGATTTACGAAGACCATGCTAAGAATGGGATATAAAAAAAGTCAAGGAGATCATACATTGTTTATCAAACATTATCCTAAAGGTGATCTCACTATTTTATTGGTCTATGTGGATGATATCGTTATAACAGAGAATGACGTAGTTGAAAAGGAGTCCCTTAGAAAACGTCTACCTCAAGAATTTGAAATCAAGGAATTAGGAAAAGTCAAGTACCAACACCAGGAAAGGGAATTTTGTTTAAAAAAGGTAAAGAATTGACTCTAGAAGCAAGAAACAAAATGTAGTTGCAAGATCCAACGCAGAGTCTGAATTTAGATCTATAGCTCATGGAGTTTTTGAACTTTTGTGGCTAAAAATAATTCTGGATGATCTCATAATTAAGAGAGAAGGAACTATGAAGTGGTATTATGACAAGTCAGCCATAAATATTGTGATAAGTACTCCTTATATACCAGTCTATTGTCAATTAGCTGATGTTTTAACGAGGACTACCTTCAACTAGATCATGCAAGCTGGGAATGGAAGATATTTCTTCACCAGCTTAAGGGGAAGTGTTGGAATCCCAAGTTGCCATGAATAGCGCCAATTCTGATTTGTTGATCTAGTTTTCTCATTTTCTGTTTTTTTTTGTTTTCTTATTTATCAGTCAGACCCTTATTCTTTGGAATTTGATATCTTTGAGATCTGATTCTTATTCTTTGGGATTTCTTCTAGGCTTAATCTTTGGGATTTGATCTTAAGAGTTACGGTCATCCCCTATGTATTTATTTAGATGTGTAAGAAATACAACGTATTTTTTTGGCAAATACTGACCACATAAGACTTTTCTGAATACTTATACTCCTTAAAAATTGGAAACTAAGGCTTTAATCAGTTTAGATAAGTTTCAGGAAAACTTAACAAAACTTTGTGAATTTAAAAAGAAATTGCAAAAATTTCTCAAGTTTTTAGGAAACTATACAAACTAAATGTGCCCTATGGTGTTATATAAATTGCATTTGCAAAATTAGCTTAATTAAGGTTTCCTTTCCTTTTCTTTTTCTGTTTGTTTTCCTTTGATAAAGGACCAACTTTCAATGGAAGAAGACATTGAAAAGAGTGTAATCCAGAGGATGAGGAGCCCATGTATCTGAAGAGGACACCAAAGAAAACATCAATTCATGAGTTCCTTCCAATCACGTGAATTGCTCTCAGAAAATATTCTAAAGCACCCAAAGCAGAGCCTTTTAACGAAGCATAAAATAAAATAAATTTTTACTTTATCCCCTAAGTAATCAGATGAATGAAAATGTTGTTCAAAGGTCCTATCAATTTATTCCAGAAATGAAATACACCAAAACAAAGTAGCAATTTTCCTGCTTTTTGAAGTTCTCTTTTCCAGTGTTAACTTGGCAAGTAATTTGAAGTTGCATTTCTTTTCCTTCCAACCAATCTCAATTCTCAATCACTTTATGATTAATAGCAGACTTTCTCATTATGGGAGGACCTTCTTAAATTGTTAAAAGAAGAGACTCTTCAATTATACCTTCCCAATATCAAATTATTGATCTTTCACTAGCTTCCTAATGGGTCAAAGTGTGGTTTAAAAATCAGAATATTGTTAAAAAAGTCATACGATAAACCCAAATTGTAACTGGCAGTCTCTTTGCCAATGCTTTTTCATAAAATGAAAATTGTTCCGGCCTTCCTGGCAAACTTGATCATTACAATCTTAACTTGCCAGCTTTCTTTATGTTGATCAATTTACAGGGTTCCACTTGCTAATGGAGGTTCTCTAGTCATTGAACAAACTGAAGCATTAGTTTCTATTGATGTAAATGGAGGACATGGGATGTTTGGTCATGGAACCTCGCAGCAGAAAGCTATACTAGATGTCAATCTTGCAGCTGCAAAACAAGTATGTTAGATTCTGAACTGTATATTATTGTCTATTTGCAGATGGCATAAACATAAATTATTGGCATGGTTCTCACTTCTCACTTGTGTAGACAAGTATGATAATTGCTTTTCACAATAATATGTTGTTTTTTTTGTTTGTTTAAAAGTGTGATGAAGTTAGAGAGTATGGGAAAAAAACCAAGACAATGAACTGTATTTACAGACAAGACCATGAATGATACTAATTACACAGACAATTGACTCCTAATTACAGCCCTAGTAACTTGCCTCTAAGGATACGATACCTATTTACGATAACCCGTATATCACATTATCTCCTAATATCTATCTACATTAACTTCAACAAGCCCCCTCAAGTTGGAGCATATAGGTCATATGCACCAAACTTGTTATAAATATAAGTGATGCGAGGACTTCTTAGAGATTTTGTAAAAATATCAGTAAATTGATCATTGAAATTGACAAAATTAGTAGTAAAGGTCCCTGAAAAAATGGCAGTCAACTTTTATGTGCTTAATCCTTTCATGGAAGACTAGATGGGGGGCAATATGTAGTGCAGTCTAATTGTCACAGATAAATGTAATCTTGTCATGTGCTCACATTGCAACTCTTGAAGCAATTGTTTTGTTCATAATAATTCACATATTGCTAGAGCTATAGCACGATATTTAGAGTTGAAGAACAGCTCAAAGTCAAATGCATTGGGTTGGATCAGGCTGGAGCACAATGAACGGAGTGCCAAACAAAGGAAAGGAGGCCAGAATAGAGGCTTACGGTGGCCATGGACCATGTTTGGGTTGACAGCTGCCTGAAAGGATTCTTTAAAAAAAGGTCAAATTAGCGTGTGGGGGCATGTGTGGTTGCCAGAGCTGCTCCAGCAACAATGGGTTGGCTGGTTTTAGAGTTTTGACCAGAACCCTAGGCTCTCTTAGTTGAGAAACATCTTTGCTACTGGCTGGAAACTTGCGCAGCCCACTGAATGTGACGCTTTTTTTGTGTGTGGGTATATTGTAGCTGGAAAGACACAATTTCCAAGGGACTATAGAATTTAGGTTTTTCAAGGCTCTAATATGATGTGAAGTAAGAATGGAAGAAAAACTATGAGAATGAAATGTAGTCTGTGAGAATGGCATACATGAGTCTTTGATATTTGTGGGATATATTTACTGACAAGACAATGAATGATACTAATTACATAGATATTTGATCCCTAATTACAGCCCTAATAACTTGCCTCTAACCAAGGGATATGATAACTACGGTAACTCCTAATATCTATCTACTTTAACTCCAACAAAAAGAAATATTACTAGGTAGAGAAAAGACAGTACAAGCAGGCAAGGATAAGATATCCTTCTCATGAAAGGCTACAAAATAGAAAACTTTAAAAAGCCAAATACATCTGTAGACATCTCTCCAAGTCAAATCCCTCTGCATGTCTGACGGGGAAGTTCCATCAAAAAGTCCATGGGAAGAACACCAAAGAGAAACCACGAATACTATCCTATCATACAAGTTTGTTGTTTCTTCTGCACTTTCTTTTATTAAAAAGCCAAACACATTTATGTGGAGTGTTTCACCTTAAATCCCAATTTTTTTTTAATGGAAAACTGATGGGTTTCTTCCATGAAAATTTCAGGGGTATTTCATGTGATCTAATATTAGTTTTTAAAGTTTAAATAATTCACTTTCAGTGTGAAGCTCTACACACTGTCAGTAAACAGGAAATCACATCATCAAAATAAGATATTTTACTTGCACTAAAACTCTTTAAATAACTTTGAATATGTGGCAGCTTGCAGTTCGTGTATAATAGTATTTTACATCAACGGTGGATTGATTTTAAACCTTTTTTCTCTGTTGATTTGAAGTTATCAATTGTAATTAGTTATATATACATTTTCTAAGTTTGAATTTGTCAATTCAGTTATACATTTGTTTTTTCACTTAATAGTAAACTTGAATATTCAGCTACTGATTCAACTCCAAGGATGCAGTCAGTTTCAAAAATCAGAGATCCTGAAAGATTTATTTATTTATTATTATGCATTTTCAACGTTTGTTACCCAAATTTAACATTTAATTAAAATAGAATAAACAATATTTATTGGTAATTTATTTACTACAAACAAAATATGAGTTTCTTTTTTATCTCATCTTGATTGTGAGGGGATGCTATCAAGAGTTTTGGTAAGCAATGACAATTTTGTCATGATCTTCACTCACAAAAGGGAATTTATAAAAGAGAGCATAACTAAAACTGAAAAAGTTCAATAGAATTTGTACTAAAAGAATCTTGCACGTTAAATACATTAATCTCTTTTATTTCAAGACCTTTTCTTTGATTAGATCTTCCCAGTTAGCAACTTCTCTTGTTAATCAGCTAAGCCAATAACTTATCTGGGTGATATTCTTGAAGCATTTCTCATGTTGATGCCCTCCTTAAATTCAGGATGTTGTTTTCAAAGTTATTTTCTTGTTAAATTTCAACCATGTCTTGATAAATCTATATTGACGGTCTTTACCATAGTTAGCAGTCAGTGTTTTTCAAGGAGGTAGACTAATCATGCATTTGACATGCAATTCTTTATCCAAATTTGTCCTTGCATCTTATTATTGAATCCTCTAAATCCTTCAATAATGATTAGGACTATAGGAGAGTTCCAAAAAAATAAAAATAAAAATTATAAAATAAAATGTAAAAGGAGAAACTTTTGTTATGGAATACACAATTTAGAGAATGCAGCATTTATTCTGATAATTTTGTGTGTTGGATAATTATGTAGTTATATTTCCATATTTAGTTATTGATCCTAATTTTCTTTCCCTCATTGTTTTTCAAGAAAATAAAATTAAGTTGAGGGTTTTCTGTCTATTACAAGTTGTTTAATAAAAACAATGTGTTACAGATTGCTAGGGAGTTGCGATTACGGGATATTGGTGGCATTATCGTGGTAGATTTCATTGATATGACTGATGAAGGTTAGCAGAAATTCTCATTTCTACAAATGAAGAATATATCAAATAATGGGTTTCGTTGAAAATGGCTTCTTTCATAATACTTTTTATCACCCTCTCCAGTATCGTAATCACTTTTTAATATAGTCCTGTTGATGAAAAATAGAATAAGAATATTAGGAGTATCATGGTCAATTGTGATATGGGTAATTATTTGTAAGCCAAGAATTAAGCCATCAATTAAGGCTACAATTAGTAGGGTTAATTAGTATTATTTCATTTTTATTTTAGGTAAGCTTACCCCTAGGGACCTTTTTGTTGTAGTTTCCTGTTATTGTTTTAGGATCCCCTTTATTATAGTTTCCTATTTTTGTTTTATGCTTGTACTTCTAGTTCCTTTATAAACAGCTCTGGCTGCAGACTTTGTTTACAGTTTTGGTGAATTAATAAGAATCATCAGTTTTTATTTCCCTCTCGCTCTCTTTCTCTCCTTGCTTTCTCTCTATTTCTGCCCCTTTTCCTCTTCCCCATAACTGGTCCTACATCACCTATCAAATGAGACAGTTTCATGGAAAGAATGATATTAGTGACATTTCCTGAATATGTGAGAGTCCATTGCATGTTGTCTTCCCCTTATAAGTTCAACTACTATCTGTATTATAAATCACTATACAATTTTGATTAACCTAACCTGTAGATTATTATGCTATTATATGCCTATACTTGCCACATAACTTGTGATGACTGATGACCTATGAAGCACGGACACTTCGTTTTAAGTCGTGTCGACGTGTCGGACACTCTACGGACACGACACTCCTCAGACACTCTTGGGACACCGTGTCCGACGCGTGTCCCGTGTCCAACTTTTTAAAAAAAAAATATTAAAAAAAAAACTCGTGTTGGACACTTTTTTGAACGTGTCCAACACTTATTTCAGACATTTTAGACACATATCCTACATCCCTTTTAGATTTTTATTTGAAGTTAGAACCCAAAACCAACGATCATAGCTTGTATCTTGGTCATCGCAACATGTCTTCCATTGAAGTTGGGTCCCTATCATCCATTGTAGCTTGCATCTAAATCATTGCAACTCTATTGTTTGTTTTTGTTGACCATAGAGTAAATTCGTCTATTTTCTCTTATTGAATTTGTATGTGTGCGTGGCTGTTTGCATATTCTTTTTCAACAAGCCTTCGAAGTTTGTTTTTACGCAAGCATATATACCTATTCGAAAGTTTGCTTTTGGGTTCCAAGATTTTTTACTGAGGAAAAAGAAACCAAATTCTTCTAATTTTTGTATTGTCTCTTAATGTTTTACATAATCGCAATAGTAAAGAGCTAAGATAGCTTTTGTTTATGGTGAGGGAGTTGAATTATAATAATACACATATAATTCTTTCTAGAGTTGCTCTCTTGCTTTTATTCTTTGTTATTATTGTATGTGCAAATAATTTTTGTATTCTTTGTTATTTTTTGTTCTATTAATGTTGAAATTTTATCGGTTACAAATTTATCTTTGTATAATTTTAGAATTAGAAAGTTCTTTTCACAAACGAAGAAAATAAAAATAATAGCATTGATAAAGAATATATTGAAGAAGAATGAATGTTGATTGTATTATAAATTTATAATAATTTTTTTGGTAATAAGTTGTAAAGTGAGTTATAAATATTATTGTTTTCTAGTACTATATATATATATAATTTTTATTTTTTAATTTACGTGTCTTCAACGTATCATGTCCTATATTTTTTTAAAATTCACGTGTCACGTGTACGTGTCCGTGTCGTGTCCCGTGTCCGTGTCCGTGCTTCATAGCTGATGACAATAAAGTTTAATTGTTGTATATTGATGGATAATTTAGCTTAACTTTGGCACAAAGAAATTTGCTTTAAAGTAGTTTTTTATTATTATCATTTACTATTATTTTTAAATTCTGCTCTTTGGTTTGCTAGTCTTCTGATTGAACTATATTTACTTCCTATTGACAACTTGCAAGGGATTCCGTACAAGGGAATTGCAATGAATAAACCATAGTTTTGTAAAATAAAAATTCATAAAATACTTTACCCAAGGTTTTGCAGCACGAAGTGGGGAACAGACATTTTCTCTTTTACTGCTCCTGTATCTTTGTGTATTTACGCCTAGGTTAGCACTTGGCAGAGTGTTCTTGGCATGATGTGGCAGATTTCAGAAAAATTGAAGTAAAATCTACTTGAGATGTCTGGTCTCTTTTTTTTTCCTTTCTCATCATGAACTTCTCTGAAATTGCAGAAAATTTTCTTCTAAACCTGACTGAATTCCACCCTTTTCATTTCTGCAAATCATCTCTTTGTAGTGGAGGTCTTCTCCTCTTTCAACAAACCAGTTGTCTTTAAAGTTTTAGCTGCTAAGCAACTCACAGGAGAGTGGGCTCTATTGTGGGACATAATATTCTTATTAGCGTCTTTGAGTTGGTTTTCTGAGCATTTTATGCTATTCACCCTTTCTTCTCTCATGGATGCTGAAAGCCTGAATCAGTGCCACCGTTTTTTTATTTTTATTTTTCCTAGTCAACCATAGCAAACTCAACTTTACACTCATATTAGTACCTCCTCCATTTGACTTATAATTCATACCATAGTCATTGCTAGTGGGTAGCACATTTATGGCAACAAGAACTACTAAGTGCTATTTTATGTAGCATTTTTTGTTTATTGAAAAAGAAATTTTATTAAGAAGAGAATTACAAAATAGGAGGAAAGATATCTCCAAATGAAAAAAGAAAAGAGAGGTACAAGAAACAAAGAAAAAAAATTATAGGTAAAAAATGCAGCAAAGTAGCCTAATCTCTTTTTATTTTGGAGATGCCAACTACAACTATAACAACTAAGTTTTTTTTCATTAGGTGGGATTGACTATATGAATCAAACGACTCTATAGTGACTTATTATAAATGAGGTTAATAGAGAGATTATTAATCGTTAAATCTTTTTTAATGGTTTCACATATTATTTTCTTTGGCCTCCCTCTACTTCTAACTATCAAAATGCTTTCCATTTGATTTACTCTTTGTAGTAGGGCTTCTACAGGTTTTTTACACATATTGCCAAACCACCTTAAACGAAATTTCTCCATCTTCTCCACAATAGGTGTTATCCCAACTTTCTCTCTCATACACTCATTTATAATCATATTTCTTCTAGTGTGTCCATGCATTCAGCACAACATTTGCATCTCTGCGATATTGAGTTTATCTTTATGTTGTCTTTTAATCGCTCAACATTCAGTACCATACAATATAGATCTTATAACTGTATGGTAGAATTTTCTTTTAACCTTGAGCGGCACTTTTTTTTATCACAAATAACACTTTAAACCTTCTTTCATTTCATCTATCCCACTTGAATCTTATTGTTTACGTCATCTTTTTATTTCTCTGTCATTTTGTACAATGAATCAAAGATATTTAAAACTTGTAACTTATTTTATAAGATGATCTCTAAGTTTTACTTCTAAATTCGTATTTATTCGTTTTTTTTACTAAAATTACATTTTATATATTTTATTTTATTTCTAATTATACTAAAGTTATGTGTTTCTAAAATTTGTCTCACTCTAACTTTATACTTATTTTCTCTTTCGATTGACCAACTAGTATTATATTATATGCAAAAATCATACGTCAAGGCCTCAAATTTTGATTTTGTTCAGTAACTGCAACCAAAATCAAGTTAAGATATGGACTCAAAGATAAATATTGATGTAGTCCTATAGTGTTGGAAAAATCATTTGTATCCTCATTCTGTGTTCTCACACAAATCGTAATTCTATTGTACATATCTTTGATTTCTCGAATATAAGTAATATGTAATCTTTTTTTCTTTAAAACCTTTCATAAAACTTCTCTTAACACTTTATCTTATGCTTTTTCCAAATTGATGAAAACCATATGTAAATCTTTTTTATTTTTTTGATATCTCTTCATCAATCTCCTAAGTAAGTAAATTGCTTCTATGGTTGACCTTCTTGGCATGAAACCAAATTGATTCTCTATAATTTGAGTTTTTTGTTGTCTTAATTTCTGCTCAATGACCTTCTCCTATAATTTTATAGTATGGTCTATTGATCTCATCTATGATAGGCCACTATGACGCCGTTTGATCCATGTAGCCGACCCCACCTAGTGGGAAAAGGCTTAGTTGTTGTTGGTTTATAAGTTTAATCTTCTTATAGTTGGCACATTTTTGTATGTCTCCCTATAGTTGGAGATGCCAAACCCCATAAAAAAAACCATTAGCAGAAATGATATCCTTTCTCACATCTCCAATGAAATAGAAGCACCTTGAAAAATTCAAGCATTCCTCTCCGACTAAATATACCATAATAATGTAAATACAGCACATTGTCACTCAGTGCTTTAGCCTCTGTTTCCTTTCCAAACCCTCTGAACCTTATCATAAAACCCTCCTGTGATTGAGGACACACCTGATGTTCTTCAGTATTTTCTTTATTTTCTTCTATTTTTCCTAATTGGGATCTGGGTCTCCATCATATTGATATTAAAAAAAATGAAAACTAACCAAACCACAATTTTTAAAGAAATTCCCTAACCAGCGCTGCAGTTTGGGTGGGTTTTTCAGTTTGATTGGGTTGTTTTGGGTATTGAACAACCCTAGCAGTTGACTTTGTTGCTTGTGCTCACACTGACTAGTTGACATGCAACTAATTGAGCTAGTACTTTGTGATTTTAGAAACTACATAATGTAACAGGAGATACTAGTTTTGCTTGGGTATTATTTTGTTAAGTATTTTATTTTCAACCTGGGTCCTCATTATGTAGCTTGATCATGGACTGACAGACATAATTGCCTATCTAGCCTCAATGTAAACAGTCTCCTGGGTATAATAATATTTTCAACTGATGCAATCATGACTAGCTCATTTTCTATGCCACTTTCAAATGGCATCTCCCTTGCAGTGATTAATCTTAAACTCCTTGTCAATATATTTATTTATTGAGTTTGCATTCTTCTTGATCAGCAAATAAAAGATTGGTCTATGAAGAGGTTAAGAAAGCTGTTGAGAGAGACAGATCCATGGTTAAAGTCTCTGAACTGTCTAGGCATGGACTTATGGAAATAACACGAAAGAGGGTATGTTGCTTGGCAGTGGTTTTCAATTGCTTAGTTTTCACAGATTTTACTGCAACACAATAATGATTGTACATTGATGTAATAACCATACCAGTTTCGATCTCATTGGATTTCTTGGAAAGGAAAATGAAGGACTAATACTGATAGTCTATGTGAATGCGCTTTATAATAGATGCTCCTGAACGGAACCTTCCTGAATGCCTGTTTATTTGTTATATACTTTCAACGTTTATTTATTAGTATAACTTGTCAAATAATACACCAATTTTATTTTGTTTTCTGTTACTTTACTAGTTATTCTCCTTTATGCTTGTCTCAACTCATAAACACACTAAATAATAATGCCTAAACTGCAGTTTGTTAATTTGCATTTTCTTCTGACGGCTGTTTGCATAGTATACAAACAAGTTCAGTCAAAACTCATTGAAATACTTTATGAATGTTTATGAATGCTGGACAGGTTCGGCCAAGTGTGACTTTCATGGTTAGTGAACCATGTTCCTGTTGCCATGGCACTGGCAGGGTTGAAGCTTTAGAGACATCCTTCTCAAAAATTGAACAACAAGTCTGCCGGCTTCTTGTGAGTGAAAATTTTCATCTTTTGGATTTCTATTCCACCCATAAGATCATAAAAAATAGCAATTAAGAGTCAAAGACCTTTGGAAAGATAAGGCATCATATTGGGATGAAACAATTTGCTGGTAATTCTCTTTATTTGACGATTTGTTACTCACCAAGAACCATGAAACTTAATGTCTTATTCTGTACAATGGACTTTAGAGTCTACCCCATTGACTTGCCTCAGCGCATATTACTGGCTACCATCCATTTCTTTTTCTTCTAGCTATTGCCAGTTCGATTTTTTGTGTTCAATGACTTTCTTATGATATTGTTACTTAATCTGTTGTCCTGATGTGTGATTTTTTGTTTCCTCCCCACACTTCTCTGCAGGCAACAATGGATGGGAAGGCAGACCCAGAAAACCCTAAATCCTGGCCAAAATTAATTCTGAGAGTTGACCATCGTATGTGTGAATATTTGACTTCAGGGAAAAAAACAAGACTTGCAACGTTGAGTAGTTCTCTCAAAGTCTGGATTCTTTTAAAGGTATAAATATTTCTTTGCAATGATTGTTGCTGTGCTTACACCATACTTACCATAATGTTTGTTGAAATTACTAGTTAAGACAGATATAATGAACGGGAAGGCATGCACACTTGTTCACTCGCACACAGTTGCATCCCCTTATATAAAAGTGGATAAATCTGTATACAAAGGAAATTCTTTCCAAGAAGATGACAACTCCTAAGGATATTGATGAGGGATAATCACATGATTCCTAGAAAATGATAAACTTCCAACCTATAGATAAAGGATGAGAGATCATTTTCAATTGTTATCTTTAATCCTTTAACACTCTTTACAATAACAATAACAACAACAACAACAACAAAATTATTTTTTTTACTAAGTAGGGTCGGTTACATAGATCAAACAACGTTACAATGGCCTATTATGAAAGAGATCAATAGATAGATTATTAACTATTAAATCATTCTTAATAGTTTTATCTATTATTTTCTTTGGTCTCCTTCTGCTTCTAACTATTTGACTATTCTCCATTTGATCTACTTTTTTTAATAAGACTTTTACAAGTCTTCTCCCATATAACCAAACCACCTAAAACGAGATTCCACCATTTTTTCTATAATAAGTATTATTTCAACTTTTTCTCTAATGCACTTATTTCTAATTATATCTCTTCTAATGTATCCACATATCCAGTACAACATTTTCATCTCTGCAACATTGAATTTATTTTTATGTTGTCTTTTAACCGCCTACCATTTAATACTATATAATATAATAGGTTTTATATAGTTATATGGTAGATTTTTTTTTTAAATTTTGAGCGGCACTTTCTATTACAAATGATACCCGAAACCTTCTTCTATTTCATCTATCCCTTTTGAATCCTATGGTTTATGCCTTAATTTGTAATAATTATCCTACAATAATAGGTCTTTAGACAGTTTTCATCTGTCAATTCCAATTACCTTAAACTTATATAAAATACCTGCTACTGCCTTATTGTTCAATGAGTGTTCTTGGGTTAAAGATTGATGTGACCACCTCTGTTTCAGTCATTCTTGTAGGAGGTAACAGTATACACTACATGAACCATCTTTAAATTAGTCTACTTGAATCACAATCTTTACCTCGCAATAACAATTATATCTGTCAACCTGAGAAGCTTCATCACTGGCACGCACATCATCCAATCACGAGACTTCACATGAACAAAAATACCGTACAAGACAAAATTTGAAATGCTGCCCCTATTTTGTCTACATATACTATGTCTATTTTTATATCTTGGGAAGATGTTTTTGTATTATTAGTTTGGGTAGCAAAGCCTAAAATGAATTTTCTTTTGGGTAGGTCGGGGGTTTACATTTTTTTTTTCTAGTCCTATATTGTTTAGCACTGATTTCCTATTTTTAAATAATTCAGGTTGCTAGAGGTTTCACCAGAGGAACATTTGAGGTCAAACCATTTACTGATGACAAAGTGGAGAAAAATCAGCATCAAGTCGCCATTTCAATGTTAAGATCTTCAGAGGCGAGTACTAAAAATCATGGCCAAAACGTGACTCTTGTTCCTGTCAAAAAATTGAAGGCTAGGAGGAAATAAATATGCCTTAGTGACCAGTGCAATACTTCTTTCTTGAAATACCACCTATTCTCTTTCCCTTTTGTTTCCATCATTTTTTGGATGTATACGTAGGTCAGAGAGAAAGTACGGCAGGATGGAAGAGCAAACTCATGAATTTCAGATTTCTGAGTTAGGGACAAACTGTTATTGGTATGACTATTTAAGCCTTCAGATCCCACCGGCTTTTCCCTATCACACAGAAGTTTTGTTGTAGAGAATGACATTTTGTATCTGGTGATTAGAAGAAGCTGGTTATGATGACTTCACTTTTATTTTGGATTTCGTTGCTTCAGTCTCAATCAGAAGTACTCCATCAAACGAGAATGTTCCAGAAAGGAAGATATAAATAGATTAAGGATAGACAACAGAACAGCAGTCAATGAGTAGGTTACTAGACCCAGTTAGCATTACCCAATTATCCAATTCAATTTACTACACATAAGTCTTGTTTGGTGCTTTACAATTACAATCCGTTTTAGCTTGGAAAATATAGTTCAACTAAGACGAATTATTGAGATTGACTAATATGAGACAATAATTTCATAGTAAGATTAATCCCCACACTAGTGGTTAATGGATTTTTGTCTTAAATATTCTATTATTTGAGTTCAAATATTAACGTTTAAGAAATACTCTATACAAAGATCAAGGGTGGATTTAGTTTTGGTTGACTTGTAAATTTATTTGAGCATGTTTTTATCATATAACTAATTTTAAGTTAACAATATCTCTATTAATTCACTTTCAAGTTCGATTTATAATAACAATTAAACTTTTTGACTTGTAATAATAACAACCAAATATTTTTAAGTTTGATTTAGACATGAAATTTTTATGGCACAATGTTTATTGTAGAAAGTTGATTAGTAATTATAATCTATAATTATTTTGTCAAAAAAATGGATGACAGATAAAAACTAGAAAGCAGTTTAAGAGCAAATTTTTTATTTCAACACCACTTAATTCAAACTCTTACATCATCCTTTATCCTTATTAATTTAATTTAAAATGAAGAGAAAAAATTATAATTAATAATAAAATATCACATAAGAGGGAATGTGAGAAATGTATGAAAACCTAGTGTAATTTTTTTTTTACTAATTTGGTATCTAGTTCAGAGTCTATATAGATAAACCAAATTGAATTTTCATTTAATGAATTCAATTGAATTCTTTTAATTAATTAATTTTTTGCATAATAAATATTAAATTTAATAGTATTCAATTGAATTTAATTGTTTGGATTGCATTTTGAAGAGATATAATTTAATTAGATTGTTAATTTTATAATATCTTTTTTCAATATCACATAAAAAGAAATGAAGGATTAAAAAAATATTTTGTTCCAAAATGAAGTTTGGTAATGAAATAATATCAATTTTGATAGGATTCGAAAACCATAATAAAATTTATATTCTTTTTAATAAAATAGGATTGAATTTCACTTTTAGCTCACATTCCAAACAATTCAATTTTTTTTTTTAACAAATAGAATTCAATTGGCTTGAATTCCGTGTTCCAAACACATCCAGTGTTATCTTAGTGGCCTGATTCTTTTGATAAACATATATGTGAATAATTCCAAAAACGAAGATAACGGAATTGGCAGCCCAGAAATAAGCTTTGCGAAAGGTACTCCCCCGACTCCCCATTGAGCGATTTGTATGACCATTTTATACCTTACATTAAGAACTTTACAAACTAAGCCTATTTTCTTATTTTCCATTTTTGTTTCCTATCACAAAAAAAGCCTTTGTATTCAAAACTATTTTTCACCTACCTGTTACCTTGAATCTTAACACCCCTCACGTCCGTATAAGGACAGGCTCAAAAGAATTAGCAACGGAAAGAACACATGTACCATTTCCTTTCTAGAAGACTAGAGTGACCTGGTAAAGGCAAAACAAGAACATGACACGCAAGGGGAAACTAAACAAGAAGTCTCATTTTTCTACCTAAAAAATAGAAAGTATCGTTTCAGCCATTAACAGCACGGCACTGAGTACACTAACACACGAGATTCAAGCACAGATCAATTAAGAGGTTCAAAACTTATAAGTAAGCACTACTCTTACGAATTACAACACAAAACTGAACAATTTTAGTCCTTAATACTGTCCTTGTAACCATCAAACAATGAAATTTCAAATGTCACATAATTCAGTTGGTTGCAGTGCTATAGTTATTGCTACCATCCTTGCAATTGTCCAATGTTTCCATCCGCTTTTTTCCTCTCAGGAACACTCCAGTGTCAACAGAGACTCATGCAACCATCAACTTCTACTAGAACCTATTATTAAGATTAGTTGTCTCATAGTATCATTCACCGTTTTCATCCCAAAAATCCTTATACTCATCAAGAAAATGAATGGTATAATTATCTTTCAAAGGACTGAAGAAAGATGTATGCGATTCATTTGTTGCTATGTAAAAGTTCCTTCCATCTTTCATCTTGTCACGCAAGGTTGAGAGAAGTGCATCAAGAGAGGTGTCTGCATCAAGATTAGGCCAAAGCTCCTTGTTCCTCGGCTTTTCTCCTCTCACAATATGAAGAGTCATAGTCCCAATTCAACCTTGACATAATTGCAGATGCTATATCCATCAATTTTCTTGATTTCCATACCAAATCCAATGACCATTGAGTAACATATTTTGTCTCTCTTTCACAGGCCCTACACCGGTAGTTATTTGGCTCCACAGATCTAAACTTTCTTATAATTAAAACATCCTTGACTTCTGCAAGTTTCATGGGTGTGACCCTAAAGCCCTCCATAAGATGAAGAGTCAATCCCTCTTTCTTATGTCACTTATTCTAATCTATTACATATATTGTAAAGGGAGTTGTAAAAATGGTGTCGTCTTGTACTTTCTGAATATAGGCTCCAATTGTGGCTATATAAAGTTGGTAACCCATGATGACTTGTAACTTTAGTTTTATAGAATGAATAGAAGTTAACTTTATTTCTACATGTTTTTCTTTTCTAGTTTTCACTTACTGTTCATTCACTATGTATCTGAGATAGCATCAGAGCCAATCTCATGCAAGATATACTAGATTGCAGTGTGATTTCTCCTCACAAATGTAGGGGATCACCTTTCCACGCATCGATTTGCTAATTAGTTTTCATATCCAGCATTGATGGTTGCTGCATCTATTACCAATGCTTCTATATCCGAAAATGGTGATACACAACTGGTTTGCAAAAGATTACAGTTTGATTATACAATAACAATTAGATGCAATGTAAATAACAAGTATATTTAATGGTAAATCAACATCGATTAAGTCAGTATCTTGATGGTAATGTTCCTATACCTTCAATAATGATTATTGATCTACACGGTAATCTAATTGAAGATCAAGAATATGCTGCATATGAATAGCAAGATTCCACTCTAGCTTTATGGCCACCAGCATTCATAAGTCCCTTAATTTTGCCAAAACTCGTTGGTCATGATACAATTGTTGATATTTGGAGCACACTATGTTACCTATTTTTAATGCAATTTTAGTCAAAAATTATGCACAACAGAAACCTTCTCATTATTCAGTGAAAGAAAGACCCTTTTATGAGAGATTACTTAGCTTTAGTGAAGTTAATATATGATAACTTAGCAGTATGTGGCTAAAAACTAAAAAGTCTACGAGTTAGAACAAATTTCACACATCCTTAATGGTCTAACACTTGAATATGAACTGGTGATTAGTGTTATTAGTGGAAGCTAGTGACCAAATGATTTGTGAGCTGTAATAACTCTATTTATGGATATTGAATCTAGGTAACAACACTTTCTCACTCAACAAATCTCTCATGCACACCTAGCTAGTAGTCATCACTCATCATTTCAACAGTTGTGATTGCATTTGACTCCTTTGCCTTTGGACATTAAGTAGCATTTCATACTAATTTCAATCCATTCATAAGACCATTTCAAGAGCCTAATGTAAATATTATGAGAGGTCGTGGCCATGGACAATTTGGATTCAATCTTAATCGATGTCAATGCCAAATTTGTAGGAAGGTTGGTCACTTGGCAATCATGTGCTTCTGTCATTATGATTAAGCATACAATCGAGGTAATTTCAACATATGTGATGCTTCTACCAATTCCTGTTTCTATGGTTCTAACACTAATTATATATATTGCCCTACTACTTGCAAAGCTAGTGTATATCTTTCTAGTCCATATACTACTCCACATAATATGTATCCAGGTGTTTATAATGCTCTAGTAAAAACTACTCCAATGTATACTACAACTGCTCCTCCTTATAGTCTACCTACACCAATGCCATCCCATAATTCTATCTTACAATCAACCTTTGAACAGCCAATTTAGCACACTACTTCTACTAATGAGCAAGAACATGCTCTTTTAGTGACTCTTCATGTAATATCTTATAACTTTGAGTGTCCTGACTCAAGTGCTACGGACAACCTTAACAATGATGTGTCTAACCTTGCTGCTTCTTCCTCTTATTAAGGAGTAGGTAAGGTGTATGTTGATAATAATCATAGCTTAAATATTTCTTAAAGAGGGAAGACTTCATTTCTCACAAGAACTAAATAACTAATTACGCATAGAGTGTTGCATGTCCCTAGAATAATGAAAAATCTTATGTTAATTTCTTAGTTCACCAAAGATCATGGAGTATTTTTTGAAATTTATCTCGATGCTTGCCTTGTAAAGGATTTGCAGCGGAGGGAACTGCTTCTTAGGGGCTTTGAAAAAGAATGGACTATATTAACTTAATTTTCCTAAATCTTACTTCATTAGGAGCTATGACAATGCAATTGGTTCTCCATTCAATAGTATTGGAAACTGAAAGGAACAGAAGGTGACAAAACCAGTGCTGAAATCAGTACTACTACGAATATTATTACTTGTACTGTTGCTTGTAAAAAAATGCTATTAATAATATTGCCACATGTAAAAATGGTATTGCTACTTGTAACATAGTTACTAGGGTGCTTAGTTTAGAGATGTGGCAATAAAGATTAGGATATGCATCTAAAGATGTATTACGCCAACCCTTACAGTATTGTAATGTCCTTTGCTTGAATAATAAAAGTGATTAGCCATGTACTGCTTGTAAACTTGGTAAAAGTCACAAGTTATTCTTCCCTACCAAGTCATCTGCAGTATATTCAAAACATCTTTAATTAATAGCAACAGATTTATTGGGCCTTGCACCTCTCATATCTTAAGGCTATCGGATCTTTATAGCCTTTGTCGATGCACTAGATTACTTGGTTATGTCGTCTCCCTAAAAAATCAAATGCACTGTAAGCATTTTGTATAATTCAAGGCAACAATAGAATTACAATTTGTTTCCAAAGTAGTTGAGCTTCAAATTAACTGTGGAGGAGAGTTTAGATGATTTACAAAGTTCCTCAATGACTATGGGATTAAGCACAAAATCTCTTCCTTGCATACATCCGAGTAGATGAATTCACAGAGAGAAAACATAGATAAATTATAGGGGCTAGACTTACCCTAGCAGTAAATGCATCACTACCTCTTTTCCATTGGATAGATGCCTTTACCATTGTAATGGTCCTTATTAATAGACTTCCAACCAAACTTTGCTAGGTATATCGCTATTCAAAAAATTGTTCAAGCGATCACCTAATGATGAGTGAGTTTTATACTCATAAATTAAATATTTTTATCTTATCTTTTTGCCATAATTAAGCATAAATCTCCCTTACTTGTCTTTAGTTTGTGTATTTCTTGCAGATGGAGAGAAGAGGAGAAAATTGACTTAATTGGAGGAATCAGAGCTAAATTGTGGTTCTTTGGGAATGATGTTTATAAATCAAGCAGATAAAACAAATTCATTAAGGATGGCTGAGTAAGGAGCATTATCATATTGTCTCTTGAGACGCATCCTAATGGATATATGCACAAATTTATTCTTGATTTATGATCACATTTCCAAAAGAACTAAAACATAAAGATTCAAGGCAAAGCACCCAATGTTGAGAATATGTTTGCTGGTTGTAGTCTAGCCCAACCTTGCTGTAGTACTTGAGCCATAACTCCGAAAATACATATCCAATATGTATGCAATTTGGTAGGTGTGTATAGGACATAATTGGGTACAACTTTCATGTTCAAGTGGTCAGACAATTCGGACACTAGAAGGGCCAAAAATGGGCAAAAAGTGAATCTTTCTACTGCTGCAGTCCAGCCCGATTTTGCTCTAGTATTTTGACCATGAGTCACAAATTACGTATCCGATTTGTCCACGATTTGTCTTGACGGAAAGCTAACAAAATTTTCTACAACTTTCATGTTGAAGGAGTCAGCAAATTCGGCAGATTTCAAGATGATATGCAAGGCTCCATTTCGGTGCACATGATGGAATCCAAATTGTCAACTTTGTACAACTTTCTATCTAACAATTTTGACAATTACCACACCTACCACACTTAATTGTATCTATAAATAGAGGGCTTGAGGGGTGAGTTGAGGAGTTTTTGGAGAGCTTTGGAGAGAGCTTGGGAAAGCTTTGTTGGAATTCTACAAACTTGTAATGTTATTCTCTCTTTAGACATCTTGTATTTTTCATTTTCTTTCGTAATATTATCATGTTTCTTCATCTTTCATTTCACTTTCTTCTTGCCTTGATTATGGAGAACTAATCTCCTAATGCTAAGGTGAAAGGGTGAAACTCTTGGTATGAGAATAATAATTTATCTAACTCTTAATCTTAATGTTTATCTTTGATATTGTATTTACCTTCCTATTTCTTTTCTCATAATTATTTCTTAATGGTTGGTTTTATCATACCGCCGATTTCTTGTTATGTTATTGGCTGGTTTTATTAGACCGCCTATCTCTTATTATTTTTGTGGTTGGCTTCGCCACCTATCTCTTGTTATGTTTCCTCTTTGTACCTCTTTTCATTCTAATCTTGTAAACTTTAAATCTTGATACATTGTAGACAATCTTTGGCACAATAAATGCTTGAATCAATCTTGATTTATTGTAGACAATATAATGATTGGCACAATTTATGCTTGAATTTAGTTACAAGTTATCTTTTGTATCTTCGTATTTTTAATCTTGTGAAATGTGAATCTTGATATATCGTAGACACCATGAAAATTGGCACAATGTATACTTGAATCCATTTTACAAGAATGTTTTAATTATTAGAAAGGAGGTAAATATAATTCATGTATAAACAAAGTTGAGCTCAAATTAACATATCATTCGATTAGAACTTTATTCGTGTAAAGATTCTAATTGAGTAATAAAAGAGTTAAATTTATTTTTATTCGATATACTAAGAGTGGATCCCCTAACCTTAGCATGCTTCTTTACCTTGAATACATCTTCATTTAATTTCAGTATATTAGTTCTTTGCATATTTTGTTCAATATTCCTCTCACAAAACAAGACATTGGGAACTAGGTTAGAAGTATTTAATTTGGATCTAAATTAGAATTTTCTCTCAATTGGCAATCCCTGTGGGATCGACCTTGCATACCACTAAATTTATACTCCAATAGATTCGTGCATTTGCGAGTTTTAATTAAAACAACAACACCTAACTATACAATGTTGAGAGTATTTGGCTATGAGTGCTTTCCATGTCTTTAGAGTTACAATTAGCATAAGCTTGAATTTAAATCAATTTCATGCATTTTCCTTGGTTATTATATGGATCATTAAGGGTATAAGTGTCTCACTCCTTCTAGTAGAATATATATCTCTAGGCATATTACTTTCAATGAAGTTGTGTTCCCATTTACTTTAAGGATTGGGTTTGTAACTCAACCAGAAAACATTGCCATTGCTTCTGATTATAGCATTCTTAAGTTCCCTTACTAAGAGTATTGATTCTTTCCAAAACCCTGCTACTACTATTGTTGAACCAAATGCCATTGCCATTGTTGAATCAATAAAAGATATAACTATTGCTTACTCAAAGCATTATGCTCCTAATTGAGAACTAGTTAGTGATGTTCCAACTATTATTATTGCTCCCTCAAGCTATGTTGCTCTTAGTGCCTATGCCTCTGTTAGCCATTATTAAACTATAAATATTGTGATGTTGAACTTTTCTCCCTTACTCTTTTTATTATATTGTTTGTGTTTGCATTGTTGTTTTGGTTTTTAAAAAGCAACTGTCATATTTTTTTAAAAAAATAATTTATGTTTAAGATAGCGTTTAAAAGAAAATAAAAGGATCTTTCTTTTCTTAATAAAACAATTTCTTATTGAAGTTTCTTTACAGAAAATGCTCTTGACAGATTTGTTCTTCATATAAATAATCTTTGTTTACATCTGGTTTTGATAATGTCAAAATTCAAGTAATCATTTCACGAAAAGCTTATGTCTCATATTTTACAAAGCTTTCCTCATATTTCTAAGTGTGCTTCATATTTTATGAAAAAGTGTCAAAACTTGGTACTCCTAATTTACCCCCTATTCTTGAGTGTTTCCTTATTTGAACTAACAAGAATAACTTGAGAATTCAAAATTTAGAAGTCCTAATAAAGGCCATGGAAATGAAAATAGGCCAATTGGCTTAATTATTAAGTAGTCACCCTTAAGGGGCTTTGCCAAGCAACACTGAGATAAATCCAAAATGTTGGATCAAGTATATGCCACTAGGCTAAAAGTTATAGCTGATAATTAGGGCACAACTCTTTTTACTTAACCATAATAGCCTATGTTCCACGTGTCAACTAAGACTTGGCCATCACGCCTCTACCACATGACCATTGCTACCAAAACTTGACCAACAATCTCCCTTCAACAATTGGTCCTACTAGATTGAACACGCAACCTCGACTTTAATATCAATTGTTGGATCAAGCATTTACCATTAAGTCAAAAGTTATAACTAGTAGTTAAGACATAACTCTTTCTACTTAATCATAACAGCCCAAGCCCCACATGTCAATTGTGACTCTACCACCACTTAGGCCTTTGTCATAAGACAATTATTGTCACAACTTGGCCAACAAAAATCTAGCAGCTAATAGGCGGTGGCCTATTGGTTACTAGTTTTTAAAATTGCATCATTTTCTAGCAAGCTGGTGCATGTTACTCTTAACAACTTTTGTTACTCTTTCAAGAATTTATATTTTAAGCAATTTCACAAAGTATTAATTAACATGCATTAGAAAACTAATCTCTAAGTTTTTTAAAAACATTTTTGAGAGTTCGAGGGTTTTCTAAATCTCCTTTGCATAGAGTCTAGGGCTAGGATGCCTATATATATATAAAACTCTTCATTCTTTGAGGTTCCTTGACTTGAGAAGATATTTTTATGTGTTTTTGTTGATGCAATAAAAAATCTATGACTTTAATCCTTTTTCTTTATTTCTTAGAGAATCTTTCTTCAAACTTCTTACTTTAGACCATCCTACACGAAAATGTGTTTACCTTGCAAAATGAAGTAGTTAGTCCAAAGAGCAATATATATGGTTCAATGATATATGATTTCATCATGCATATGAAGGGCATATATCCATTTGTATTATAATTATATTACAAAACCTATTGGATATATAATGTAAGCAAGCATAATTCACAAATAGTGCATAGTACATGATTAAAGACATATTAAGGATCATAGCACATAGTTATCAAATAAGCATATGTGCTAACAATGCAATTGTACATTTGTTATCATCTAAATGTATGATATAGAACTAAGGGCTAACATATGTCAGAGCTTCACCCTAGCCTTTTACTACAAGTTTAAAAGACCTATTGATATCTTTATCTTAAATGTGTTCTACATTAGTGGCGAGGGTGATGAAAGTCAAACTTATGGGATTAGTTGTGATTGTTTATATATGCTAGTAGTTATTTTTCTAGGTTTGTATAATACTTTGAGAAAAAGGTCACACACACAACGTGCCGTTTGAGAATAGTGTTAGCTTTTGAATTCTATTGGTACTTTATTATATCTCTTTTTTACTATGATTATTTGAGTTTTGAAAAGTGCAATTGCAAAGGAAGAGGTTAAGTCAAACCTTGCACATTCTTGTTTATTTTGAATCCAACGATATATTGTTTTAGCTTGAGACTTATTGAGCATTGGGTTTTGTTTAAAGAAGTGTCATTCTCATTTACTCAAGGACAAGCAATAGCTCAAGTTTGGAGTTAAGATAACTTCTTAGTTGTAGTTATTTTTATCTATGTTTTAATATTATTTTGCATGTCCTTTCAATGAATATAAGCATAATTTCTTATATGTTGTTAATAAATTGATAAATGAGGATTTAACAAATCTTTGATGTGCATTTGCATAGGTAATACTCAATTGGAGTCTAAGAACAAGGAAAAATAAAGATTGAAACCTTAATAGATATATATTAAGAATGATGCTATATAGCAGTGGAGTAAATTAGAATTTTTGACTTGATGATGCTCTTGGTACCAAATCAAAATTCTCTTTTATTTTCCAATGATATATTATGGGCCCTCTAATTCCAATTGAAGTAAAAGTTATACACATTTGAAGTCGAAGACCCTCGGCTATGTTTGCAATGGGTCTAAATTCCAAAATTCACACATGCTCGCTGTGAACCGTAGCTTACTATGAGAAGTTGTCCACTTTCCTATTTTACAAGTGTGTGGTCAAGAGTTATCAATAGGGACCTTAGGGCTCCATTTGGAGAAAAATTCACCATGAGAACAGTTAATTAGAGGTGGAATAACAATGTAACACAAGTGAGAGAATTGTGATTAAGATTTGAAGAGTGTTAGGATTCAAGAGGCTTGATAAATTCTCTTTTTTCTCTTTCTACTCTTTCTCATCTTGAATTATGTTCTTTCCTTGTAATTTTGTGATGTTTCTTTTACTTTCTATGGAGTAGATTCTCAAACTAGACAGAAAAAGATATGAGAGTATCAGAAATTATTAGGGAATAACTACTGTTAGTTTAGTTTTGTTATTATTGTTTTTCAGCTATTATAACTGAGTGTATATCAGGCATGATATTATTGGTTGGGAGTATATAGTTGTATCTAGTTGACTCTCTGTATATAAAACTTCTGATGTAATCACAAGAATATCGATTCAGCTTTATTGCTAATATACAATACTGTTTTTCTACTATGTTCTTCTAGAGATTTCTCTTATGGTATCAGAGCCTCTGGTTTTGCTCTTTGAAGACGCTCACTCACCAGCGATGGCAGAAATTTGGCAACTAGATATCTAGATCTGCCATTCAATCGGCAAGATCTACAAGATCTGCAAGTGTAGATTTGGAAGATTTTCTAAACAAACAAAATCATAGAATCCTCATCGTCCTGCTCAGTAAACAGCAACTTCACACAAGTCAGTTTTGGCACACCGATGTCAATAAAGCTTGATGATTTGAACTATCTTCCATGAAAACACCAGGTTCTTTTCATGATTTGAGGTTACAAGCTACACCACTATATTTAAGGTATAACTCCAGCTAAGTTTACTACGGAGGAAGATCAAGTGTTAGAAAAAGTTAATGAAGAATATTTGCACTGGGAACAACAAGATTAGTTATTGGTTTCTTGGCTCCTAACTTCTATGTTTGAGTATATCACGACGCAAATAGTTGGTTGTGAGACCTCGCATCAAACCTGGACAAAGTTGGAACTATTTTTTGCTTCGCAAACTTGGGCCAAAATCAAGTAGATATATCAACAACTTCGCAATACAAGGAAAGGTAACCTTTCAATTACTGAATACATACTTAAAATATAGAAATTGGTTGATACCTTAGCCTCGGTTGGAGCTCTAATAGATCCTTCTGCACATATTGATTTTATCTTTGATGGCCTCAGATAAGATTATCATGGCTTTATTACGTCTGTGACATCACGACTTGATTCGTATATTGTGAGTGATATAGAAGTGTTAGTCATGGCACAAGAAGAGTGTATAGAAAATTTTAAACAAAATTTGGACTCCACCATAGTTTAAGCTAATTTGGTTCAACAACAGTCATACTTGTCGAAGAAAAATGAATATCCTTCTTATCATTCTTCTTCACAGACATTTACTAATAAGTCTACTAGTGACAGTTCAAAATTCAACAGAGGAGATGCTTTTACCTTTCAGAATAATGGAGGTTATTGTGGTACTAGATTTATGAGAGGTAATTTCAGAGGCATTAATTTCAGAGGAAGGTCTTTTCGTGGAAGACAAAGAGAAAATAAGTTCTCTTGGAGAGACAAACCTCAGTGTCAAGTATGTGGAAAATTTGGTCATATTGCGAGTCATTGCTATCATCGCTATAATAAAGACTATAGTATTGATCTACAGCAAACCTCAGCCTCACATATCTTCAACAATCACACACACATGAGTGCCATGTTAGCTATCCCTGAAGTGGTGTATGATCTAGAATGGTATCCTGACTCTGGTGCAATAAACCATGTCACAGCAAATCCAGAGCATTTAACACATAAAAGGCCTTATAATGGTAGTAGGCAACTTCACATGTGTAATGGAGCAGGTTTTCAAATTCTCAACGTTGAAAACTCAAAATTAATTTTTAATACTACACCTTCAACTGTGTTCTCCTTAAATAAGCTCTTACATGTGCCTAATATCACCAAAAACTTAATTAGTGTGTCTAAATTTGCTTTAGATAACAATGTCTATTTTAAGTTCCATGCTAACACCTGTCTTGTTAAATCTCAGGAAACTCATTAAATCCTTCTCCAAGGTTCTGTTAAAAATGGACTCTATGTTTTCGATCAACTCAGTTTACTCAAGCTTACAGATTCTGCTCAACTTTCTCTTACTACTTCTTCACCTTATTTTCATTGTAATTTTGCATCAACGAATGTTGATTCCACTACATTTCTTTGACATTGTAGATTAGGACATCCATCACCAAATGTTGTTAACAAAATACTTACTACTTGTAATATCTCTTGTTTGAATAAAAAAAATCAACAATGTTTGTTCTACCTGTTGTTTAGGCAAGTCACATAAGTTCCCTTATTTATCTTCTACTATTGTTTATTTAGAACCTTTAGCTTTTATTTATTCTAATGTCTGGGGTCCTGCTTCTATAAGTTCTTTGAATGGTTTTCGTTACTATGTACACTTTATTGATGCATATTCCAAGTATACTTGGATTTATCCCTTGAAATAGAAATATGAGGTTATGTTTGTTTTTGTCCAGTTTAAGACTATGATTGAGCTTCAAATTGGCTTTCGAATTAAGTCCTTTCAAAGTGATGGGGGAGGTGAATTTGCTTCTCATTCCTTTAAGTCCTTTCTATCCACTCATGGTATGACTTATAGATTTAGCTGTCCTCACTTACATAAACAGAATGGGGCTGTCAAAAGAAAGCATAGACATATAGTAGACATGGGTTTGACTTTACTTGCTCATTCAGCCTTATCTTTTCATTTTTGGGACTATATTTTTCAAACTTTTGTTTTTCTCATAAATAATCTCCCTACTCCTTTACTTAACAATAAAACACTAGTAGAGGTCTTATTCAACACCAACCTAAAAACAACACCTTCAAAGTTTTTGGGTGTTGTTGCTATCCTCACACAAGGCCCTACAACAAGTAAAAGCTTTCTTTTAGATCCACTAAATGCATCTTTCTCGGTTATAGTCAAACTCACAAAAGTTATAGGTGTTTTGAGCCCTTAACATCTCGGCTTTATGTTACTAGGGATGTTATTTTTGATGAGTTCCTATTTCCTTATGCAGAACTTATAGCTTATCAAAAGTCCAATCTTGTCCACTCTTCATATAATCACCCTGTACCTTCAATTCCCTTGTTGTCCTCTTCTTCCACTACATCACCATGTATGCATCCTGCTCCTACAACCCCTATTGCTCCTACTAGTCATACTGCTCAAAATTTCTTAGATACTGCTACAATGCCTGCTGTTGATAATATCATATTTGCACCAGAAAATGATTCTGATTTTGAAAATGTTTTTGCTTCCTTTGACAATAATTCTGTTTTGGTAAATACTCATCTTATGATTACAAGAGCTAAGGCTGGGAGAACTTGCAATAGTCAAATCTTCTCTTGCACATCCTAAATGGAAAATCTTCTCTTGCACATCCTAAATGGCAATTTGCTATGCAAGAAGAATTTGCTGCTCTCCAATCACACCATACTTGGAGTTTAGTGACTCTTCCTCCAGGTCGGGTTGCAATTGGTTGCAAATGGGTGTTCAAACTTAAAAGACACCCTGATGGCTCAATTCACAAATACAAAGCAAGGTTGGTGGCTAAGGGTTTTCATCAACAACCAGGTTTTGATTTCTTTTAAACTTTCAATCCAGTTGTTAAACCTGAAACTGTTAGGATTATTCTCACAATAGTTATTTCAAGAGACTGGATATTAAGATAGTTAGACATCAATAATGCTTTTCTCAGTGGTTCTCTTAATGAAGAAGTTTACATGATTTAGGCCCCTGCTTTTGAGGTTTCAAACAAGCAGTTAGTGTGTAAACTTCATAAATCTCTTTATAGCCTTAAACAAGCCCCTAAAGCTTGGTTTGAGAAATTTGCTCATACATTAGGCACTCTTGGTTTTGTTTCTGTTAAGTGTGATCAGTCCTTGTTCATTCGGTCTTCATCGCAATTGGTTCTTTTTCTTCTTGTCTATGTTGATGACATTATTGTGACTGGCAGCTCTGCTTCTGAAATTCAAACCTTGATTTTTGACCTGCATAGAGTTTTTGCCTTAAAAGACTTAGGTCCTCTGGCTTATTTTTTGGGCATCCAAGTTTCACCCATTAAAGAAGGTGGACTACATTTATGTCAGAAAAATATATTACTAATTTGTTAGCAAAAGTACATATGCTGGATTGCAAACACATAGATACCCCAATGGTTAGTAACTCTAAACTGTCCTCCATTAGCATTGATTTTATGTTAGATCCTACACTGTATCGATATATTGTTGGAGGTTTGCAATATATTACTATAACTAGGCCATAAATTGCATTTGTTGTTAATCGAGTATCTCAATTTATGCATCAGCCTCTTGACAGTCACTGGCAAGCAGTAAAAAGAATTCTAAGGTATCTTAGTTGTACGTTGAATTATGGTATGCATATGAAGAAACCTTCTCATTTTGGTTTATTTGCCTTCTGTGATGCTGATTGGGCTGCTGATCTGGATGATAGACGTCCTACTACAGGGACTTGTGTTTATTTTGGCTCTAATCTTGTTGCTTGGGTCTCTAAAAAACAACCTATTGTTTCCTGGTCATCTATTGAAGTTGAATATAGAAGCTTGGCTCATGTCACTACTGAGTTAATTTGGATTCGGCCTCTCTTATCTGAATTACTTATTTCCCTCTTGCATCCTCCTCGGGTCTACTATGACAACTTAAGCATAGTTCTGTTAACTGCTAATCCCATTATTCATCAGAGCACCAAGCATCTTGAGATTGATCTGTATTTTGTCCGTGAGAAAGTAAATTGTAAGGAGCTGGAAGTGTTTCATATTCCTTCTTCTGAACAAACTGTTGATATATTCACCAAGCCATTGCCTAAGAGTTCCTTTTCCTACCTTCGATACAAACTCAGAGTAGAAAATCTTTCTACTTGGGTTTAAGGGGGAATATTAGGGAATAACTATTGTTAGTTTAGTTTTGTTATTATTGTTTTCCAGCTATAATAACTGAGTGTATATTTGGCATGATATTATTGGTTAGGAGTATATAGTTGTATCTAGTTGACTCTCTGTATATAAACCTTCTGATGCAATCACAAGAATATTGATTCAGCTTTATTGCTAATATACAATACTGTTTTTCTACTCTGTTCTTCTAGAGATTTCTCTCAGAAATGACATATCTCAATAGCTAAATCAAATGCCTCAAATGAATCACAGCTAATGAAGCTAGATCCACAAGAATTTCCTATCTCGGGATCTCTTATGATCTACAAAGGAAAGCCCTAAACTTCATCAGATCATATGCTTACTTTCATGAAAAACCATTTCACTAAGGATGTAGGGTTGAGATAGCCAAATGAATATAAATGACTCAGTGTATATGCAATATGAATTGAAACCATAGCGATTTACACATAAATATGTTATAGAGTTCAAGAAGAAAAACATTGTGTTAACACCAGCAGAATCTCTTATCCAAATCTCAGTTTTTGTTGATTCCTTACCACATGTTTAATGAGAAAAAATAATGTGTCCGGTACATTAGGACATTGTAAATAAAAGACAATCAAGGCTTAGAGAAGGCGAAAGCGGCCTGATGCTCATGGTCAACCCAAACAGTTCATAATTTTTATACAAACAAATATTAATCCCAACAATAAAGCTAGAAGAAGCATGGAAGGTAATACTAACCGCTCGTCGTTGGATACAGTGACACAAACATGATGCAATTAGATGTAATGAAAGATGTTTCAATAGTATGCTTTGGATTTGTAAGAAACAATGACTCCAGATGCCCTGAAAGTATTTACTCAAATAAAAACTCGAAGTTTGTGTGTAATTATAAACAAAACCCCCTAATCTCTTCATATATATATAAAGGTTGTTAATTAAACTCCTCCCGGAAACAAAAATAGAGACAAGAAGGAAGCTCAAACTAGAAAGTAAGGCATGGCCAAACAGGTTTCATGGAGGGATATAAAGAAATAAATTATATTATATAGGGTTTGAAAGAGAGGGTGACAAAAAATCAAAGAATAGAGTGAACCTAGCCCAAGTCCAAACCAGTGTTTGTCATAGTATAACTAAAATTCCATAAGTTTATAAATGTAAGCCTTTTGGATTCAAGAAAAATATATAAAAAAATGATTTCCAAAAGAGAAAATAGACTAAAAAAAAAACTTTTAGTGATGCCCATAAACTGTTATAAATTGAAAATCATTTTGTTGGTGAGTCAACATAATGATAAACTATAAAATTGGTAAGTTTCTTTAAAAAAGCAAGTTGTATCTTAGTTTAGAATATTATTTTATTTGAAGTTAATTTTTTTAATTATTATAAGTAAGACCATATCACAATAATACTTTTCAGTTTTAAAATTAACTCTTTTATGAATGCATGAACACTACTACTATGATAATTTCTATATTTTCAAAATTTTAAATAATTTTTATTATCATATTACATTAATAATATTATAGCAAAAGCAAAAAATAAAACAAAAAAAAATTCAAATGTATTTACCAATTAAAAGATCGATTGCTTTTGATGACTTTGCAATGTAGATAATACCGAACCTAAAAATCTAAAATACTATTATAAAAGAAATAAAAATAAAAACAAACAAAAACTGTTGTGGAGCTAAAAATCTAATATACGATTATAAAAATAAATAAAACTGAATTTAACATAATATAATTAAAAGGAAGAAGATAAAAATATATATTATGGAGATAATGACTTATCTTAATAAATAAATTCAGAATATCAGTGATAAGTACTATTTATATTATTTATTATCTACTAACTATGAGAATATATATCAAAGCAGAAACAAATTAAAGATTCAACGGCTACTTTTTGCAATGGCTTAATATTCTCAAAGCAGAATAAAAGTTCCAAAGGCTAATTTGCCTAACGGTTATAATTGCTCAATTTAAGTTTAAACATAGTGCCGTTACTTCTTCTTGCGGTTCATGGAGAATTTGCAAGGTTAAACCCCAGGTTTTGGCACCCATCTCTTCCCCAAAGCCCAAAGGTCTTTCTCCTGATTCATGGCCAAAGATGAGAGGCTGGAGGTTCTAGAAGTGGTTTTCTCTCCTGGTGGTAAATTTAAAGCCTTGAAACTGTGTATGTTTTCAGATATTGGTTAATGTTTTTTGGGTTTGCATACATATTTGCATTGCTCTTTTATATATAGTTGGAGTCCTCTGTTTTATTTCCATTGATCTGTTTCTTATAGCCCATCATTTTCTTCATTTCCATTTCAATTACGTTTCCATTGATTTGTAATTTAAAAGTTAACAAGTTGCACCGTTTTTGTTTTCTTCATTTGGTCCTTTCTTCACTTTCATTTGCCTCAATGTTGTTTGATGGGCAGTGATTTTCACCCCATTTTATTTGCTCTTGTTTCTGAAGGAAACCCAAAATTCAAAAATATAATAATATGGCACTCTTCTTAATTTCATGGAAGTTCAACTTTATTCTGATTGGATTTATTGAAAGAATCGTGTTTTGTGTATGTTTTCAGATATTGGTTAATTTTTTTCGGTTTGCATATATATTTGCACGGCTCTATTACATGTATTTGGAGTCCTCTGTTTTATTTCCCTTGATCTGTTTCCTATAGTCCATCATTTTCTTCATTTCCATTTCAACTACGTTTCCATTGATTTGTAATTTAAAAAAAATTAACAAGTTGTACCATTTTTGTTTTCTTCGTTTGGTGGCTATCTTCACTTTCATTTGCCTCAATGTTGTTTGATGGGCAGTGATTTTCACCCAATTTTATTTGCTCTTATTTATGAAGGAAGCCGAAAATTCAAAAATATAATAATATGGCACTCTTTAAGTTCATGAAAGTTCAATTTTATTCTGATCAGATTTATTAAAAGCATCGTGTTTTGTGTCTCTGAAGACTTTTACCCTCTTCTATATCTTTTCCGTCTCTCTTCTTCCCTTGCTTTTTGATTTTACTTCTGCTATTTCTCAGCACTTTTTTTTTTCTTGTGAATTCTCCAAATGCACTATTGTCCGGTTTTCTCTTTTAAATAGGAATTGTAATTTCTTCATCATGGGAGCTAATGCTCATCGATCTGGTGCATTGCAATTGGCACATCTATTTTGATGTTTGCTAACTGTAAAGTTAAGACGCCAAATACCACAGGCTTAACCTTTAGAGGAGAATAATTGTGTAATTGGAAATATTATAAAATCATGCTTCATCTAATTTCCCCCATTTTCAAATAGTAATTAAGTGTAGAGGCTTCAATAATATTTTGATGTTTGCTGTTATGTCTGTTGTTTTGTAAGCTTCCTTTTCTTCTTGTTGGACATGATGATGCCCTTGAAGGCAAGGAACAAGTGTTAATCAAATTAACATTTTAGAAAGGAACTTTAGTAAAATTCTGGTCTGTGTGGAGGTTTCAAATTTTTTGCTGAGTAATAATTGTTGTATTCATCTTTCATTGTTTGCCTCAAGTTTATACAGACTTTGGCCTCAGTATGAGATAAGTATAGAAAAATATAGGTACTCTAAATATTATATTATTGTCAAGCATAGGGAATGATGCCAAAAGTCGTGATTCACTTACGACAAGTTTAACAATATGGTTTCAATGGAAATGGGATAAAAAAACAAATAATTGAGTCTATGTCAAGAACATAAACTCCCCCGATTAACTAATCCACCATTTTGCAAAAATTATTGGTATAAAATGTTACATTTTTAGTAACAATTCAAATAATAATAATAAATAAATCATATAAAAAATTGTAGGATTGACTTGATTTTTAAGGGATGATAATCATAAAAGTAAAAGATGAGTGAGGAATCTCAAGCATGGGTAGGGGTAGTTTAGGTGTCCAATTAAAGCCTTGGGCTAAGCGACGGGTGTTGAGATTTTAAAATTTTAAGATTTACAATTTAAGATTTAAGATTAGAAAAAGAGAGGGGACAAGACCGTCATCCCCTTTAGTGGAAGAGTTGAGGACACGATTCTTGACCCTTTGGGGGTTGGGATGTAACAACCCTAAAGATTGGGAAAAGAGAGGGGCAAGACTGTCATCCCCCTTAGTGGAAGAGTTGGGGGCACAATTTTTGACTCTTGGGGTGTTGGGATGTAACAATCCTAAAATTTAGTAATTCTCATTTATATATAGATTAATAAAAGAAATAAAAGAGTAAGGATATAGTTAAAATGTTTTAAGGATTAAAATAGAAACTTATTAATATTTTTGAGATCAAACTGTAATTTTTTAAAATTTTAGGGGCCAAAATGTAAATAATAAAATTTAAAAGACTTCCTCTAATAATTAACAAATTGCTTTTTGGTCTATCCATCATTTTTTAAAAATCTTTCGTAGGTTTATCGGAATATTACTATTTACTCTCTCTCTTCTATTTTCTCTCTCTAGATCTAGAGTATTTTTGAGTATATGATCTCAAAACTAAGGGTACCACTGGATTTAGAATAGAGAGTACTACAATATTGGTCGAACAATTTTTCAAATCGGCTGAAGAATCACCGCAGATCAAAAAGTAAAAAGTTTTAGAAAAAAGTAAATTTTGAAACTCCTATTTAGAGGCTTTAAATTAAAAATCTGACACCGTAGATGGATTTAGGATATATATATATATATATATATATATATATATAAACTATGTGATATAAAATTTCTTGGTCATTTGACAACTTTTGGTGTTATGAACAGTAATTTTGATCGGCATAAATAGTGATTCCAGTATGTGTGAATTGTGAATTCAACTGGTATGAATAGTGATTTTGACAGATGTGAACAATATTTTCGATCATGAATCACTATCGGTTGACCAAACTCTTGGAGTTATTTCTTAGGGTTTTAGATCCTCCAGACTCATTTTTGAGGTCTATTTAGTCTAATTTGGAGCCCTTACCTTGTGAGTAGATAATGCTTGCTATGATCTATTTTACACTTTTCTTAGACTTTGATTGTGATGTTAGTGTAGCTTATAATGTTATTACTATATATTCAGCTTTTGAAAGTTAAATGAATGATCATGTTTATTTATTGGATATATTATTTCTCTCAATATGGCGTGTTATGATTATTATGAAAATTGTACATGTTCAAATTCCTTGAAATTGGAACCCCTAGAATATATGTTGCATTTATGCATTTCACTACTTGAGAAAGAAGATTTAGGGATATTTGGAATTGAGAACTCATATTGAATTTTATGGAAATTTATGGAAAAAGGAATTGAACATGGAAAGTATTCTTATTTGAATAAAGCATTATTTTTATGCAATTATTTTGTGGAAGAATCCTATTGGAAATACTGTTTGTTAGCAACAGGTGATGCTAATCCTGGAGCACTTTGAGACCTCAGCTAGCAGAGTGTTGTTTTTAGCCACGTTGTGTCGGCCAACACACGTGATATGAATTATGTAAAAGAGGCAAAATGCCATGTGATTGAGATTGCCCATCCCTTGCTGTGTGCTTGAGAAATACCCATATTAGAGTCCCTTCGCGTGTCTTTTGGGACAGTGGTGGGGCAAACCTCAGCTGAGATGCTGAATTTAGGCAAATCCTACACCAGCAAAATACGAAAAAGGTTGAACTCTGATATAGTGGTTCTAATATGGAATCCTCTTAAAGCATGTGAAATCTTTCATTCCATAACAATATGAATTTTATAACCATGTTGCACTGTATTTGTTTTGAATCTTTGCCTATCTTTTGAAATGAGGATATTTGCAATGTGGGTCCCATATGGATGTAGTTTTGAACTGTATTTTCTATGTGACAAATTTTAAAATATGAGTTCATCCATATACTGATCTAAGAGGTCATAGGAGGTATTATCTGCTCACTGAATTGTTAAATTCACTACACGATATTTATATTTTTTTTTCAGATAAAAATACAGAGTTTAGTCTTATAGATATGTGATCAACTAGGTGTCACACTCTCTGGGTAAGCCTACATTGCTTTCAAGGCTCACAATATTTAAATTATTCTGTACTTGTAATCTAGAATATGCTCTGTATGCTCCAGGCAGGATTGCTACTTCTACTGTTACTTTGGTATTCATAGACTTAGTATGTATATTGTGTATACATGGGAATATCTATATGAAATTGTTTCCAATGATAAATGAGTATATTATGCATGTTATGAAAAATATATGTTTGTAAAGTATGTGTTTTATGTGCTTTTAAATTAGTGGTGTGACAAGTTGGTATCAAAGCATTAGATTTTTCTGTGGCTATCAGAGCAAAGGGTTCTTTAATAGGACATTTAGTATGGATATGAGTCAGACATATTTATACTTTAGGTGCTACTGAGGGATTCTTTTATAGGGTTTCAATTTTCTTTCTATTCCAAGTTTGCTAAATTTTCTAATATAAGATTGATTAAATATTATGGCATTTTTAAAAAAGTATCTGAGGGTCAATTTCTGCTTGAAAGTGAAAGGGATAGGCGTGCCAAAAAATTTAAAGAATTGAGACAGATGCCAAATATGATTGTTTCTGAATTTGATATCTATTGTACTCGGTTGTCTAAATATGCGACTTTGATTTAATACTAGGAATGGATTGGTTAGTATCATGCCATACCATTTTGGACTGTCACCTTAAAGTGATTATATTTAATATTCTTGAAAAATCTCATTTTTTTATACAAGGAGACCGTAGTGAGGTACTCAGTAATCTAACAGCCCATAAGTTATTACAAAAAGGTGCCAAGGATATTTGACAGTGGTGAGAGATGTTGATATAAAGTATACTCGTGTAAATCAAGTTTCAGTGGTTAGAGAATTTCCTAATGTATTCCTAGAAGAATTGCCAAAATTATCCCGAAACGTAAAATAGAATTTGGTATTGATTAACTTCTTAAAACACAATTGGTATTTACATACTTATATAGAATGATACTCACTGAACTCAAGAAATTGAAGACTTAGTTGCAAGATTTGTTAGATAAGAAATTTATTTGCCCTAGTACTTTTCTTTGAAGTGCTCTAGTCTTATTTGTAAAAAGAATGATGGATTACTGCAGTTATGCATAGATTACAAATAATTGAATAAAGTGATAGTGAATAATAAATATTTATTAATACATAAATAATCTGTTTGACCAGCTATAGGGTGCTCAATGTTTTTCAAAATTGATTTGAGATCTGGGTATGATTAATTGAGGATAAAGGAAGAGAACGTTCTGAAAATTTCTTTTAGGACTCGGTATGGGCATTATGAGTTCTTGGTGATGTCATTTGATTTGACAAATACCCCAACTGTATTCATGAACTTGATGAATAGAGTACTTAAATCATTTCTAGATCAATTTATTATTGTATTTATTGATGATGTACTAATATATTCTAAGAGTTTAGAGGATCATAAGCAACATTTGAGAGTAATTTTACAAACTCAAAGAGAGTATCAGCTATATGCTAATTGTTCAAAATATGAATTCCAGTTTAGTAGTGTTATTTTGTTAAGGTATGTGGCTAGCAAGAATGGTATTCAAGTAGACCCTAAGAAAGTATAAGCGGTACAACAATGACCATGTCCTACTACAGTTACAAATGAAGATCCAAATCGAATTTGTGCTTTTTGCTATTGTCTGTTGTCTAATTTATTTGAGCCATAGTTCAATCAGGTATATGAACAAATGCTTGTAAAGCATTAATCAACTCCTTAGTATTTGAAGCCGAGATACGAATTTATCGTTCTAAGTGTGAGATAAACCTTTATTCCATAGCTTGATCAAGAAAAGATAACAAATCATTAAAGAAGTGGTTAACATTTAGCAAACCTATTGGTTTGTGATGGATATTCAGTTGTGCCCAAGAGACTACTTGAAAAATTTATTCTAAAATACTAAAACTCTTTGGTAAGGCAATGAAGGCATCAGTATTGCTCATCATTCTAGCCATGCGCTCATACATGGAAGCTATCCTAAATTCTTCCCCAACTATTTTCCCTATGAAGTTTGATATAGCTAGAGCAGTAGGAATAATACCTAGAACTTGGCATCCTCCTACATGTTCTGCTTTAGACATACACTCTATTAATCCATGGTTACTTCCACCATAAACTGAATCAATTTTTCTCCTGGCTAGTATCATACCCAGATTTTGTGCTGCTTTCACATACTTTCTATCTTTTTCAAGATTGAAACTACAAAAGACACAAATATTTCAAAACTGACAAAAAAGTGGTTCCTTCCATAACATCACTCATCCTAACTTTAAGTATAAAGGTAAAGATACTAATGTGTGCATTTATAGAACTCGAAAAAGGGTATATTTATAATAGCTATACAAATAGGCCGAGTATAATTATAACGATTATATGAGTGGCCGGTGGATATCAGCTAAATTGAAGGTGAATTTAAAAAATGATGGCACACATGCATATGTATATTAGTTGTGATTGTGGCTCATATTAAGCACATAAAGAGAATAAGATTAAGGTATCACTAGAAATTTTCTTTTTTCTTGTAGTCATTGATGAATCATTGATGTTTTGATTCTTGTAGGGAAGTTATAAGTGATAAGCATCATTATAAAAAAGAGAGTGAAAATGAAAACCAATTAATTGTTGAAGAGGGACAATCAAATGATTTATTTTATTTCCCCAATGTTCTTACCAGTCAACTATTGGTATTATTAAGTCGACTAGTTATTTAAATTTTTTTTAATTTGAACTGGTTTATTTTACAGTTAACTAATTACATCTGTTTTGAAGCAACCAACTGCATCCTACCAGTTAACTACATCCTCTTTGTTCTTCACAAACTTTTATAAACTCAGAAATAATTCTTTTTCATGTGTTATTCTTCCACCGAATAACAGTAGCTTTGAATTAGATTTGGGCTTATATATTCAAAACTTGCAGCCATCGATTTTTGCCAAAATAGCAATTAAGTTATGTTTATAGTTTTTCAAGAATTATGACCACCAATTTTAACTTTCTTTCAATGCTTTGTCTAAACTTTTGACTTTATATTTTGACATCATTTTCTATTATGATTTTTGTCTGTTCTATTGCATCCTCCCTTATTAATGTTTAGTATTAAATGCAAGGTTCTTTTATCTTATTATAAGGAGGGTTAATTTCTTTTCTTTGAAACTCAGTTATTATGGTGTCCAAGTGGTTAATAGGTTAAAGTAATGAAGAAATTTTTAGAACTATATCCAAAAATAATGTAAAGCGATCAATGTATTTGTGTTAAGGGTTTATACCATGCTAAGTTGAGTCTAGTATCTAAGATATGAATTATGTTGAGATTGAAAATTCACGTGTGAATAATTGTTGAAAAAAGAGATTTCAGAAGAAGCCATAGATTGTGAATATGGATAACCCCAATGCAATAAGGATGTATTAAGATATGAAAGAATTGTACTAGTACAATGGTAAAAATAAGATATCTGTGTCCGAAAATAATGTAAAGTGATCAATATATTTGTGTTAAGGGTTTATACCATGCTAAGTTGTGTCTAGTATCTAAGATGTGAATTATGTTGAGATTGAAAATTCACGTGTAAATAATTGTTGAGAAAGGAGATTTCAGAAAAAGCCATAGATTGTGAATATGGATAACCCCAATGCAATAAGGATATACTAAGATATGAAAAAATTGTACTAGTATAATGGTAAAAATAAGATGTAAGTGATATTTTTTCGTTGTTTGGCATGTTAGCAAGTAAAAATTGAATGTATTGTTTTAGGAGAGCTATTTAGGAAGCCTTAGGATCCTAGCTAGATTATTGTATAGTTGATAATAAATCTCAATGATGTGTTTACATATTAGAAGTTATGCTTCAGGTATTTTTATATAATTTTGGTGAAAGTTGGAAGAAATTATTTGTCCTTAGTTGAATTTTCCCATATTAGTAGTTATCAGGCCAATATACAAATGGCACCATTTGAGGTTTTACATGAAATATCGTAGGTCTCCTAATAGGTGAGTGAGTTGAGCAAAGTTAAGCTTTTGAAATCTGATTTGGAATAACATGCAATAGATAGAATATGGTTAACATAAATTGATGATGTTAGTTTGGAGAACATGTTTCAAGCATATGTGTTCGAGTTTGGTAGGAGATTCCTTAGCAGATTCGCCTATAATAAAGTGATATTGGATGATTTAAAGTCTTATGTAAAAGATGTTACTAACTTTCTGTTAAGTGATTTAGTGGGGTTAAACTTATTGTAAGATGCCATTGATAAAGGGAAATTGATTAAGAAAAAAATACAAGCAACTTAATACAGGCCAATGGTCTATAAGGACCATGAATGTTGAGCACTAAAAATTATCAAATGGTGACCAAATATTCTTGAAGGATTCATTCATGAAAGAGGTAATGAGGTTTGGAAAGAAGGAAAAAGTTTAACTCTAGTATATAGACTTTTTTGAAATCTTGAACAAAGTAGGTATAATAGTATATCGCCTAGTCTTGCCATTAGGATTGATGTTGATACAGTCTTTCTTACATTAATACTAAGTAAGTACCTATTAGATTCTTCTCAGGTTATCATATTTCAAGGAATTCAATTAGACAAAAAATTGGTTTAATTATGAGGAAAAACCAATGTCTATTGTTGATCGACAAGTGAAAAACTTATGGTTGAAGAAAATCTCTATGGTTAAGGTTATATGGCATAATCACTCAAGTGAAAAAACTCCTTAAAAAGTAAAGATGATATATAAAAGAGATATCCCCAATTATTTGAGTAGTGAGGTTAATAACTGTAATTTATACCTTGACTTTATTCCTTACTTGTGATAGAATGGTTTGAAATTCAAGGACCAAATTTCTTAAGGGAGAAGAATGTAACAACCCTAAAATTTAGTAATTCTCATTTATGTATGGATTAACAAAAGAAATAAAGGAGTAGGGATGTAGTTGAAATGTTTTAAGGATTAAAATGGAAACTTATTAATATTTTTGGGGTCAAAGTGTAATATTCTAAAAGTTTAGGGGTCAAAATATAAATAATAAAATTTAAAGGACTTCCTCCAACTATTAGTAAATTGCTATTTGGTCCCTTCATCAATTTTTAAAAATCTTCTGTAGGTTTATCGAAAGATTACTATGCACTCTCTTTCTTCCATTTTCCCTCTCTAGATTTGGAATACTTTTGAACATCTGATCTCAAAACTAAGGGAACCATTAGATTCAGGACGGAGAGTGTAACAACTCCATTTAAGTAACAATTTTTTTTAAAAAATACCATGAAGTTATTACCTCGTTACAACTTAACTCAAAATAACATTTATTTAATTTATACAATACAGAGTTTACATACATATCATTAATCAATAATATTTGTACAAAAGTCTAACACATATATAATTACATCTTATTCATCCCTGTTGACCAGTTCCAGAGATACGGGTGCGGGTGGTTGTACATTCACCGGGATCTTAGTCAACTCAACCAAAGACACCATATATATTACTGGGATCAGCTCAAAATAGAGTAACTCGATCCAACATACGCTAAAAGCCAGTGCCATAGAGAAAATCTGCATAATTATTCTTCTGAACATGACATGGAAATATAGTGAGAATTAAATCCCAATAAGTTCAAAAATAAATCATCATCAATATAGCTCTTCACGTCATGTTCAGCTGTATAATCTACAGCAAATATCTTTGGTCACATGAATGCACATGAGAATCGTACAATAATGACATGTATGACAGGATTAACTATTTTCAGAATATCATATGATGACTATCAATTTATTCTCATATCAAGCTACCCCGGTCAGGGTGAGTATTTTCTATTCTCCGATACGGGCTTTTTTCGCTCCGTCCGACATGACCCACTTTCTCTTTCTTTTCTCATTAACATGATTATAACCGTGGGTAGGGTGTCCCCTACTAGTGCACCACACGGATTGCCATGTGACCATGCTCATTTCTTTTCTTTTCACAATAATAGCCAAAAGTATGCTTTCAATAATAAGTATGTTCATCAAAATATAATTATTACCAAAAATCATTGGTCATCATGTCATGGACATAACTATTTCAAATACCACTTTATAAAATATTTTCATGTCAAAATTTTACACTTAAGATGGTAAGAAGATTATACAATGGCAATGGCTATGACATATACTAGTAATTTATTATTTTCATTTATAAGATTTTTCTTCTTTTTTAAATAGTAATTTTATTTCTTTATTTTCTTGATGCAGGTTTTCATTCTATCTAACCTTCTCTTACTAATTAAAGCATAACTCCGTCAATTTAACTCTGATGTAGGTGATCTTGGTGTCAATTGCAAGATAAAACAATTATCTAAAACTATTATGTTGAATAGTTTAGCAAAATATTAATAAATCAAGGTGATATTACTCTCTCAAAGTACATGTTATTTCTTCTCGGATAGGTTCTGACCTCTACCTATTAATCTATCAATATCTCTCTTATAAGAATTCCAAATTAATTTATTCCAGTGGTTAAAAATCCATGACACATATAGTAATAATTTTTATATTAATCATATATTTTAATTCCCTACAAAATGTTCCCACAAATTAAACACAGAAGCTATCCTAAAATATTCTTCCCTGATTAACCAATTTCTGACCATTGTATACTAATTGGACCATATTTACCTCATACGGACTCCAAATTGAGTGATGCTAGTGGTTAAAAATCCATGACACATATATCTATAATTCTTATGTTAACCATTTATTTTAATTCCTTACAAAATGTTCCTCGAAATTAAAACTCAGAAGTTAACCTAACATATTCTTCCCTGATTAACCATTTTCTGACCACTGCTTACTAATCAGACTATATCTACCTCCTATGGACTCCAAATTGAGTTATTTCAGTGGCTAAAAATTCGTGAGACATAGATCTACTTTTTTCATGTTAACCATTTGTTTTAATTCCTTATCGATTCTTCACAGAATTTTAAAAATAGAAACTTAAAATTTTGCCACCCATAGCCATACCTATGCAGAACTATCTACACCAGTCTAAGTATTCAAACATACATAATATGTAACATGATATAGCAACATCCATGACCATTCGTCAAAGTTCTAAGATCAAAATCTCATATAAATATTACAAGTTTCAAATCTTTTCTTCAAAAAGAAATATTGTTAAACTTACCTTGAGCACTTAGTCCTCTAGAATTCTCCTTCCTCTTTCTTCCTTTCTTCCTCTCCTTTCCTCACTCTATCTTGCTTCTATTTTTCCTCTCCCTCACTTGGGCGAAAATTCTAATGTTATAAGGGTGGGTTTTGCTTAAATAGACCACCAAATAATTCATATTTCATGATCATAGGTCTACCTTATCATAATTAGGATACACTTGGTTGAATTTTTGGAAAACAAACAACTTATGTTCTTGTCTTCTTCTTCCTTAGTCAAGATATGCATAGTAAAAGGAGATTTGTATTTTGAAAATTATGATAATATGTTTCTAAAATAAGGGACAAGGTCCCTTTGATTTAGAGATTCATTTCTTTTTTCTTTTGTCTTAATCAATTGTGATAGGTTTGCCTTTTTAGGTGTCAAATTTCTAGCCCTTGAATCTCCATTATTTGGTTGAAATTATTTGTGTGGGATAGGAATGTTTTATCCTAATATCATGTGTTATCATACCACTTGCTAAAATTATGAGTGTAGGATATAGATGTTTTGTCCTAAAGCCTTGTATTATCATACCATTGCTAAAATGATAAGTGTACGATATAGATTTTTTGTCCTAAAGCCTTGTATTATCATACCACTTGCTAAATTTTTGTCTTAAAGCCATGTAACCTAATCTTTATTATATTATCACATGATTTATTTTATTTTATTTTTCCTCTTGGATTTGGGTTTATTCCTACCCATTTTCTTTGCTTTGAATAAAATTCTACCTTTCTTGGAGGGCTTGGACACATTTTCATAATTTTTGGGCTATCGGTCCAATTTCTATATCCTAGTCCAAGTCTATGTTTTATTTCTTGTTTAGGTTATCCAATGGGTTTGCTAGAAACTTATGTGAAGTGGAAAAACTCTATATGACGTGTTCATAGGTGAAAGCCCAATGTATGGGTGAATATGTTAAACTTAGTAACTTTAGTTCTTGAATTAGGAAAAATTACCCTAATCCAATGTTTTCTTGAAATTTTAAGACCTTTACTTGTTTCCAAAAATTTATCTTCCTTACCCAAGAATTTCACCTTTCTTTAGTATATTATTTCTAATTTTGCCTCTTAGTTTTCTCTCTTTACCTATTCCATTAATGTTAGAATATTTCTATGCATACACGTAAGGTGAAGAATTTCTGAGGATTATATTTCCTTAAATATCTAAAAATTGTCTAATAAATTTTATTTCCTTAATTAAATATTTATGTACTTTTATCAATAAAAGAAACGAAATTAAGGATGTTACTTTGAATACATGAAATAAAATTAGGGATGTTACAGAGAGTACTATGACATTGGCAGAATAATTTTTCAAATCGGATGAAGAATCGCCACAGATTGAAAGTAGAAAATCTTAAAAAAAGATAAGTTTTGAATCTCATATTTAGAGTCCTCAAATTGAAAATTTGACACTGTAGATGGATTCAGTAGATAGATAAACTATAAGATATAAAATTTCTCAACCATTTGACAACTTTTGGTGTCATGAACATTAATTTTGACTGGCATAAATAGTGATTCCGGTAGGTGTGAATAGTGAATCCGACCGGAATAAATAGTGATTTCGACATATGTGAATAGTAATTTCAACCATAAGCAGTGACTATTGGTTAACCAGCGTTAACCAAGTTCTTGGAGTCATTTCTTTGATTTTTAGACCTTCTAGACTCGTTTTTGATGTCTATTTGGTCAAATTTGAATTGAAAAAGTGCATTTTGAGATTTGTCCAACTTAAAGCCCTTACCTTGTGAGTAGATAATGCTTGCTATGATATATTTTACACTTTTCTTATACTTTAATTGTGATATTAGTGCATCTTATAATGTTATTACTATATATTCAACTTTTGAAAGTTTAATGAATGATAATGTTCATTTATTAGATATTATTTCTCTCAATATGGCATGTTATGATTATGATGAAAATTGTACATGTTCAAATTCCTTGAAATTGAAACCCTTGGAATATATGTTGTATTTATGCATTTCACTACTTGAGAAAGAAGATTTAGGGGTATTTGGAATTGAGTACTCATTAAATTTTATGGAAATTTATGGAAAAAAGAATTGAACATGGAAAGTATTCTTATTTGAATAACGCATTATTTTTATGCAATTATTTTATGTGGAAGAATCTTGTTGAAAACATTATTTGTTAGCAACAGGTGATGCTAACCCTGGTGCACCTTGAGACCTCAGCTAGCAGAGTGGTGTTGTTAGCCACATTGTGTTGGCTAACACACGTGATATGAATTATGTAAAAGTGGTGAAAGGGCATGTGATTGAGATTGCCCATCCCTTTCTATGTCCTTAGAAAATGCCTATAATAGAGTCCCTTCATGTGTTCTTTTGGGTGGTGGTGGGTCAAACCTTAGTTGGGATGCTGAGTTTAGGCAAATTCTACATCAGCAAAGTACGGAAGGGGTTGAACTATGATATAGATTTTGATATGGAATCTTCCTAAAGCATGTGAAATCTTTCATTCCATAACAATATGTATTTTATAACCATGCTGCACTGTATTTGGTTTTGAATCTTTGACTATCTTTTGAAATGATGGTATTTGAAATGTGGGTCTCATATGGATGTATTTCTGAACTGTATTTTCTATGTGACAAATTGTAAAATATGAGTTCATCCATATGCTGACATAAGAGGTCATAGGAGGTATTATCAGTTCACTGAGTTGTCAAACTCATTACACGATATTTATATTTTTAAAATATAAGAATAAAGAGTTTGGTCCTACAGATACGTGATCAACTAGGTATCACACTCTCTGGGTCAGCCTACATTACTTTCAAGACTCACAGTGTTTAAATCATTCTATACTTGTAATCTAGAGTATGCTCTATATGTTACAGACAGGATCCCTGCTTTTGCTGTTACTTTGATATTTATAGACTTAGTATGTATATTGTGTATACATGGGAATACCTATATAAAATTGTTTCCAATGATAAAAGAGTGTATTATGCATGTTATAGAAAATATATGTTTGTAAAGTATGTGTTTCACATGCCCTTAAATTAGGGGCGTGACAAGTTGGTATCAGAGCATGAAGTTTCCTTGTGGCTATCATTGCAAAGGGTTCTTTAGTATGACCTTTAGTATAGATATGAGCCGACATATTTATACTTCAAGTGTTGCTTAGGGATTCTATAGAGTCTCAATTTTCTTTCTATTCTAAGTTTTCTAAATTTTCTAGTATAAGATTGATTGAATATTATGGCATTTTAAAAAATAGTATTTATAGATCAATAGCTGCCTTGGGATAGGAATTAGGGGTTTGATGCATTAGCCCTTTAGGGAAGGGTTGAGTGTGTGGGGGCATGATCCTCGACATTGGATGGGAATTTTGGAGTGACCCTTATCCCTCTTAGGGTGGGGGGTTTGCGGCTTGACCCTCGCCCTATAAGGTCATTCGGGGTGTGATCCTATTTCCTTTAGGGGCGTTAGGGTTGTGCCCTCTAACTCTCTATGAAAGGGTTGAAGGAGTGACCCCTTAACCCTTAAAGGAGTTTGAGGGTTAACCTTTGGCCCCTTTAGGTGGTTGAGGGCATAAAGGTGTAACCCCAACTCTTTGAGTGGTATTTTTGTTTCTGTTTTATAAATAACCGCAAGTGCACGGCATAGCTGTAACTAGTCCGGCGAGTACGAGTCGTAACCCACAGAGAACAATTATCAATTACTAGACTTTACGAAAGTATGCTATCTAAATCAATGTAAGTCGATGAGAGTTTGTCACAATTAAACTAATAAGTAATTCAATTAATAAAGGCATAGGGTTATGGTTTACCACACTTATGATATTCAACAATCAATATGTACCTCTAATTGCAATTATCTAGGTTATTGAGGATAGTTTAGCCTTAATTAACTAGCAATCTCTTTCAAGCATTATTAATCGTACCTAGGTTAATCCAATTGCCTACTCTCGTGGTTCTTAGTTTAACCTAAGTCCATTAAGTTCTATGCCAACCATAGAATATAATTAATCGATTTTCTCGTGCCAACTAATTGATTCATTCCTAGATAACCTTAAACTACTTTCATGATTAAGATATCCCCAATTAATTATTAAGTTCTGGTATTAATTTTCACCTTTCAGTTCATCAATTAATATCTTAAGATGTGATAAAATATTGGCCAGACATGCATCAACTCATATAATCGATGCATAATAGCTAATCTTAATTAACCATGGATAATATCAATTAAGGTTCCATAATTTAAATAGTGTATCATCACATCATAAGTGGGTTTACCGAAACCCTAGATATAACTCTACTCAAGCATAATAAAAATAGAAACCAAAATCATACTCATTAAGTAAATCATTAAAGTTCAATACAAACCAAAAGAAAGGAGTAGAAGAAGAGGTAAGTGCAGAATACAAAGATAAAACCTGGTTGCAGAATGTGATAGAGATACAATGCCGAACCAATCTCAAATCTAACCTAAAAACATGAAAGTAAACACTAATCCTACTCTAAACCTAATCCTAAGGTGTTTCCTAGACCTAAAACTGAGTAAAAGTAAGTCTAAATGTGTTTGGATATCTTCCTCTACGTTTTTCCATGTATATGTATCATCTTGGCTGCTCAAAACCCTAAATATCACGTGGTGTACAAACACGAACCACGAACATGTTCCAGGACACGGCTTGGCTGTGCTTCAGGCTGAATTCTGGGACTTTCTCTTCTTTTTTGCACAGAGTACAGCCTGGCCGTGCTTCATGCACACTAAGCACAGCCTGGCCGTGCTTCAAGCTGTCATGCTTTTTTCTTGCCAATTTCTTTAGGGTTGCCTCCTTGCTTCCTCCTAAGCATGTTCCAAGTCCATATAAAAATTTTTATGAGTGTTTTTCTTTGCTTCTTAGCCTATTTTGCTCACTTACAAGCATAAAACCAACCAAAGTAGTATCTAGAGCAAAGCATAACCAAAAGCAGGGGAATAATCACAAGTTTACTTTGAATTAGAGGATAAAATATAATCATTAAGCACTTAAATTTTCCCTTTATCAGGCATTAGGATGACTCAACCTTTATGGGGTTTAGGGATTGAGGGTGCAAGGGCATGACCTCGACCTCCTAGAGCCTTCTAGTGATAGGGGCATTATGCTTGACCCCTAGAGCCTTGGGTGGTAAAGGCATAACGCTTGACCCTATGAGGGGTGTGTTAGGGTAACACTTAGACCCTTAGGGAGAGGGGGGGTAAGGAATTGGAGACATAAGGGCATGACCTTGTCCTTTAGACCCTTGGGGTAGTAGGGGCATGACACTTGACCCTATAAGTGGGTTAGTGTTGTGACCCATGTCCTGACCCCCTCAAGGATATGGATATGGGGTAGTGACCTTGGCCCTTTGTAAAAGGGTTGAGAGGTTGACACTAACCTCTTGAGGAGGGCTGGGGGCCTACTAGGATCTTGTCCCCTAGACACTTGGGCAAGGGTTGCACTTATATTCATCATTGTAGGAGTTGGATTTAAGCTTTCCCCCAGCGTCTTCTCATCAATAGATTCTTGATGTATGTGAAAAAGTGTGATAAATTCCTACCTCTGTCTATTTTTGAGATGTTTGAATTTTTCAAAACTCTATGGACATGTAGAAGAGAAATGCTATTCCCACTCAAACTATGACATAACTTTACTTGTTCAAATAACAATTAAGATGAAGCAGAGTCATTTTGTAAGTTTGTTATTACGGGTAGTTCCTACAAAGGATTGGACTAATGGTGTATACAACACTTGATGTAGATCCTACAATACTTGAATTCTTGATGTAGATGCTACATAATTGGTTCTCATTGTTCAGAGACTACGACTGTAATAAAAGCATCAATCGACAAAAGGATCACCCTGAGATAATCATCTTGTGGCTATTAATGGTTATATTTCTCAATATTTTTGACCTCGATCTCGTAAGACCAAGTCATAAATATTGAGAAAAATTAGTTATTCACAATTATTGTAGAAGGATTCCTCTTAAAGTTAAGGATTAGAAGTCCTTTTTAAAAATTTAAGGGATAGGGGTGTGATCGGGCTCCTTAAGGGATTACGATGTGAACCTTGGCCCCCCTTAGTGGGTTAGGGGCATGACCCTAGCCCCCAAAGAGGTTCACTCCTAGCCTTATAGGGGGTGGGGTTTGTGATCCCTCTAAACCCCCTAGGGGGATTTGAGGGCGTGACCCCCAACAACAATTAGTGGTACAAAATTAAAAGAAACATTGAGAGAATCATTTGAAATCTTTCAGATAAATTTAAAGAAATAATAACTAAGTAGACTTGTATATATAGGATTATTATAAGTTTTAGAAGTCTGACTACTCTCATACATAGAATTTTAAGATTAATTCTTTTATATCAACTTGATACACTTAAACTTTTTACTCTTAAACTACTCTTTTAGAGAAAATCGATCAATGATTCTTTTCTTTCTTTGATAGCCTTTTCTTTTATGTAGCAGTAATTGGTTTATTTGAATTTTCTACATATTTGTTTATGATCGAGAAAAAAGAGTTAAAATCGGCAACATGCAATGTATAAATTTGATTTACATACAAAAAAATACTTAAGAAAAGTAAATATTGTTAAGCAAATATGTACACAATTTACATGAAATAAACTTAAAATATTTAATTATAAAAAGATAAATTAACTCTGTGTCTATCTAATCTTGATTTGGGTAGTTATTATTTGCCTTTGTTTTCATTTCTTATAGTGGGAGATAAATTTCCTCAATTCTTTCTTACAAAGGTGAGGAGCTTACGAGAAATTTATGTTTGTAATTTTTAAAAATAAATAAATATAATTTTAATTTCTTAAAGTAATTATTATCATAAATAGATATATGTTAAAGTAATTAATTAATAAAGAATATTATAATAATTTTTAGATAATGGGATCCCAACAAAACCAAGAGTATGTTCCATCCCAATAAATTTTAAGTACAATTTTAAAGTACATTAGAAGAAAGGCAAGTTAACAAATAAGAAAAGTTAGTCTTGCTCTTTTGAGCAAACAAAAAACCATATACTATAATCAAATAAAACAAAGGCGACACACCTTTCAAGTACTAGCTTATAAACACTATATCAAAAGTTATAACTCAACATCTTAGAAACATTAATATACAATAAAATAGGAATAAAATAAAATAAAAAGTCCATAGAAGGGTAAGACACCTCTCAACACTCTCTGAGAACTCTTTAGTCTTTTTTAACTAAGATGTAAGCAAAAAGATTGTATATCTGAATGTATGAGGTGCAAAATTTTGAAGTTGTAAAAATTCTTTTTAAAAAAGGAGAAATCTTCTATAAAGAAAAAAAAACTCCCATAAAGATAGAAGAAAAGAAGAAAGACAAAATAAGATGGGGGAGGGGCAGCATTGTTGGATCATTAATCCACTTTGGGCTTAATGTAAATAATTATATGTTGCAAACTATCTAATAAGATTAAAACCAATTTAAAGTTGTCAATTGCATTTTTTATAATTTGAGCTTTAATGTATCTAATAAGATGTTAGCCTTTAATGTATAGAAACTTAAAAGGTAATTTTTATTTTTTGATGGGCAAAAATAGGAATGCTAAAGATAACATAAAGTTATCTATATATTATAGTTATAGTCCCCCGATCACACGTAACTTTTCATTTTTCTGTTTTCTGATATCCCATTGTCAAAGATAGGGTATAGAGAAAAATTAAAGGGTTCTCTGTTGAAAATATGTTGATATGAAAGTTATCTGTATATGATAGTTATAGTCCCCTAATCACACGTAACTTTTCATTTTTTATATTTTTTGATATCCCATTGTCGAAGATAGGGTATAGAGAAAAATTAAAGGGTTCTCTATTGAAAATATGTTGATATGAAAGGCTAACCGCATGGGTTTAAACGATCAATTGATCATTAGGGATTTAGGTATTCTTCTGTATATTTATCTTTTGTTTCTTAATGATCCAACATGAATGATTTTATGTTTTGGGTGATGGTTTTCACCAAAGGAAATTGTCTAACAAATGGTATCAGAACCTCTTTCAATTGAAGCATTGAGAACAAAGTAGAAATAAATTTGGATCAATGATTATTTTTTGTTTTGGGGTATTCTCGAATTTAATAATTAGGGTTTGGTGATATTGAATTCAAAAATAATTTTGTGATTTTTTATATTAAAAAATTTAGATTCTGATTTTTATGTAAATTGGTTTTGAATTTTGATGTTAATTGATTAAACTCATTATGCTTTCTTAGTATATGGGTTTAATTAATTGTTTGAATTGTATTTTGGCAGAGATTAGCCATGATTCTTGCTTTTTGAAGGATTGAGATTCTATCCCTAAATAATTTGTTGTTGATTCTTTGAATCAATTTTTTGAAAGCTTTGGGCTTGTGTAAATTTTGTAGATTCATAGCCAGTATGTAAGGTTAAAATAAAACAAAAAAAGGGTAGATTGAGAGTTGGGGTTGGTATATGATCTAGGTTGGATTGATCAAATCTAATCTAGCCTCAACCTAATCAACAAGGTACCAATCCATGGCCAATGGATTGAAACATGTCACTAAAGTGACCTCTCTTATGGAAATTAATATTTTTTTTGAAATAAAAATGGTTATATGCATGTGACTTACATGAATACTTATCAACCTATAGGAAGATCAATATTTAACAAAATTACAAGTGTACATGTGATAATAAATGTGTGATGATTATTTTGTTTCATATATGAACAATAAATTAGCCTAAAGGAAGATTTGTTGTTCGATATATTGTTATCATTTGATTACTACACCAAGATATCATTTACAAGTTAATATATTTTTCTAAAGGCAAAATAATAATGGAGTGCTTGATATATTGAGATGGGGTTTGCCTAAATTTGAATGTATATTTTTAGATTTATTTGAGCTTGTTTTGCTTGCTTATTATTATCTTTTAGCTATAACTCCTGCTAATGTTAGTGCCAACATCAATTATATTACTATGTTGGATGGCTCTGACTTTAAGTCATGGAAAGAGAATCTTTTGATAGTTCTTGGAGTAATTAATCTCAATATTATGTTAAAGACTGATTGTCCCTTAACTCTTACAAATAAAAGTGCCTTTAATGATAAGAGGGATATGGAAAGATAGGTGAAATTAAATTTCATGAATATGATGATCATAAAGAAGGCCCTTCAAGAAGCATTTAGGGGCACAATGTCTAAAAGGTAACTATAGCTAAAGAGTTCCCTGTGAATATTGAAAAGAGATTTGTCAAGAACGAGAAGACTGAAATAGGTAAGGTTTTTACAAGTCAAATTTTAGTAAGGTATAAGGAGGAAGTACATCATAGAGATATCTTATCTTGCTTCCAAGTTGAAAACACTTAAGCTCGAATTCTAAAAGGACTTGTGGGTGCATATGGTTTTGATATTTCTTCTGGCACAATTTAGCCAGTTTAAGGTGAGTTACAATTGTTAGAAAAATGCATGGTATCTGAATGAGCTTATCTCACATTGTGTTTAAGAAGTAGAAATACTTAAGTAAGATATAGCAAAGAGTATTCATATAGCCTCAACCTTTAAGAGAAAGGGAAAGAAAAGGAAGAAGGATAAGGAAGCAATATATGCAGCAACTGAAAAACACCAAAAGAAACTAGTTGTTTCTTTTGTGGAACTGAAAGGCATAAGAAGTAATGCATCAATTAGCGAGCTAAGAAATGTATGCTTCTTAATTTAATTTGTTCTAAGGTTAATTTGACTATGATGTCTAGACATGCATGGTGGACATATTCTAGTGCAACAACTCAATCAATGTGTCTATATAGGGTTGCCTGAGTTGTCAAATGATACTAAAAAATACATCTATGTAAGCAATGTCAAGACAATGCAAGATGAGGCAATAGAAAAATTTAGATTATTTTTAAAGATTGAAATTTATTTGGATCTTAATGAGACATTTATTTTATCACCATTTAGACAAAATTTGATTTCTATTTTTGCTTTGGACAAATCTAGTTATTATTGTTCATCTAGGAATAGAAAGTTTAATTTGTTTCATGATTCAAAATTTGTTGATTTAAGCTCTTTTTCATATATGATAATCTTTATTTAATTATACTATTGCGTCATTTAATGAAACCCTACATTTAAGTACTTGAGGTACGAAGAGAAAATTAACTAATCAGAATTTAGTTGCATTATAGCACAAGATAATTAGGCCATATCTCTATATGAAGAATAAAGTTACTACCAAAATCCCTCATACTTTTATCCCAAATCCAAGTTGATCTATATCAAAATACACTATGAACATTTATGCTAAAACATGTCATTTGCAAAGAAAATTGTTTAGGAAACAAGTTATATGTAATAACCGTAAAATTTAACGAAAATTCCAATTAAAGGAAATTTAGAATAAAAGAGAGAATTTTGACAATAGAGATAAGAACCGTAGAAAATATGTATATTTATTACATGGATTAAAGAATTACAAAAAAGAAATATGAGAATTTATGTTTTGGCGCGTTATAAGAAAATATATTTTTATTTATGTAAAAATGATTATGATTTGTTAAAAGTAAGTGGACTTTTAAGTAAAAGAAGTATTGTGTTGCTTAAAATAATTATACCGGCCTCCATTGAATTTTTATGGTATTTTTAGAAATATTCTTTCTTTTAATATGAATTAAGATATTTGTTTTGAAATTTATTTTATTATGATTTTCATTAAGAAAAATCATGATTTAAGAGTTTAACAAAGATTTATGAGAATGGAAATTTTTAAGAAATTTTGGGATATTTTATGATGAAAAATGGAATTTATATGAATTTTTATAAAAGAAAATCCTATTATTAATTATTTAATAATTATTATTATATTTTAAAAAAAAAACAAACCTTAGAAACCATAAACGAAACCGAGGGCGACTGCGTCGAATTCGAAGACAAACGAAAAAAAATAAATAGTAATGAATAGTGTAGGAATAGTAACATCCAACATTTTCTTTTGATTTGGAGTACTGATTAGCTTCCGATATCAAAACTGAACGTGTTATTGGATTCAGGACGAAGAGTACTTTAGTTTTGACCGATCAGTTTTTCAAATCAACCGTTGAATCGCCGTAAATCTGAAGTAGAAAATCTCGGTAAAAGGTAAGTTCTAAAAAACCTTACTTAGAGACTTCTAATTAGAAATCTGACTCCGTAGATGGATTCAGAAACTAGATAAATATTAGGATATGAAATTGTTTTGTTGATTCGGTAAAATTTTTGTGACAGTGAATAGTATTTTCCGGCGATAAATAGTGGCGGTGAACAGTACCCAAACTCATTTAAGGTTTTTGGACCTTCCGGACTCAATTTTGGGGTCTCTTTTACCGAATTCAGACCAGAAACTTGGATTTTAGGGCTGTCCAATCTGGAGCCCTTACTTGTGAGTGGGATTTTCATACTATAGCGCATTTTTTTTACGAATTTAGTTTATAACTCTCTCGTATAATTTTAACTAGTTGGAATGTATGCTAAATTGTTTTACCGCTTTGAAAACCAATATGTTCCAACCATGTTAGAATTTATAAATTTAAATCCTAGTTGAACTCTAGGTATGCAGGGCAAGCATCTAGGCTGATAATTCTCCATTTGAGTTAGATTTATAGAAATGCGAACTTAGTCATAAAAATGAACTAAGTTAGCCATGAAATGATTTGATGCATGATGAACATCTATGTGACGTCTACGGACGATCTATGTTTAAAAGGGAAAGTTTATGATTACAAAGGTCTCCATGGGAATTCATGGATGAGATATATTTTAGAACGAAATTTTATGCATGAAAAGATCTAGATGGAGAATTATAGCTTTATTGTAATGTTATTGAAATGTTTTACTTTAAACTTTTTGAATAGCATATTTCAAATGTTTTCTATTGGAGGGACCCTTTTAGATCACTGTTAGCTAGCCGCAGGGAGTGCTAGCCCTGGTGCACAATGGTCATGCGAAGGCTTCGGCCTAGGATACTGTGACGGGCATATGACTGCCTAAGACACAGGGATTTAGGGTAGACTTTTATCTACGCCTACAGTGATTACCATACCCTTGCTGTGTGCTTGGGGGATTTAGGGTGGACTTATGTCTACGCCTACAGTGATTACCCTACCCTTGCTGTGTGCTTGGGGGAGATGATAGATCTGTTAGGAAAGACCTCCAATAAACTAGTGCATTTTTCTTAAAGATTAAATATTTCTAAACAATCTCATTCATCATTGTTATTGCATAAATAACTTCATTTATTACTTACCATGCATAATTGATTTGCTCTACTGTTACTGATTTAATCATGTTTTATCTTTTGATCATACATTTGAACTGTTTATCTTTTCTTTCAATAAATTATGGTTAAATGCTTAATGTTTCTATTATTATCTTTACACTTTGATTTCAATTATTAAATTCATTGCGAAACATTCGTGCTTGGTTTGCCCTGTTTCTGTTATAGTGTGATTTATCCATTCACTGAGATGTGGTAATCTCACCCCTCTTCTGTTTCCTCCCCACAGAGAGTCAGAAAAATTTTGATCTAGCTATAGCTCCGTAGGAGGCTGAATATAGCATTGGTGAGCCCCAGTTTGGGCAAGGCTCTGTTGTACTGATTGTATAGTTTAGTTTATGTTTAGTGTATCTCCATGAACATACAGGCAGGATCCTCGCTTCTTGCGTATTTTGATGTGTTGTTTGAAAAACGGTTTTATATTTTACAACGATGTTGGTATTATGAGGCCTTGGGCCAAGTTTAATCACATGAATATTATGAGGCCATGGGCCAAGTTGAATCACAGATGTTGGATTCATGAGATATATATATATATATATATACAGTATTTTTCTAATATTGGATGTGGCATATGTGGCCAGTTATATTTATTATGTACTCTGGATTGTGTGCTGAATGTTGTGCATGCTATGTGTTAGGCTTACGGCTAGGGGGAAACCCATATGCCGTGTGACATGCTATAAAATAAGCATGTTTTTGACATGTTTTAAGTTGCTTTTTATTTAATTTTAGTAGAAAATAGGTATGAATTAACTGAGTGTTGTGTTTTAGGAATAATAAAGAAGAAATGAAGAGGAAAATAGAGAGAAAATCATAGAAAAATGCTGATTTTTGACCTTGTGTCACTAATTGAGGTATATCTCACTCATTTGGACTCCGATTAAGGTGATTTTAGCGGCTATGGAAAGAAGAGACATAGAGCTACAACTTTCATGTTCGGCACTTCGGCAAAATCCAGAAGAATCTGGGCGGCCCAGCGGCGTCACGATAAGACAATCCGAAGCGCCGCGGCGCTGCTCTACCCAGGACGTAGCGCCGCGGCGCCCCGTGGCTTCATCTTCGTAGTGCCGCGGCGCCCGTGCGCCGTTGGGGACTTGCTGATTTCACGATTTTAGGTCGTTTTCACTCAAAATTGAAGGGAATGGACGGGAATTTGACCTAAAATACATTCTGACTTCGATTTGGAGAGGGGAGTCTATAAAAAGAGAGGAAAGCAACCAGAGAAGGCATCCAATTCTTCATCGAATCTTTCACCGAATTTTTCAATTCTTCTTTTGTTTATCTTATGGCCCTGCGTGGCTAATTCTCTTTAGTTGGTTGAGGTGAGTTGAAACCTCAAGGGATTTTTATACATTGTGAGATGTGGATCTGATGTTATTATTTCAATTTATTTTGAATATTGATTGTTCATCTGTTCTTGTTCTTAATGATTATGCATATGTTTGCTAGGAGGCCTACTAGTATTTCGTCTGTTTTAATCTACCGCTGAATTGTGTTTTGAACAAAGTCTTTAATTCTGCGATTCGTGAGGCAAATAGGTTTGAGGGTTTTAGATTATAAATCATTGAACCTATGATGAATGATTAACTAAATTAGATATAACCAATGTGTTTATATTTGTTTAGCTCTGTCAGTTTCTCTAGTTCTTCATGCGGTTAACAAGTTATGTTTTATCGATGTGCTAAAGAATGGCTTGTTAATTAGGGTTTGATTAGTGCGATTGTCATTAATTTGCTAGGCTTAAGGAGAAACAGGGTTAAAACCCCAATGATAGATATTCTTTTACAGATTGAGTATGTTGTCGATGATCAATGTAATCCCTTGACGGTGGATACCAACCGAAACCAACGTCTTTATTATTAATCACTTTCGCTTATTTATTTTCATTATTGTTTATTTTACTTAATTTGCGATCATCAATTCCCCCCTTTTTAATCACATAAGGTAATTCCAGTCTCTGTGGGATCGACCCTTACTCCCACTACTACAGGTTAGTTTTGAGGTAAGGTATTAATTTGGGTGCACCTGCGACAGTGCGCACCAAATTTTGGCGCCGTTGCCGGGGAACTGCATCATTACTTTTTGTGATTTTTTTTATGCTTGTAACTCGTTCTTCTAATTCTCGAGATTTACAGTTCAATCCAGATATTGGAAAATCTGTATACAGGCACAGAAGAGAAATTCAAGAAGACGTTGATCAGGATAAGGAGGAAGTGATCATGGCTAGACACCCAACTCGGAAGGAGCTTGCAGCTCCTGATTTGCATCAGCAACCCTTATGCATTACTTTTCCTAATCTTGATGATAATGTTAATTTTGAATTGAAATCTGGATTAATTCATCTCTTACCAAGTTTTCATGGTCTTGCAGGTGAAGACCCGCATAAACATCTGTAGGAGTTCCATGTAGTATGTACCAGTATGAAGTCTCCTGGAGTAACTGAGGAACAAATAAAACTCAGGGCTTTTCCTTTTTCCTTAAAAGATTCAGCCAAAGATTGGTTTTATTATTTGCCTTCTGGTACTATCACTACTTGGAATGAGATGAAGAGAATGTTTTTAGAACGTTATTTTCCTGCATCTAGAGCCGCTACTATTAGGAAAGAAATATGCGGCATTAGGCAATTACATGGTGAAACGCTTTATGAATATTGGGAGAGGTTTAAGAAACTTTGTGCAAGCTGCCCACACCATCAGATTAGTGAGCAGCTACTAATCCAATATTTCTATGAAGGACTTTTGCAGGGAGATAGGAGCATGATAGATGCAGCTAGTGGAGGAGCACTAGTAGATAAAACTCCTGAAGCAGCCAGAATTCTGATCTCAAATATGGCTGCTAATTCACAACAATTTGGCGTTAGGCATGATCCTTCTATTAGGCATGCCCATGAGGTAAGTACTACTTCTCTTCAGAATCAAATATCTGAACTTACTTCTCTTGTGCGCCAAATGGCTATAGGTACATTGCAGCAAGTTAAAGTATGTGGAATATGCTCAGCCACAGGGCACCCAACTGACATGTGTCCTATACTTCAAGAGGAGTCCACAGAACAAGTGAATGATGTAGGAGGTTTTCCTGGCCAACCAAAGAGGTATGATCCATATGCTAATACATACAATCCTGGATGGAAGGATCATCCCAATTTCAGATATGGGAATGCACAAAATAGGCCTGCAGGACAAAATTTTCAACAAAATCAGCAAGCATATTATCCTAGACAGAATGCATCCTAGGATCAACAGGTAAGTAATCCGTTGGAAGATGTTGTCAAGTCTCTTGCACATAATTTTCAACAATTTCAGCAAGAGACGAGAGCTAGCATTCAGAACTTGACAACTCAGATAGGCCAAATAGCAACCACAGTCAATCGGTTAGATGCTCAAGAATCAGGTAAGCTACCTTCTCAAACTGTGGTGAATCCTAGAGAAAATGTCAGTTCAATTATTTCAATAAATGGTAAGGAAATTGAAAGTCCACCATCTGTTTCTTCTCCTAAAAAGCAAGAAAAATCAATTAAGGAGAATGAAGCACCTACAGGTAAGTCTTCTTCTAATTTAAATTATGAAGTAGTGCCTCCTTTTCCAGAAGCTCTTAAAGAGAATAAGCTAAATGAGAAAACTTCTGAATTGTATGATGTCTTTATAAAATGTGAAGTTAATCTCCCCCTTCTAGATACCATTAAACAGGTGCCAAGATATGCAATGTTCTTGAAAGAACTATGTACTCAAAAAGAAGGGCAAAAATTAAAGGATTTTGAAAAGATTCATATGAGTCAGAATGTATCTGCTATAATACAGGCAAAACTCCCCACTAAATGTAAGGATCCAGGTATGTTTACTATTCCATGCAAAATTGGGGGAACTCGCATTGAAAAGGCTATGTTAGATTTATGAGCTTCCATCAATGTTATGCCATATTCTGTATATACATCTTTGAATTTGAGACCATTGAAATCTGTAAATTTGATAATTCAACTAGCAGATAGGTCCACTGCATATCCTAAGGGAATAATTGAGGATGTCTTGGTGCAGGTAGATGATTTGGTGTTCCCTGTAGATTTTTATGTGCTTGACATGGACAATGGGGATTTTACTTCTCCAATATTATTAGGGAGACCATTCTTGAAAACCTCCAAAACCAAGATAGATGTTCACAATGGCACACTCACTATGGAATTTGATGGTGAAGTAATAAAATTCAATATGTATGAAGCCATAAAATACCCAGGTGATGATACTCCTGTCTATTCCATTGATGTACTTGATTCGTTGGCATACGATGTGTTTGAATTAGATGAAAATGATAAAATGGAGGAAAGTGTGAACAAATCTATAACAGCAGATGATGGTGAGATAGACTTAGATGAAGAAACAAAGGAGAAACTGGCTGCACTCAATGATTCTTCAAAAGAGCCACCAAAGGGTAAGATTTCTTATATGGAATTATCAAATTCTGATACCACTCTTGCACCTTCTGTTTTGTAGGACCGTGGATCAATTTTGTCATCTCTTCCTAATCACCTGAAATACTTGGAAATAGGAGATGCATCACCTATTATAGTTGCAAAAAGTTTAGGTGTTAAAAAAGGAGAGGAATTGATGCATATTTTTCAAGAAAAAAGAAATGCCATTATAAAAACAATTGCAAATCTTAAAGGCATAGACCTGACTGTAGAGTTGCATCAAGTTCTAGAAATCAAAGGGGTTAGACCCCTTAAAGGTAAGAAATCTCTCCCTTGGTTAGGACCACTTGTTATTACTAATGTGGCTTCTGGTTATGCAGTTGAATTTCAAGGATTGAATCAGTCCCAGAAATTTAAAATGAACACCAAAGAGCCTCCGTGAACAAAGATAGGGAGCTGGGTCGAGCCAACGACGTAAAACAAAGGCGCTGGTTGGGAGGCAACCCAACATCTATTCTTCTTCTTCTTAATTTTTCTTTTCATAGTTTAAAAAAAAAAAAGTTTGATCTGCGGACGCGCACATGCGCCGCGGCTTCCAAAACGAGCGTCGCGGCGCTCGTCGCCCAGACTCGGCGAGCGCCGCGGCGCTCACCCATAGCGCTGCGGCGCTCCGCGCTGCAGCAGAGAGCGCTGCGGCGCTCTTTATAAGAGCATCGCGATGCTCTTCGTTCCCCACCTCCGTTTTTGCCTCCTTTGCAACTCCCAATCCATTTTATTGCCTTCAATCACCCATAACCACCTCCTATTACGTTTTCTTGCTGAAATTACATGATTTTTCATCTTCTTTTGCAGGATTAACTAATTCTTTCAGCTTTTGGCTTGGATTCAATGGCAATCTTCTAAGGTTCTCAAGCAATTTTGATCTCACACTTTCCAGCCACAAATCACGCTGCATTTGGTACGATTTACGTTGTTTTTCCTGCTGAAGTTGATCTCTATACTTTCTTGCTACTGGTTTTTACTGCATTGGGACTTCAAGCTACGAATCTACCATCCATTCTCTCCATTTTTCAAGAGTGCACACTAGGTGTTTGATAAAACGCCCCAGAGAGTTTGCCAAGTGCAATGGCCCCAAAAACTTCCATATTAGGCATCTCTAAGAGGAAGAATAGAGTTGAGGACCCTCCGGCATTCGACACCGGAGCTTTTGTGACTGAAGCGGTTTATCAACACCACATCAAAGTGGTGGTACATAAGCCTATAGTTCCAGAACGTGGATTTTTTATCACCGAAGGGCTACCTCACAAAGACAATATCCTCCATAGGCATTGGGAGATTTTTTGCAGGAACCCAGAATCAGGAGTTATTCCCATAGTTCAGGAGTTCTACTCCAATGCTACAGTTCACGAACGTCATCAAGCAAGGGTTAGAGGCAAGATGGTGCCATTCACTCCGCACGCTATTAATGAATTTTATTCCCTGCCGGATATTGAGGATGATGAATATACGGCGCTTCTTCAATCTTACATTGACTTTGACGACGTTATTTGCACTTTATGCTACAGGGGGGCCTCCTGGAAATTGGATAGCAATGGCCATCCGTTATACCTTGCTAGAGCTGACATGAATAAAGTGGCTAAAGCATGGCACTATTTCGTCTCAGCCAGATTCATGCCCAGCCTCAACATGAGTCAAGTCAGGCGAGAAAGGGCCATTTTGCTTTATGCAGTACTAAAAGGGCTTTCTATTGATGTAGGCAAGGTTATTCATAGGCAGCTACTTGGCTGTATCAGTGCTAGAGGCAGATCCCTATTTGCCCCTAGTTTAATTACTGGTCTATGTCAGAAAGCGGACGTAAGCTGGGATTCCACTGAGGCTCTCATTCACCCGATGAAGCCTATTTCCCATGCAGACATCCAAAAATACAAGGGCCATGAAGAGGCAGCAGAGGAGGAGCTAGGGATTCAGCCAATACCTACAGAGGAACCGGGAAGCAGCTCAGCTCCACCACCGTCTCAGCATACCATTGAAGATTTATGGGAGCGCACAGAGTTTCTGAGCCATCAAATGAACGATCTGGCCCTCTATCAGCACTCTATTGCACAGCATCATCATGTGTGTTTTAGCCAGTTAGCTCATGCCCTGAACCTCCCGATTGCTTTCCCGGCACCTCCTGAACCACCCTTTAGGCCTGCACCTGAGCATGATGAGATGGATGGTGATCACTAGTCAGGGAAGTTTCACTGAACCCCTCCTTATTTTTTATTTGTCCCTTTTATATTCTCTTTTATATTCCTACATTGAGGACAATGTATGTTTTTAAGTGTGGGGGGGGTCACTTTATAATTCAGCTGGATGACTGTATAATACACGTGTGCACTTTCCTACTTTGATACATTTTATGATATGTGCACTTTTAATCTTGTCATGAGGTGAGCATGTGAACATAATTTCAATTTATGAGTTTGTGATAGCTAAACCAATAGCCAATGATATAACTGTTTAAATTGCTTATAGTTCTTGAGAGATGTAGGAAAGTCATAATTATGTGTAATTTTAATTTCTTTTCAATTTATGATTACCTATTTTCTAAAATTCCTGAAATTCTTTTGCACAGTAATTTTGGATATTTAATTTGTCTTTTACTTAGAAAAAGATTATATAACTCAAAATTATTTTATGATCTCATTTAAATTTCTAGAACTTATTTAAATGCTACTTGAGGCGAAATCCTAGGCTAATTCTAACATTTAGGAGATGATTTAGGCATTTCTTTTTGAGATTGAGCCTTTCAAGCTTAACCCAAACAAGTGAATATCCTTAGAACCTCTATTTTGAGCTTAATTAACATTTTATTCTATACCCACAAAATAGCCAAGACCAATTTTTTTTGTGATTAACACCTTTGTTTTTTCTACCTGATTCACTCACTCTATGATTAATTTTTGAATATTTGTTTTATAGATCTATATTAATGAAAGGGTGGAAGGGTGGAGCAAGGACAAAAGAAAGAAAAAAAAAAGAAAAAAAGAAAAAAAAAGAAAAAAAATATATATTTATATTTTCTCAAAAGACTAACGAAAGTCTATCCAGTGATTGAAAAAGGAAGAAATAGAGAATCAAAGAAAAGTAGAATGCAAAAAAGCAAGGAAATAAGTGTGGGGGAAAAACTTCCCTCAATCTTGAGAATTAGCTCAAATAGATCAGAGTTAATCATGTGATGTTGGGGGATTGAGCTTTAAAATTATATCTTTTATCTCACCCCATAGCCTAGCCACATTACAAGCTAAGTTAAGTCCTTTTGATCCTAAAAAGTAGTTTTAGCCTACATTAGTGGAGAGTAGCATGAAAAATAAGCCTATGGAAATTTTAAATAGAGAGCCATGCTATAATTCCAGAGATATATAAGCTCATTTAGGTAAAAGAAAATTTAATTATCCAAATACACACACACACTATGGATTTTAGGGAATAAATTATAAATTGCTTTTGAATTAAATGTTGCACATGGTCATGACATTTTCTGAAATTTCTTCAAGAGCATACAATTTTCACTATGAGGTAGCATATTGGTAAGCCATTCACTCATTTCATGTATTGAATTCTGTTTACATGAATCAATGTTTGCTTGAGGACAAGCAAAAGAGTAAGTGTGGGGGTATTTGACATGCTATCAAATAAGCATGTTTTTTACATGTTTTAAGTTGCTTTTTATTTAATTTTAGTAGAAAATAGGTATGAATTAACTGAGTGGTCTTTTGTGTTTTAGGAATAATAAAGAAGAAATGAAGAGGAAAATAGAGAGAAAATCATAGAAAAATGCTGATTTTTGACCTTGTGTCACTAATGGAGGCATATCTCACTCATTTGGACTCCGATTAAGGTGATTTCAGCGGCTATGGAAAGAAGAGACATAGAGCTACAACTTTCATGTTCGGCACTTCAGCAAAATCTAGAAGAATCTAGGCACCGCGATGCTCACAAGGGAGCGCCGCGGCGCCACAGTAAGACAATCCGAAGCGCCGCGGCGCTACGTCCTTCATCTTCGTAGCGCCGCGGCGCTCCACTTAAGTGCCGCGGCGCCCATGCGCCGTTGGGGACTTGCTGATTTCACAATTTTAGGTCGTTTTCGCTCAAAATTGAAGGGAATGGACGGGAATTTGACCTAAAATACATTCTGACTTCGATTTGGAGAGGGGAGTCTATAAAAAGAGAGGAAAGCAACCAGAGAAGGCATCCAATTCATCATCGAATCTTTCACCGAATTCTTCAATTCTTCTTTTGTTTATCTTATGGCCCTGCGTGGCTAATTCTCTTTAGTTGGTTGAGGTGAGTTGAAACCTCAAGGGGTTTTTATACATTGTGAGATGTGGATCTGATGTTATTATTTCAATTTGTTTTGAATATTGATTGTTCATCTGTTCTTGTTCTTAATGATTATGCATATGTTTGCTAGGAGGCCTACTAGTATTTCGTCTGTTTTAATCTACCGCTGAATTGTGTTTTGAACAAAGTCTTTAATTCTGCGATTCGTGAGGCAAATAGGTTTGAGGGTTTTGGATTATAAATCATTGAACCTATGATGAATGATTAACTAAATTAGATATAACCGATGTGTTTATATTTGTTTAGCTCTGTCAGTTTCTCTAGTTCTTCATGCGGTTAACAAGTTATGTTTTACCGATGTGCTAAAGAATGGCTTGTTAATTAGGGTTTGATTAGTGCAATTGTCATTAATTTGCTAGGCTTAAGGAGAAACAGGGTTAAAACCCCAATGATAGATATTCTTTTACAGATTGAGTATGTTGTCGATGATCAATGTAATCCCTTGACGGTGGATACCAACCGAAACCAACGTCTTTATTATTAATCACTTTCGCTTATTTATTTTCATTATTGTTTATTTTACTTAATTTGCGATCATCAATTCCCCCCTTTTTAATTACATAAGGTAATTCTAGTCTCTGTGGGATCGACCCTTACTCCCACTACTACAGGTTAGTTTTGAGGTAAGGTATTAATTTGGGTGCACCTGCGACAGTGCGCACCACCGTGCCGGTCATGTGTTCCATCATTTGGGGCCGTGACATTATAATTCCAAGCCGCAATTTAGAAAATGACACACACACATACTATTTGAATTTGACAAAATCAAAGATAAGTTTTTAACAAATCCAAAATCAAAAATAAAATAAAAAAACTCAATTCATAAGCAATTCAATACTTCTTTATGAATATCTTTATATGTATATACACACTAGGAAACCTAGAATAAAATGTCTTATTTTGTTCAACATACAATTTAAGAGAATAATAACGATTTAAGGAAGAAATCGTATTGTTCAACATAATTTTTAAAATTTTATTAAATTATATTGTATCCTGCATAACATCAACATCCACACAAAAAATTAATTTACCAATCTAAAGCTAATTTGTCAATTGAAAATTGATATTTAATTAAAATTTTAATAAAAATGTCACTTACAATTGCAAAAAATTTACATTAAAAATGAAAATCAACTCTAGGAGTCTGGAGGTGAGTGTTCACTTTGTTAATCACTTGGTGCCTAAAAGGAAAAAATTGTTATTAGTAGTTAAATAAATCTAATTGCAAAAATAATTTTTATGATTCAACTAATATTAATTAGGAAATTACCATAGGGGCAGGACTTAGTAACGCAAGCTTAAGTGGAACTTAACCTTGATAATTCTGTAGGAGAAAAATATAGCTGCCTCCATTTGTTATTGTTGTGCTGCCATTTATGGCTCATGACGTTGTCGTTCAGCTTCTTGTTCTTATATGGTAGCTTTAAGTCGAGCCACTTTATTTTACAATTTAGTGTTGGAGGACCGAGATTGTGAACTCTGAGTAGAATGCTGGTCGAACACTTGGGTTAGTAAAACACCCAAACCGAATGCTCGGACTCGACCTAGGTGCTATTGACTTCCCAAAGCTTTGGTCAACGAATATACACTGGAAAGCTTTGGTCAACGAATATACACTTGATTAACTGTGAATCACAAATTTTTTTTTTCGAAATTTCAAGTAAAAAAAATAAGAAATCATTTATAATATACATGATTACAAAAAAAAACTTAAAATTTATTCATATGAAATTCAAACACTTACACTGACAATTTTAACTTCATGATTGATGTATAAACCATCAGCCTCTTTATGAACTGTGATCCATATATCTCTACAAGTGACTAAACTCCTAAGGTCAGCTTCCTAAAAATTTTAAAAATAAAACAATGTATTTCCAATAAAAATTAAACTTTAACTAAGAGATTAGACTATGTGAATTTACCATCTCAACCTTCTCATAAATAAGGCTCTAAAAACAACTGGCAAGTGGCATCGTTTGTTTCTAATGGTTTTGTTTATTTTTTATAGCAATTTCCTAGTTAATGATAGAAACATGTTCATAAGATTAATTATAAATTGATATATATTAACAATCAAGTATAGATAACTTATACTTTGTCTCAAGACGATAGTTACGATAGTCTACAAATGTCGTCTAGTGGTCCCTTAAAATGTCTTCTAAGATGTCTGTAACATCCCTAATTTTATTTCTTTCATTAATAAAAGTACATAAATATTTAATTAAGAAAATAAAATTCATTAAATAATTTTTAGATATATAAGAAAATATAAGCCTTAGAAATTATTCACCTTATATGTATGCATAGAAAATGTTTCTAACATTAAAGGAATAAGTAAAGAGAGAAAACATAATAGGAAAAATTAGAAATAACATATTAAAGAGAGGCGCAATTCTTGGGTAAGGAAGATAAATTTTTGGAAAATAAGTAAAGGTCTTAAAATTTCAAGAAGATTGGATTTGGGTAATTTTTTCTAATTCAAGAGTTAGAGTTACTAAGTTACACTACTATTGCCAGTAAAGATTAACTATTCACTGGACAAATTGGCCCAGTTGCACGTCCTAGAAATAGTCAGACTACAAGGGATTTCCTTAAATATCGTTTCTAATAGAGATCTAAGGTTCACGTCGAGGTTTTGGAAGGCATTACAGGAAGCTTTTGAAACCCAATTGTGGTTCAATACTACCTACTATCCTTGGATTGATGGGCATACATAACGGACCATTGAAACCCTAAAAGATATGTTGAGAGCTTGTGTGATAGAGCAAGGTAAAGGATGGGATAAGTACCTACCTTTAGTAAAGTTTGCTTATAATAATAGCTATCACTCTAGTATTAAAATGGCCCCTTACGAAGTTTTATACAATAAGAAGTGCCGATCTCTACTTTGTTGGTTTGAGGTAGGAGAAAAGAACTTGCTTGGTCCTGACTTAGTTCAACAAACTACTGAGCAAATCAAGATGATACGAGAAAAAATACTTACAGCTTAGAGTCGGCAAAAACATTATTATGATAAGAGACATAGACCTCTGGAGTTTGAGGAAAGAGACCATGTATTTCTAAAGGTTTCTTCAACTACTGGAGTTGGTAGGTCTCTCAAGACTAGAAAGTTAAGTATGCGATTTTTGGGACTCTACCAAATTTTAAGGAAAGTGGGGATGTCAGCATATCAAGTTTCCTTTTCATCTAATTTGTCCAACCTACATAATATTTTTCATGTATCACAGTTCTGGAAGTATCTTCCAGATTCATCACATGTAATACGAGATGAACCAATCCAAATAAAGGAGAACATAAGATACCAACTAGTACCGGCATCCATATTGGACACTGACGTGAAGCAATTGAGGAATATGACCATTCCCTTGGTTAAGGTGTTATGGGAAGGTTTGACTCCGAAAGAAGCAACTTGAGAGTTGGAAGAAGTCATGAGAAAAAAATATCCATAATTTTTCTTATTAAGTAATTTCTGAAATTTTGAGGACAAAATTTATTTTAGAGGAAGAGAAATGTAACATTCCAAATTTCATTTCTTTTATTAATAAAGGACCATAAATATTTAATTAAGGAAATAAAATTCATTAAATTTTTTTAGATATCTAAGGAAATATAAGCCTTAGAAATTCTTTTCCTTATGTGTATGCATAGAAAATGTTTCTAACATTAAGGAAATAAGTAAAGAGAGAAAACCTAATAGGAAAAATTAAAAATAACATACTAAAGAGAAGAAAAATTCTTGGGTAAGAAAGATAAATTTTTGGGAAGTAGGTAAAGGTCATAAAATTTAAAGAAGATTGGATTAGAACAATTCTTCCTAATTCAAGAGTTAGAATTACTAAGTTTAACATCTCCACCCATACATTTGGCCTTCACCTATAGACACTTCATAGAGTTTTTTTTTCCACTTCACATGAGTTTCTAGCAAGCCAATTTGATAGCCCAAGTAAGAGATATAACATAGACTTGAACTAGGATATAAAAGTTGGATTGATAGCCCAAAAATCATGAAAATGTGACCAAACCCTCCATGAAAGGTAGAATTTCAGCCAAAGCAAAAGAAATAGGCAAGAATGAGCTCAAATCCAAGAGAGAAAAATAAGAACCATATGAGGACATAGCAGTGTAATAATAATCAAGATTAGGTCACATAGCATTAAGACAAAACATCTATATCCTACATTCATCATTTCAGCAAATAGGTAATAATATATGGCATTAAGACGGAACATCTATATCCTACATGCATAATTTCAGCAAGTAGGTAATAATACATGGCATTATGACAAAACATCCCTATCCTACACAAATAATTTCAGCCAAGCAAGGGAGACTCAAGGGCTGAAAATTTTTCAGATAGAAAGGCAAACCTATCATACTTGAGTAAGACAAAAGAAAAAGGAAATGATTCCCTAAATCAAAGAGACCTTGTCCCTTGTCTTAAGACCATTTTATTATAATTTTTAAATATAAATCTCCTTTTGCTATGGATATCTTGATTAAGGGAGAGGAAGACAAGAACATGAGTTGTCTTCCCCTAAAAAGCAACCAAGTGGATCATAATTGTGATAAGGTAATTCTATGATTATGAGAGGTGAACTACTTGATATTTTATTTAAGCAAAATCCACCCTTATAACATTATAATTTCATCCAAGTGAAGGATGAAAAAAATAAAAGCAAGGTAGAGTGAGGAAAGGAGAGAAAGAGAGGAAAATAAAGGAAGGAAGAAGAAGGAGAAGTCTAAAGGACTAAGTACTCAAGGTAAGTTAGCTTAATCTCCACTTGAATCCATCTTTTCTCTTCATCCTTGGGGTTCAAAAATCACCCTCCCTCTCTTATTCAAGATGTTGAAAAAGATAAGGGAAGGGAGAAATCTTTCTACTTCCTTTAAGGGGAAATAAGAAAAAGAATTCACTAAGTGAGCTAGGGAGATCTTTAGGTAGGTTTAACAATATCTCTTTTTGAAGAAAAGTTTTAAAATTTATAACATTTATATGAGATTTTGCTCCTAGAACTTTGATGAAATTTATATTATTTGCTACCCTGATGATTGGCCATGGATGTTGCTATGTCATGTTATATGTTGATCTTGCATATGATATATATTTGAATACTTAGGTTGGTGTGGAAGGTTTTGCATAGGTATGGCTATAGTTGGCAAAATTTTAGGGTTTGGTTATGCTGTTATATATATTTAAATGTGGTGGAAATTGATGGAATATCATTAGATTGATAAAATGAATATGGCCATAAACACCTAGAAGAATACCATGAGAAATTTTTGTTAGGAACACCCTTAATAATATATAATTTGATTTTCTGTTTACTTGAGAAGATGATGATGGAATATGTTAAATTAAGTGTAAGAAATCTAATTAAAATTTTGAAATGAGTAATCTTATGGTTAGATGTAAATTAGGAAGAAAATGAAAAAAAAATGTAATAAAATGATGAACTAGAACCTTAGGAAGGGTTTTGTTTGAAAAGTAAATTTTGGAGTAACCAGAGAATCTTCTGTTTTTAAAATTCTGGGAAGAATCTGTTAGGAATTAAAAGAAATGGTTAAAATAAAAAATGTAGAGATATATATATCTCATGGATTTTTAGGCACTGAAATCACTTAATTTGGAGTCCAAATAAAGGAGATATGGTCTGATTAGTAAGCAGTAGTCAGAAAATGGTTAACCATGATAGAATCTATTAGGTATGCTTCTATGTTTGAATTTCTGGGAAAACTATGTAGGGAATTAAAAGAAATGATTAACATTAAAAATATAGATCTATGTCTCACAAATATTTAGACACTAAAATCAATCAAATTGGAATCCATATGAGGGAGATATGGATAGATTAGTAAGCAGTAGGCAGAAAATAGTTAACCAAGGAAGAATCTGTTAGGTGTGCTTCTATGTTTGAATTTATGGGAAGAATTTGTTAGGAATTAAGAGAAATGTTTAACATGAAAAATATAGATATATGACTCACAAATTTTTAACCACTAGAATCACTAAATTTAGAGTCCTTAGGAGGGAGATATGATCTGATTAGTAAGTAGAAGTCAGAACATACTCGGGAAGAAATAACATTGAATTTGAGGGAGTAATAACACCAAAATTTCTTACAATTTCATTAAAATGTTCATCATAAGAGTTTTATAAGATTGTCGTAGTTTTAAATAGACACCAAGATCACCTTAATCGGAGTTAGAATGAGGGAGTTATGCTCTGATTTGTGAGAGATGAAAATAATATTTAAGAAATAAGAAGAATCTTATAAATGAAAACAATAAATGACTTTTGTATGCCCTAGCTATTGCCATTGTATGAACTTCTTACCATCTTAAGTGTGTAATTTTGACATGAAAATATTTTCTAAAGTGATATTTAAAAATGATTATGTTCATGGCATGATTACCAATATTTTTTTGTAATTTTTATATTTTGATCATAAAGTATGGCATGTGAGTATAATGAACATACTTGTTATTGAAATCATATTTTTGGCTATTAATGTGAAAAGAAAAGAAACGAACACAGTCACATGACAGTTTGTGTGGTGCACTAGTAGGGGACGCCCTACTAACAACTATGATTATGCTAATGAGAAAAGAAAGAGAAAGTGTACCATGTCGGACGGAGCGAGAAAAACCCGTACTAGAGAATAGAAAATACTCATCCTGACCGATATAGCTTGATATAAAAATAAGTTGAAAGCCATCATATGATATTCTGAAAATAGTTATTCATGTCATACATGTCATTACTACACGATTTTCATGTGTATATATAAAGTGCATTCATGTGACCTAAGATATTTACTGTAGCTTATACAGATAAACATGATGTGACCAGCAATATTGATGATTATTATAATTTATTCTTAAACCTATTGGAATTTAATTTTTACTATATTTTAATATTATGTTCAGAAAACTAGTTATGCATATTTTTCTATGGCTCTGGCTTTTAGTGCAGGTTGGATTGAGTTACTCTATGTTGGGAAGATCTTAGAAATTAATAAAGCATTTGTGGTCGAGTTGGCTAAGATCCCAATGAAGGTGCAACCACCCACACTCGTATTTCCAGAATTGGTCAACAAGGATGAATAAGATGTAGATATTCATGTGTTTTATTTTTGTACGAACGTTTTAATTTATAATGTGTATGTGAACTCAGAATTGTATCAATGTTAATGGTAGACCTTAAATGTTGATTATGCTAGGTTAAATTAATTAGATGTTATTATGAGTTAAGTAATTAGAAGTAAAGAAGTAATGACTTTATGGGACTTTACAAATACATATATATTTTTTAAACAAATGAAGTTGTTACAATGTCAGCACATAAATATTCTCTCAGGTAAATCCCATCATTTTTTATCTGTATAATTTGTAATATACTGATATCTACTTTTCCTAATTGATTGAAAAACAATCTTCTTATGCATGTCATGTACAAAAAACTTTGCCTACAAGAGAGAATGGAAAAGTTAATAAAGATACTAAGTCAAGGTGCTAAAAGAAATAAATAACTAATATATAATTACTTGTATAGATTCCTTAAATACATTGTTCTCGTAATTTGTAGGAACATACCTCCAACCATTGTAAGATATAGGAAACAGTTGGAAATTATCTTCAAATGTTCTAAAAAATACTCCTAATAGACCACTTGAATCTCTAATTGGTTGGTTTGTCATGTTAAAGTTTACAACAACCCTCTGCCTTAGAGGTAAGGCCCAAATGTCGTGTGTATTGTTAATGACATAGGCCTTACTTGACCTTGGTCATTTGTTAAAGAAAAATAATTAGAACACAAATTAGAACTGAATAGTTTAGCTACTATATAAGTTATGATACTTATCAACAAACAAACTTTATCTTCTTCTTGCATGTCCGGCCTATTGCATATTTTGACAACTTTTATCCTCTTCCACAAAAAAGCTCGTCAACATCGGTGCACAAGGCCAGACATACATTCTGAGGATTCAATGAGAGTTTATAATTCATCATGTTAAACCTCTTCCATGCCTTAGAGTCCCTTGGATGCCTCATCATGGCATCATTATTCTTATTCATAGTTTGTCATCTCATATATTCAGTTGTTTTAAAAGACATAAATATCATATGTAGTTGTGGTTTAAGTGAAAAATATCTAAGGATTTTGTTAGACACTTTCTTCCTCTTTCCACATTTCTTCTTTGGTTTTCATCTAGATGTGTTACACTTTTTACAAGTATCTCTATTTTCATCATCCCTTTAATATAACATGCAATCATTCGAACATACATGGATTTTTTTGTAGCTAAGTCCCAATTAGTTAATTTTTTTCTTGGCCTTGTAAAATTAAGGTGGAATCTTTATATACAGGAAGACATCGGCCAAAAACTCCATAATCATTAACATAACTTTGTCACTTATCTTAGACAAACACTTAATGTGATACAAGTTCACCAAAAAGAACAATTTGGAGTATTTCTTCCACCTTTCATATAATTTTTGTTTCCTATCATTAATTAACTCATAAAATTCTTTCACACTGTCAGTCATCCTTTACTCTGACAATGGAACTGTCATCTCCATAGAATTCAAACTTTCATTTTCATGATGAATCCTAAATACAGCACGAACTATGTCCTGCATAAGGTTATCCCTACATATCAATTTTCCTCACTTGTGGCATTACATGATATTCTACATGAGATTGTTCTGTACGTCTTTCCCCATGCATAACCCAAAAATCGCACTCTTTGGAAAATAGTTTAACAATCAAGTGGTCATGCATATCTTTTCTAACTTGCCATTTTTTAAACTTACACTTCGGACATGGAAATATTATTCTACCCTCCAAACTCAAGTTAGGAAATGCAAAATTCAAAAATTCATTTAGTCCGTCCAAAGTATTCACAGGTATTCCAATGCTTTGCAATCCAAGATTTTTCAATTTCTAAATTTTACGCAGAGTAAATATTTCGTTTAGATAATTTCAAATTTTTTAATTTTTATACACTATAAGTAATTTATTCATTTTCTTTCAAGTTTAATTTTAAATTTGAAATAAAATATATTTGTTTACTTTTTAACCCTATTTTAAATATTCCATTCCTTTTGTCCATAATTTTTACGTTTTATGCATAACAATTAATTTGTTCCATTTTTTCTACTTTATTTATACACCACAAGTAATTCTTTCACTCTCTTTCAATTTCAATTTTAAATAAGCTATATTTTTTTTTCTTTTTAACTACTTTTTTTAAATATTTAACTCATTTTTTTCCATAATTTTTACTTTTATGTGTAAAAATTAATCAATTTCGTTTCTTCTACTTATTTTATACACCACAAACACAATAATAGCTACTAAGCCTTTTCCCACTAGGAAGGGTCAACTACATGGATCAAACGACTCCACAGTGGCCTATTATAAATGAAATTAATAGATAGATTATTAACTATTAAATCATTCCTAATAGTTTCACCTTTTGTTTTCTTTGACCTCCCTCTACCTTTAACTATCAGACTATTCTCCATCTGATCTACTCTTCTCAATAGGGATTCTGTAGGTCTTCTACACACATATCCAAACCATCCTAAGTGAGATTCCACCATCTTCTCCACAATAGGTGTTACTTCAACTTTCTCTATAATACGCTCATTTCTAATCTTATCTCTTCTGGTATGTCCACACATCTAGCACTGTAACAACTCCATTTTTATTGGATGTATATATATTTGTAAAATTCCATGAAGTCTTTACTTCTTTACTTCTATCTATTTAACTCATAATAAAATTCAATTGAATTAACCAAACATAATTAAGGTTTATAGTGTACCATTAACATTGATACAATTCTGAATTCACATACAGATCATTAATTAAAAACATTCGTACAAAAATCAAACACATATGTCTACACTTTATTCATCTATATTGATTAGTTCTGAGAATACAGGTGTGGGTGGTTGCACATTCACTAGGATCTTAGCCAATTCGACCCAACATACGCTAAAAGTTGGTTAATGAGAATAACTGCATAATTAGTCTTCTGAACATGATATAGAAATATAGTGAGAATTCAATCCCAGTAGGTTCAACAATAAATCATAATTATCATCAATATAGGCCATCATATCATGTTCATCTGTATAAGCTACAACAAATACCTTAGGTCACATGAATGTACTTTATCTATGCATATGAAAAAATCATGCAGTAATGACATGTATGACATGAAAAACTATTTTCAGAACATTATATTATAATTATCAACTTATTTTCATATCAAGCTACCCCAGTTAGGGTGAGTACTTTCTACTCTCCGGTACGGGCTTTTCTCGCTTCGTCCGACATGACACACTTTCTCTTTTCTTTTCAATAGCATAATCATAGCTGTGAGTAGAGCGTCTTCAACAGGTGCACTACACGGACCGCCATGTAACCATGCTCGGTTCTTTTCTTTTCTTTTCACATTAATAGCTAAAAATATGATTTCAATAACAAATATGTTCATTATACTCATATGCCATAATTTATAATCAAAGCATAATCATTACAAAAAATCATTGGTAAAATGCAATCATGCCATGAACATAATCATTTTCAAATATCACTTTATAATATATTTTCATGTCAAAATTACACATTTACAATGGTAAAGAGTTCATGTAATGGCAATGGCTAGGGCATACACTAGTTATTTTCAACTCTCACTAATTAGAGCATAACTCCCTCATTTTAACTTCGATTATGGTGATCTTGGTGTCCATTTAAAGAAAAGACAATCCTCAAAAACTCTTATGTTCAATATTTGAGTGAAATCGTAAGGAATCTTAGTGTTATTACTCCCTCAAATTCATAATTATTTCTTCCTGGGTAGGTTCTGACCTCTACTTACTAATATGACCATATCTCCCTTCTATGGACTCTAAATTGAGTGATTCCAATGGCTAACAATTCGTGAGTCATATATCTATATTTTTCATGTTAACCATTTCTTTTAATTCCTTATAAATTTTTCTCAGAAATTCAAACACATAAACTTACCTAATAGATTCTTCCTTGGTTAACTAGTTTCTGACCACTGATTACTCATTTCAACATTTTAATTAGATTTCTTACACTTAATTTAACATATTCCATCATTCTCTTCTTAAGAAAACAGAAAATCAAATTATGTATTACTAAGGGTGTTCCCAACATAAATTTCTCATAGTCTTTTTCTAGGTGTTTAAGACCATATTCATTTTATCAATCTAACCATATCCCATCACTTTTTAACTACATTTAAATATACATAACATTAGCACAAAACCCTAAAATTTTACGACCCATAGCCATACCTATGCAGAACATTCCAATCTAAGTATTCAGACATACATCACATACAAGATCAACATATAACATGATAGAGTAACATCCATGGCCAATCATCAAAGTAGAAAATATTATAAATTTCATTAAAGTTCTAGGAACAAAAACCCTTATAAATGTTATAAATTTCCAAACTTTTCTTCAAAAAGAGATATTGTAAAACCTACCTAAAGATCTTCCTAACTCACTTAGTGAATTCTTTGTCTTGATTCCTCTTGAAAGAAGAGGCAAGATTCTTCCCCTCCTTTAACTTTTCTAGCAGCTTAAGTATGAGAAGGAGGATGAGTTTTAAACCTCAAGGATGAAGAGAAAAGATGGATTCAAGTAAATATTAAGCTAACTTACCTTGAGTACTTAGTCCTCTAGACTTCTTCTTCCTTCCTCTCTTCTCCTCTCTTTCTCTCTTTTCCTTACTCTACCTTGCTTCTGTTTTTCCCTCTCCCTCACTTGGATGAAATTCTAATGTTATAAGAGTGATTTTTACTTAAATAAATTATTAAGTGGTCATTCACTTATAATTATTGGTCTACCTTATCACAATTAGGATGCACTTGGCTACTTTTTGAGGAAAGACAACTCATGTTCTTGTCTTCCTCTCCATTAGTAAAGATATGCATAGCAAAAGGAGATTTGTATTTGAAAATCATGATAAAATTTTCTTAAGACAAGGGAAAAAGTCCCTTTGATTTAGGGATTCATTACCTTTTTCTTTTATCTCACTAAAGTATGATATGTTTTCCTTTCTAAGTGGCAAATTTTCAGTCCTTGAGTCTTGCTTACTTGGCTGAAATTATTTGTGTAAGATAGGGATGTTTTGTTCTAATGCCATATATTATTACCAAATATATCATCACATGACTTGCTGAAATTATTAATGTAAGATAGAGATGTTTTGTCCTAATGCCATGTGACCTAATTTTGATTATTATTATACTACTATTTCATCACATGTTTCTTATTTTTTCCTCTTGGATTTGGGTTCATTCTTACCCATTTCCTTTGCTTTGGCTAAAATTCTACATTTCATGGAGGGCTTGGTCACATTTTTATGATTTTTGGGCTATCGGTTCAACTTCTATATCCTAATCCAAGTCTATGTTATATCTTTTACTTGAACTATTCAATTGACTTGCTAGAAACTCATGTGAAGTGGGAAAACAAACTATGTGGAGTGTCCATAGTTGAAGGTCCAATGTATGGTTAGAGATGTTAAACTTAGAAATTTTAGCTCTTGAATTAGGGAAAATTACCTTAATCGAATCTTCTTGAAATTTTAAGACCTCTACTTACTTTCAAAAAATTATCTTCCTTACCTAAGAATTTTGCCTCTCTTTAGGATATTATTTCTAATTTTTCCTATTAGGTTTTCTCTACCTATTCCTTTAATGTTAAAAACATTTTCTATCCATACACATAAGGTTTTCTCTCTTTAGATATCTAAATTTTTTTTAATAAGTTTTATTTCCTCAATTAAATATTTATGTACCTTTATTAATAAAAAAAATTAAATTAGAAATGTTACATTTTTCTCCCCCTAAAAGAAATTTTGTCCTTAAAATTTTAGAAATTACCTAATAAGAACAATTGCGGATATTTTTTTCCGCATGACTTCTTCTAACTCCCAAGTTAATTCTTTCAGAGTCAAACCTTCTCATAACACCTTAACTAGGGAATGATTTTATTCCTCAATTGCTTCACGTCGTTGTCCAATATAGATGCTGGTACTAGCTGGTATGTCATGTTCTCCTTTATTTGAATTGGTTCGTCCTATATTATATGTGGAAATCTGGAAGATACTTCCGGAACTGTGATACATGGAAAACATTATGCAGGTTGGACAAATTAGGTGGGAGGGCAACTTGATATGCTGACGTCCCCACTTTCGTTGAAATTTGGTAGGGTCCCAAAAATTGTTGATTTAACTTTCTGGTCTTGAGAGACCTATCAACTTCAATAGTCGAGGAAACCTTTAGAAATACATGGTCTCCTTCCTCAAAATCCAGAGGACTATATCTCTTATCATAGTAACTCTTTTACTGACTCTGAGCTATAAGTATTTTGTCTCGTATAATCCAGATTTGTTCAGTGGTTTGTTGAACTAGGTCAAGACCAAACAAATTCTTTTCTCCTACCTCAAACAAACAGAGTAGAGATCGGTACTTCCTACCGTATAAACCTTCATAGGGGGACATCTTAATACTAGAGTGATAGCTATTATTATAAGTAAACTCTATTAAAAGTAGGTACTTATCCCATCCTTTACCTTGTTCTATCACACATGCCCTCAACATATCTTATAATGTTTGAATGGTTCATTCTGTCTGCTCGTCAGTCTGAGGATGGTAGGCAATACTGAACTGCAACTAAGTTCCAATAGCTTCGTGCAACGCCTTCCAAAACCTCGGTTCTCTATCAGAATCAATATTTAAGAGAATTCCATGTAGTCTAACTATTTCTTGGACGTACAACTGAACCAATTTTTTCAATGAATAGTTAATATTTATGGGCAAAAAGTGAGTAGATTTGGTTAATATATTTATTATTACCCAGATAGAGTCATGTCCAACTGAAGTCTTAGGTAAGCCCACCACAAAGTCCATCGAAATACTGTCCCATTTCTATTTAAGGATCTTAAGAGGTTGTAGAAATCCTACTGGATTTTGATGCTTTACCTTCACCTTCACCTTCTGACAAATTAAACATTTCACCACAAATTCAGCAATGTCCTTTTTCATCCCTGGCCACTAGTACTTCTTCTTTAAATCCTGATACATTTTAGTGGATCCAGGATGGACTGTGTACTTACTCTAATGTGTTTCTTGTAGGATCTTAGTCCTCAAATCTTGTTCTTGAGGGACACAAATCCTTCCCTGATATATGGTTACTCCATCTTCTGAGAAAGAAAAATAATCTTGTTCTTTGTAATCCTGTAAGTATTGGTTATGAGATTAAACCTCTTTAATCTGGGCTCTAAGGTCACACTCTATACTTAACCCATTGATGATTAGTTTCTTTAGAGTAAGAGTATTGGCCAGCTTCAAATTTTGAAACTCCTCTAGCATCTACATCTTATACACCATCATCTAACCTATGCGCAGAGATTTTTGACTCAAGGCATCATCTGCAACATTCGACTTTCCTAGATGATACTTTATCTCAAACTTGTAGTCATTGAGAAAATCTACCCATCTTTATTGCCTTATATTTAACTCCTTTGGATCAAAAAGTTACTTAAGACTCTTGTGATCAAAATATACTTCAAATATTGTCTCGTACAAATAGTGTCGCCAAATCTTTAAGGCAAACACCACTGCTACCAATTCAAGATCATGGGTTAGATAATTTCCTTCATGGGGTCTTAGCTACCTAGAGGCGTAAGCAACTACTCTTTTGTCTTGCATCAGCACACACCCTCACCCTTTCTTTGAAGCGTCACTATACACTTCAAAATGTCTTGTAGAGTCTGAAATAATTAAAACAGGAGGAGTGGTCAATCTTGTCTTAAACTCCTGGAAACTAGCTTCACATTGATCAGTCCATTTGACAGGAGTTCCCTTCCTGGTCAATTTAGTCAATGGCAAGGCTATAAAGAAAAGTTTTGTATAAACCTCCTGTAGTATCCTGCCAAATCCAAGAAACTTCTTACTTCTGTAACCGTCTTTGGTCTTTCCCACTAAATCATTGCTTCTGTCTTGCAAGGGTCTACGGCTATCCCTCTATTAAAGATGTCATGTTTGAGAAACTTCACCTCTATCAACCAAAATCCACACTTTTCTAATTTATAATACAACTTTTTCTCTTTTAGCACTTGCAGCACGATTCTGAGATATTATTCATGTTTTTTCTCACTCTTAGAGTATATCAAGATGTCATCAATAAAACTACCACAAATTGATCTAGGTAGGGTCAAAAAATGTGATTAATGTAATCTATGAAAATTACAGGTGCATTTGTCAACCAAATGGGCATTACGAGAAACTCATAGTGCACATACCTAGTCCTGAAGGCTATTTTTGGCACATCCTCCTCCTTGATCCTAATCTGGTAGTATTTTAATGTCAAGTCAATGTTAAAAAAGATGAAGGCTCCCTTCACTTGATCCAATAAGTCATCTATCTTATAGAGAGGGTACTTGTTTTTAATAGTCACTTTATTCAGCTGTCTATAGTTTATGTATAGTCTTAGACTCCTGTCTTTTTTCTTAAGAAACAATACAGGAGCTCCACAAGGTGATATACTCGGTCTAATGAATTGCTTGTCTAACAATTCCTCCAACTGTTTCTTGAGTTCTTATAGTTCCTTCGAGGCCATTCTATAAGGTGCAATAGAGATAGGCCCTGTCCCAGGTAGGAGACCAATAGAGAACTCTATCTCTCTCTCAGGAGGTAAGCCTAAAATATCTTGTGGAAATACTTCAAAAACTCATTAGCTATTGAAATTTCATTAAGCTTCAGTTTGAATTCTAGGTTTAATAAACACAGGAGAATGTAACCAAGTAATCCACTCTTAAACTTCTGATTGACTTGATTGGCATTTAGTATAAATAATTGCATCTTGTCTTGTTGAGTAGGAGGTAGAAATTCAACGATCTTGGTGCAACAATTTAGCAAACTCCGATTTTTAGACATTCAATCTAACCCTAGAGTGACATAATACCTCTTAAAAGTAGATAGACGAGGTCTACAGAAAAAGTTTTCTCCTAGATAATGAACTGATAGTCTTTATATACAGAGGAAGTTAAGACCCTTTTCCCCTGTGGGCGTTACTACAGATAGCTCATAAGGGGTTTCAAAAATAGGATACTGAATCTCCCTAATACATTCTTCTGATATAAATGAATGGCTAGCACCGGAGTCAAACAACACCATAAGAGCAAATCCATAGATGTAGAACGTATCTTGAATCATTTCAGAGGATTGAGCTACCTCTTGGCCGCTCAGGGGGAAAACCCTTCCTATCACCTAAGGTCTCTATTCTGGCTACTTTCCCACATTTTGTGAGGAATTCTTTGCAAAATGACCCTTTTGTCCACATTTGAAGCAAACATCTAGTCCCATGTAGCATGGTCGGTTACCATGCATACATCCGCACTTAGTGCACTTGACTGTGGCAAAGTCTTATTGGAAAGTTCGGGGACCTGCAGTCAATGGCCTTTTACCAATTCCATATGCTCATCCCTTCACATTTTTGCCTGGGTTGAAGAAAATTTTCTTACTCTTCCACAGGTTTCACCTCAATTTTTCATCTTCCACTTCCCTTAAACTCTTCTCCAAAAATTTAGATTTATTTATAAAGGGCACAAACTCCCTCATTTCCAAGGCTATCACCGTATTCCTAATTTTGGGTTCAATCCTGCTTCAAACTTAATAGCCTTCCATGCTTTATCAGGGTTAAATCTCAGGTAAAAAGATAACTTAAACAACTCCTCGAACTTAGTGATGTATTCGTCTACTAACATGTTACCTTGTTAGAGTTGGAGAAATTTGATCTCCTTCTCAACCCGCACAGTACTTGGAAAGTACTTCTCCAGGAAAATATCCTTAAACACTTGTCAGGTGATTTGCCTCCTCTAGTAGGTTGGCAGCTCTCTGGCCCCTCGTCAACAACACTCAGCTTCATCCTTCAACATATATACAGCACAGGTAACCTGTTGCTTATTAGTGCAGCCTATCAACTCAAAGATCTTCTCCAATTCCTTTATCTGCCTTTTAGCTACCGTTGGGTCATAGCCACCTTGGAAAGAAGGTGGTCTGATTCTAAGGAACTCAGATAGGCCATTATCATTTCCAGCTACTTGGTTGTTTGCATTATTTTCTCCATTTAGGTTGTTATTGTTTTGGAGATGTTACAGAATTTGATTGGTGGCTATAACTTGGTCTCGAATTGCTGTAGCTAAGTTATGTAGGGTTTCTTTCGCATTATTTGTAGGGTTCCTCCTCATTGGTGCCATATCCTACTGTGGCAAAAATAAAGTTATGCTGCTATTGAGTTGATCAAGCCCAATAGTTAATTCAACAATATTTACAGCAGTCATAACACCACTTCGACAAATAGATAGGAAACACTAGTAATTTCTAACCTATATGAAATCACTGATCCCCCACATAATATAACCACAATCATACTTAAGACACTATAAGATCGATTCAGATAACCATCCACCTACTGGCCATCTAGGATTGACCTCCTCTGATACCAATTATGTAACAACTCTATTTTTATAGGATGTATATATATTTATAAAATTCCATGAAGTCTTTACCTCTTTACTTCTAACTATTTAACTTATAATAACATTCAATTGAATTAACCAAGCATAATTAAGGTTTATGGTATACCATTAACACTGATACAATTCTAGGTTCACATACACATCATTAATTAAAAATGTATGTACAAAAATCAAACACATATATGTCTACATTTTATTCATCCATATTGATTAGTTATGGGGATACGGGTGTAGGTGGTTGTACATTCACTAGGATCTTAGCCAACTCGACCCAACCTACGCTAAAAGCTGGTCATTGAGAATAACTGCATAATTAGTCTTCTGAATATGATATGAAAATATAGTGAGAATTAAATCTCAATAGGTTCAACAATAAATCATAATTATAATCAATATAGCTCATCATATCATGTTCATCTGTATAAGCTATAGCAAATACCTTAGGTCACATGAATGTACTTTATCTATGCACATGAAAATCGTGCAGTAATGACATGTATGACATGAAAAACTATTTTCAGAACATCATATGATAGTTATCAACTTATTTTCATATCAAGCTACCCTGGTCAGGGTGAGTACTTTCTACTCTCTGGTACGGGCTTTTCTCGCTCCGTCCGACATGACACACTTTCTCCTTTTTTTTTCAATAGCATAATCATAGTCGTGAGTAGAGTATCCCTTACAGGTGCACCACACAGACCGCCATGTGACCGTGCTTGTTTCATTTCTTTTCTTTTCACATTAATAGCCAAAAATATGATTCCAATAATAAGTATGTTCATTTTACTTACATGCCATAATTTATAATCAAAGTATAATCATTACCAAAAATCATTGGTAAAATGCAATTATGCCATGCACATAATATTTTCAAATATCACTTTATAATATATTTCCATGTCAAAATTACACACTTAAATGGTAAGGAGTTCATGCAATGACAATGGCTAGGGCATACACTAGTTATTTATTATTTTTATTTATAAGATTCTTCTTCTTTCTTAAATATGATTTCCATGTCTCACTAATCAAAGCATAACTCTCTCATTTTAACTTCGATTGAGGTGATCGTGGTGTCCATTTAAAGTAAAGACAATTCTCTAAAACTCTTATGTTTAACATTTTAGTGAAATCATAAGGAATCTTGGTGTTATTACTCCCTCAAATTCAATATTATTTCTTTCTGGGTATGTTTTGACCTCTACTTACTAATCTAACCATATCTACCTTCTATGGACTCTAAATTAAGTTATTCTAATGGCTAACAATTTGTGAGTTATTATCTATATTTTTTTTATGTTAACTGTTTCTTTTAATTTCCTACAAATTTTTCCCAGAAATTCAAACACATAAGTTTATCAAACAGATTCTTCCCTGGTTAATTAGTTTTCTAGACTACTCATTCTTCCTTCCTCTCTTCTAATTTTTTTCTTTTATTTTCTCACTCTATCTTGCTTCTATTTTTCCCTCTCCCTTACTTGGACGAAATTTTAATGTTATAAGAGTGGGTTTTGCTTAAATAAATTATCAAGTGGTCCTCCTCTTATAATTATGGATCTACCTTATCACAATTAGGATGCACTTAGCTACTTTTTGGGGGAAGACATCTCATGTTCTTGTCTTCCTCTCCATTAGTCAAGATATGCATAGAAAAATGGTATTTGTATTTGAAAATCATGATAAAATATTCTTAAGACAAGGGACAAGGTCCCTTTGATTTATGGATTCATTACTTTTTTCTTTTATCTCACTCAAGTATGATAGGTTTGCCTTTCTAAGTGACAAATTTTCAGCCCTTGAGTCTCCATTGCTTTGCTGAAATTATTTATGCAGGATAGGAATGTTTTGTCCTAATACTATGTATTATTATCTACTATATCATCACATGGCTTGCTGAAATTATTAGTATAAGATATAGATGTTTTGTCCTAATTCCATGTGACCTAATCTTGATTATTATTACATTACTATTTCATCACATGGTTCTTATTTTTTCCTCTTGGATTTGGGTTCATTCTTGCCCATTTCCTTTACTTTGGCTAAAATTCTACATCTCAAAGAGGACTTGGTTACATTTTCATGATTTTTGGGTTATCGATCTAACTTCTATATCCTAGTCCAAGTCTATGTTATATCTCTTGCTTGGACTATCCAATTGGCTTGTTAGAAACACATGTGAAGTGAAAAAAGACTCTATAAAGTGTCCATAAGTGAAGGCCCAATATATGGGTGAAAAAATTACCTTAATCCAATCTTCTTGAAATTTTAAGACTTTTACTTACTTCCAAAAATTTATCTTCCTTACTCAAGAATTTCGCCTCTCGTTAGGATGTTATTTCTAATTTTTTTTATTATGTTTTCTGTAACAACTCCATTTATGTAAATGTAACAAATTTTTTTTTTATATTTGTAAAATTCCATGAAGTTATTACGACTTTAATTCTAACCATTTAACTCGTAATAATAATCACTTTAACCAAGCATAATTGTTATTAATAGTGATACAATACTGAGTTTCCATACACACCATTATTTTACAAACTACACACCATTATTTTACAAACATTTGTACAAAGATACATATTAGCTCTAATCATCTATGTCGACTACTTCCGGGGACACTGGTGCGGGTGGCACCTCCACCGGAATCTCAATCACATCTATGACAGATACATCTGATATAACTGGTAGTTGCCCAAGGTAGGGCACCTCGATCCAATGTACATAAATAATAAGTGTCATAGAGAAAATCTGCATAATTATTCTTCTGAACATGATATGGAAATATAGTGATAATTAAATCCCAGTAGGTTCAATAATAAATCATAATTTACCATTAATATAGTTCATCATATCATGTTCAGCTGTATAAACTACAGAAAATATCTTTGGTCACATGAATGCATTATATCTATGCACATAAGAATCATACAGTAATGATATGTATGACAGGATTAACTATTTTCAGAATATCATATGATAACTATCAATTTATTCTCATATCAAGTTACCCCGGTTAGAGTGAGTATTTTCTCCTCTCCGGTACGGGCTTTTCTCGCTCCGTCCGACATGGCCCACTTTCTCTTTCTTTTCTCATTAACATGATCATAACCGTTGGTAGGGCGTCCCCTACTAGTGCACCACAGGGATTGTCATGTGACCGTGCTCATTTCTTTTCTTTTCACAATAATAGCCAAAAATATGCTTTCAATAACAAGTATGTTCATCGAAATATAACTATTACCATAAATCATTGGTAATCATGCCATGAACATAACCATTTCAAATATCACTTTATAAAATATTTCCATATCAGAATTTCACACTTAAGATGGTAAGAAGTTCATACAATGGCAATGGCTATGGCATATACTAGTCATTTATTATTTTAATTTATAAGATTCGTCTTCTTTTTTAAATATTAATTTCATCTCTTCATTTTTTTTATGCCTTTAGTCAATTTCTTCTTATTTATATCATTTCTAACACATGTTCTTACAAATTTATAGAGCAATTTTCTCTAATTTGATTTCTACTATTACCCTATAGTTAAAGAGGTTCATCCAGGGTAGAAAAATATTGAAAATAGGCTTCACCAGCTTCCAACATGGTTGGCCATGTTCCAAGACATGGCCATGCTTTTAAAAATACTTCAAATGTACTCAAAAATAGCTCAGAACATGGCTAACCCGTACTTGAAGCACCCAGAACACGGGCCGTGTTCTGTGACCTTTGCTCACTAATAAGAGCATAACTCCCTAATTTTAACTCTGATTGAGTTGATCTTAGTGTCTATAGAAATCTAAGACAATTATCTAAAACTATTATGTTAATCATATCAGCCAAATAGTAATAAATCTTGGTGTTATTACTCCCTTAAATTGAATATTATTTCTTCTCGGGTAGGTTCTAAACTTTACTTACTAATCTGACTAAATCTCCCACATAAAAATTTCAAATTAAGTGATTCCAGTGGCTAAACATCCGTGACACATAAATATATAATTCATATGTTAACCATTTATTTTAATTCCTTATAGAATTTTTTCAGAAATTAAAACACCGAAGCTATCCTAACATATTCTTCCCTGATTAACCATTTTCTGAACTTTGTTTACTAATCGGAACATATATACCTCATATGAACTCTAAATTGAATGATTCTAGTGGCTTAAAATCCGTGACACATATATCTATAATTCATATGTTAACAATTTATTTTAATTCCTTATAGATTGTTCCCACAAATTAAAACACCAAAGCTATCCTAACATATTCTTCCCTAATTAACCATTTTCTGACCTTTGTTTATTAATTGGACCATATCTACCTCATATGAACTATAAATTGAACGATTCCAGTGGTTAAAAATCCGTGACACATATATTTATAATTAATATGTTAACCATTTATTTTAATTCCTTATAGATTGTTCCTAGAAATTAAAACACCGAAGCTATCCTAACATATTCTTCCCTAATTAACCATTTTTTGACCTTTGTTTACTAATTAGACCATATCTACCTCATATGAACTCTAAATTGAATGATTTCAGTGGTTAAAAATCCGTGAGACATAAATCTACATTTGTTATCTTAACCATTTGTTTAAATTCCCTATAGAATGTTCCCAAAAATTAAAACGCAGAAGCTTAAAATTCTGCCACCCATAGCCATACCCATGCAGAACTATCTACACCAACCTAAGTATTCAAACATACATCACATGACAGATCAATATGTAACATGATATAGCAACATCCATGACCAATCATCAAAGTTCTAAGATCAAAATCTCATATAAATATTATAAGTTTCAAAAGTTTTCTTGGAAAAGAAATATTGTTAAACTTACCTAAGAATCTCCCTAGCTTACTTAGTGAATTGGTTTTCTTGTTTCCTCTTGAAAGAAGTAGCAAGATTCCTCCATTTCCTTAGCTTTTCTAGCAGCTTAGGTAAGAGAAGGAGGGTGAATTTTTGAACTTCAAGGATGAAGAAGAAAAATGGATTCAAGTGGAGATTAAGGTAACTTACCTTGAGTACTTAGCCTTCTAAACTTCTCCTTCTTCTTTCTTCCTTTCTTCTCCTCTCTTTCTCTCCTTTCCTCACTCTACCTTACTTCTATTTCTCTCTCTTCCTCACTTAGACAAAATTAAAATGTTGTAGGGGTGGGTTTTGCTTAAATAGACCACCAAATAATACACCTTTCATGATCATGGGTCTACCTTATCACAATTAGGATACACTTTGTTAAATTTTTGAAAAACAAACAATTTATGTTCTTGTCTTCCTCTTCCTTAGTCAAGATATGCATAGGAAAAGGAGATTTGTATTTTGAAAATTATGATGATATGTTCTTAAGATAAGGGACAAGGTCCTTTTGATTTAGGGATTCATTTCCATTTTCTTTTGTCTTAAACAAGTATGATAGGTTTGCCTTTTTAGTTGGCAAATTTCTACCCCTTGAATCTCCATTATTTGGTTGATATTATTTGTGTGGGATAGGAATGTTTTGTCCTAATGCCATGTATTATCATACCACTTGCTAAAATTATGAATGTAGGATATAGATGTTTTTGTCCTAAAGCCTTGTATTATCATGCCACTTGCCAAAATTATGAATGTAGAATCACACCACTTGCTAAATTGTTGTCTTAATGCCATGTAACCTAATCTTTATTATTATTACATTATTATATCATCACCTAATTTATTTTATTTTATTTTTCCTCTTGGATTTGGGCTTATTCCTACCCATTTTCTTTGTTTTGGATAAAATTCTACCTTTCTTGGAGGGCTTGGTCACATTTTCATAATTTTTGGGCTATTGGTCCAATTACTATATCCTAGTCCAAGTCTATGTTTTATTTCTTGCTTAGGTTATCCAATGGGCTTGCTAGAAACTTATGTGAAGTGGAAAAACTCTATATGAAGTGTGCATAGGTAAAAGCCCAATGTATGGGTAGATTTTAAACTTAGTAACTATAGTTCTTGAATTATGAAAAATTACCCTAATCCAATGTTCTTGAAATTTTAAGACCTTTACTTGTTTCTAAAAATTTGTCTTCCTTATCCAAAAATTTTGCATCTCTTTAGTATGTTATTTCTAATTTTTTTCCTATTAGGTTTTCCCTCTTTATTTGTTCTCTTAATGTTAGAAACATTTTCTATGCATATACATAAGGTGAAGAATTTCTAAGGATTATATTTCCTTATATATCTAAAATATTGTCTAATAAATTTTATTTCCTTAATTAAATATTTATGTACTTTTATCAATAAAAGAAATGAAATTAGGGATATTACATTTTCTCTCTTTCCCTATTCCCTTAATGTTAGAAACATTTTTTATGCATACACATAAGGTTTTCTCTCTTTAGATATCTAAAAATTGTTTAATAAGATTTATTTCATTAATTAAATATTTATGAACCTTTATTAATAAAAAACGAAATTAGGAATGTTACAAGCACAATTTTCTCATCTCTGCAATATTGAGTTTATCTTCATGTTTTCTCTTAATCGCCCAACATTTAGTATCATACAATATAGCAGGTATTATAGCTATATGATAGAATTTTTCTTTACCTTTTAACAGCACTTTTCTATCACAAATGACACTCGAAACCTTACTTCATTTCATCCATCCCGCTTGAATCCTATGGTTTACGTCCTCCTTTGATTCGTCATCATTTTGTATAATAGATTCAAGATATTTAAAACTTATAACTTGTTTTAATATATGGTCTCTAAGTTTTACTTCTAAAATCGTATTTGTTCGTCTTTTGTAACATCCCGTAATCTTTGTTTTTGAATAATAATGTTTTGTTATAAAAAATGATTATGTTCTGCTAAAAGCAACTATTTTTTTAATTAAAATATTTTTTTTGCTTGAAATAATTATATTGGCCTTTAATAAATTTTTGTTGTATTTTTAGAAATATTCTTTCTTTTATTATGTATAAAGATATTTATTTTGTGATTTGTTTTATTAAGATTTTTATCAAGAAAAGTCAAGATTTAAGAGTTTAACTAAAAGTTTATGAGAATGTAAATTTTTAGAAATTTTTGGGATGTTTTAGGATGAAAAACGGTATTTATATTAATATATATATAATAAAATTATATTATTAAATTATTAAATTATTATTATAATAATAATAAAATAAATAAATAAAAATAAATAAAAGAAAAAGGGGAAGGGGGAAACGAAGACGGAGACAAATGAAGCGTGCACAAATTCTAAAACCGATGAATAGTAGAGTAAATAGTGATGAATAGTAACCTTCAATTTCTCTCTAGATCTAGAGTGCCTATTGGCTTTCGATCTCCAAACTGAGGATACCACTGGATTCAGAACAGAGAATACTACGGTTTTGACAAATTAATTTTTCAAGTCAGCCGTTGAATCGCCATAGATCTGAAGTAGAGAATCTCAAAAAAAGATAAATTCTGAAACTCTTACTTAGAGACCTTCAATTGAAAATCTGACACCGTAGATATATTCAGGAGCTAGATAAACCTTAGGATATGAAATTTTTCAGCTATCAGACAACTTTTTGTTCTTGGTTAATAGTGTTTTCCAGCGGTGAATAGTGACCAAACTCCCGGAGTCATTTTTTAAATCTTTGGACCCTCCGAACACGTTTTTGAGATCTAATTGGTCAAATTTGGATTGAAAAAAATACATTTTAGGGCTGTCCAACCAGGAGCCCTACCCTATAAGTAGATACTTCTTTCTATGACTTGCCACATGCTCTTCTTGAACTATAAATGTATTATTGTTTTTGTTTATAAATTATTTATACTATTATAAATTTATGAAATGTGTTAAAATATCTGTTATACTTACGAACTAGCACATAGTTCAAGAAGAGTATGGTTTTAAAAATGAATTTTGGAATTCATTGAATATGTGGTTCTAAATGTATTTATCATTATTTGATAAAGTGAATATTATGTGTATGATACATTGATTTGTAAAGCTATATACTTGTGAAAATGATGCATGTCATATTATAAATGAAATTGAATGGCAAGCATGAAGCTCATAGGAAGTTGCTTGATAAATATGACAAGCATAAAGCTCATGAAGAGTTGTTTGATAATTTTACATGTATTTATATGTATGGATGAATATTGGCTGGTTGTATAGCTTGTGACGATACCGAATAGGGGACAACCTATTAGCCTGAGTGAGTTGGGAAAGGGTCGCTCCAACCGGGTGACAGTGGTAATGTGGGGGGGGGGGTAGGAGAGTGATGTACTCACATTCCCTCATAACTTATTGTGACTGTGGTCGAGGTCACTATGCGTATAGCAAATAAGTTATATTTTCATTGCATTTACCAGATTGCTGAGTAAGGCAGGTGCATTAAAAGTGATGATTTTATTTCTAAATCTTAATATTTTACTATAACTTATAAGTTGAGTATAACAACATTTGTTTAATGATCATATCGTGCAGCATATGGTTTTGGATATCTGAATATCCTTTGATTTGAGAATATTTGAAATATGGGTCCCATATGAATGTACTTCTGAACTGTATTTTCTATGTGACATATTTTAAAACATAAGTACATCCATATGCTGACCTAAGAGGTCATAGGAGGAATTATTTACTCACTGAGTTGTCAAACTCACTACACGATATTTTTACATTTTTCAAATGAGAATACAGAGTCTGATCCTGCAGATAGGTGATCAGTTAGGTGACATATTCTATGGGTGAGTCTACGTTGCTTCCAAGACTCACAGTTTTTAAATTATAATGTATTTGTATTCTAGAGTGCTCTAAACGCTACAGGTAAGATCCCTGTTTCTGCTATACTTTGATGTTTATAGACTTGGTATGTATATTGTGTATACATGAGAGAAATGACTTTATGGAGATTACCTGATTGCGGAAAAAAAATGTTTTATTTTACGTAACGTAAATTGGGGGTGTTACATCTTTCACTAAACATACATTCCATATATTTTGTTTTATTTCTACTTATACGAAAACCATGTATTTTTAAAGCTTGTCTCCATGCCTTTAACTTCATATTTATTTCTTCTTTCGATTCACCAATTAAGACTATATCATCTGCAAAAATCATACATCGAAACCCCAAATCTTGTATATGTTCAGTAATTGCGTCCAAAATCAAGTTAAAAAAGATATGGACTCAGAGAAGACCCTTGATGTAGTCCAATAGTTGTGAAAAAATACTTTGTGTCCCCATTTTGTGTTCTAACGCAAGTCGTTATCCTATCGTATATGTCTTTGATTACTTGAATATACACAATACGTACTCCTTTCTTTTCTAAAAGCTTCTATAAAACCTATTTTAGCACTTTGTCATATGCCTTTTCTAGATTAATAAAAATCATATGCAAATCTTTCTGCCTCCTTTGCTAACTTTCCATTAATCTCCGCAGTAAGTAAATTGCTTCCATAGTTGACTTTCTTGGTATGAAACTAAATTAATTCTTTATGACTTGAGTCTCTTGTCTTAATCTTTGCTCAATGATCTTCTCCCATAACTTCATTGTGTGACTCATGAGTTTAATCCCCCTATAGTTGGCATAATTCTGTATGTCCCCCTCATTTTTATAAATAGGGATTAAAATACTTCTCCTCCATTTATTTAGCATTTTTCTATATTTCATTATCACATTAAACAACTTAATAAGCCAACTTATGCCTTTCTTTCTTAGACTTTTCCGCATCTCAATAGGTATATTATAGGGTCCTACTGTTTTTCCATTTTCCATTCTCTTCAAAGCCTTATCTACTTCAAGCTCTTGAATTCTATGATAAAAGATATAATTATGGTCCTCCTTTACAACATTTAGTCTGTCAGAGTCACAGGTCAATTCATGTCCTTCGTTAAAAAGCCCTTGAAAGTAACTTCTCCATCATGCTTGAATATCTTGCTCCCTTACCAAAACATTACCCTCGTCATCTTTAATACATTTTACTTGATTTAGGTCTCTTGTCTTTCTTTCCCTACCCTTCACAAACTTGTAAATTTTTCTTTCCCTATCCTTAGTTCCTAAAGATTGATATAGCCATTCAAAAGTTCTACATCTCGCTTCACTCACAGCCTTCTTAGTGTTTTTCTTAGCAACTTTATATTTTTCTTTATTTTCATTATCTTTACATAAGTGCCACACCTTATAACTCTCTTTTAACCTTAATCTTATCTTGCGTCTCTGCATCCCACCACCAAGATTCTTTATCCTTTGGTCCAACGGCTCCTGATTCTCTAAGTATCTCTCTTATTATATTCTTGATCCCCTTAGCCATCTCATCCCACATATCATTAGCATTTTTTTGAACCTCCCAAAATCCCTTTTCCTCCACTCTTCTTTGAAAACTCCTCTGTTGTTCTTTTTTCAAAAGCCACCACCTAGTTTTGGGAATCGTTTTCTTGTTCTTTCTTTCTACTCTTCTCTTAACTCGTACGTCCAAAATTAAAACTCTGTGTTGGGTAGTCAAGCTCTCTCCAAGTATGACTTTGCAATTTGTGCAAAACTTTCTATATGATTTTCTTACCAAGAAGAAATCTATTTGATAGTTTGCTCCTCCACTCTTGTATGTGATAAGATGTTTTACCTACTTCTTAAAGGAAGTGTTTGCTATAGTAAACTTAAAGGCTAAAGAGAAATCCAAGATAGTTTTACCCTTTTTATTTACTTCTCCTAACCCAAAACCTCCATGTCTACTCTTGTATCCTTTAGATTCACTCTCTACATGTCAATTTAGATCCCCTTCTAAGAAAACTTTTCTCCCAGAGATATTTCTTAAATTATACTTTCTAAATCCTTCCAAAAAGTTCTCTTGTGATGCTCCTCTAATCTAATTTGAGGTGCATATACACTCACCACAAATGATTTATTTATTTTATTTTAGGTTTAAAATAAAATATATTTGTTTACCTTTTAACCACATTTTTAAATATTTCATTCTTTTTGTCAATCATTTTTATGTATTATGCATAACAATTAATTCATTTCGTTTATTCTATTTATTTTATACACCACAAGTAATTCAATCATTTTCTTTTAAGTCTAATTATAAGTTTCAAATAAAATATATCAATTTATTTTTTAACCACTTTTTTTAATTACATTTCATTCCTTTTATCCATAAATTTTATATTTTATGCATAACAATTAATCTATTCCATTTTTTCTATTTATTTTTATTTATGAAAAGTAAGTAATTATTTAATTTATTCCAAAAAATTTTTAACCTAATGGAAACTATACCAAATAATTTTTATCACAAAATTTTTAATTTTTATATTTTTCTAATAAGAAGTTTATGTTTTATTTTTTCTTCTTCTAATTTTATTATAATGGTTAGGAACATTGACTTTTTCTTTCTCCTAATTTCATTATAAGCATACAATATATCCATAATGTCATCGTTAATATAAGCACTAAGTACATATATGACAAAATAATATAATTATAATTATATAAACAAACAATATATTTGTCCTATGTTTGATGCAATACATCATATCAAAAATTATACAATTTTGGAGCTATATATCCAATATATAAAATATATTAGTAACCATTTGAAGTAATATAACATCATCTCCTAAACTCATTCAAGCAAGCACCATATGAATAGAGAAAAATGGAGGAAATATGATACATACCTTTAGTGAAAATAAAGAGTTACAAGTTGAAAATGGTAGAAAACAAATAGAATATAGCTTCAAGAGAGGAAATCAACAAGAAAAATAGAAGAAAATCAAAACAAAGGAGAAGAAATGAAAGATTTTGTGTGAGAAAAGCAGGAGGACAAAGGAGAATGAAGGAGCAAAGGAAAGTGGAGGAGGAGTTCACGGGGAGAGAAAATAAAAAGGATCTAACAACGGTTCCTTAATGAACTGTCATTAAATTTGCACTTAACAATGGTTCATTTAAAAATCATTGTTAAATTGGCACGAACCACGTGAAATAGTTAGAATGCCATGTATTTAACGATGGTTCTAACATAACTGCCATTAAATAACAATGATTATGAGTAAAATTGTCGTTAAACTTCACAAACTCTTAGGAATGATCAAACTATAACGAGAGTTTGACTAAACCTGCCATTATTTAACAACGGTTACGCCAGAACCTCCATTAAATCTATTGATTAACTATAGTTATCAAACTATCGTTAAACCTGATTTTAGCCACTATTTTTATTAACTGTGGGTAAACCTCTGTAGCGAAACCCCCTGTTTCTTGTAATGTAAGCAGATGAGTATTGAATTTGCCTTATCTGATTTAAGATTTTGAATTTTTTTAAAATCTTAATTAGACCATGATATTTCAAATACCTTGTAATTACCACTATAAATATCACCTGATAATTCAGTATTATGTTTAATCAAAAGAAAAAAATTATTTTATTACTTAATAAGGATTTTAATAAAGCAATGGAAAAAAGTGCAATAATATAGGAGAAATTGTACTTATCTACCCTGATTTATAACCTTAGTTCTTCTCTAATTTAAAAATTATTGGAATATCTCCTTTTAATTTATATATTACCTCATTACAAATAGCACTTCTCTGTCTAAATCAAATATTAAAATTGATGTTTTCAGAGTTAAACGTGATTCTTGTATTATCTAATTTATCCGAAAAAGACCATTCTACCCAAAAAGAGGGTGTAGAAATAAACTAGAGAAGGGACATATACAAGCAGATAGGTGGAGGGTATAATGGATTTTTTGGGTGGTCGAATGTTGTTGCATGTGACTTGCAGAACATCAAACTTAATATTTAATTTGGACGGATTGATACTCTTTACATGGGATATATGAATTGAAGGAATACGGCAATATATAGTTTTTAACTGAGAGAAAAAAACTGCAATTAGACTATAAATTAGAGTGAATAATTTCAATTTCTCCAATAATATAATAGAGTATATATGTAATATATATGGGCAATACGAACTTTTGTTTAATTTTACAAAGAAGAATGTCTTCAAGCTTTATCCAAGGCATTATATATAGCTAGCATAAGACATTATAGAGATATTATGAAATAATTTCAAAATAAATAATATTCACATTCAAATTTAAGAAACATATACAAATTAGAATTTGCTAATAATTATTTGAAATCACTCAACCCTAGACCCTACAGATTATATAAATTTATAATCAAACACAAGAAATTAAATCCCCATTTTGAATGCTGAACAAATAGTAATCAATTATGCTAACTACAAACGAAATTTGCCATGAATTTTAATATAACATTTTCTATATACATTGATGAGGACGAGCTACGAGCTACGAGGATGTATAAATAAATATTCTATATAGTTTTAAAGAACACTACTCTGAATATACTAAATAGCCTCATTTATCATGCATTCTTTTAGTATTATAAATGAAATTTTCGTAGGTTTGACTATTATAAAAAAATTATATATTTATTTATTTATTCATATATATGACATTAATTTAATCTAACCCCAAAAAATTGTATAGAAAGTCAAGAGGGGTAATTTTCATTCGTGAAAAATGATTTTGGACTTTCTTTCCTCATTTAAAAACAAAAATTAGGAATATAAAATTCTGTTTTATTTGCCTGTTTTCTATTTCTTTTTATTGAAAACAAGAAATACGACTAAAAATGTATATGGTAAACAGGACAAAAACAAAAATATTTTTAGTGTTTCCAAAAAGTAACCAATGGAATTTTCATATTTTTAAAAGAAAATATATCATAATTATTAAACAAAATCATAGTTATAGAAGATCAAATTGAAAATTTACATAATATATATAATTATCTATGTCAATTAAATTCAAAAATAAATATAAACACATTTTTAACTTCATAAAATAATTTTTTTTTCAAAATAATACAAATTTGAAAATTAAAATTAAAATATTTTCACAAATTAAATGTACCTTAAAATTTTAACTGTGTGTCCAAACCAATATAAGAAGGTCCATTCAGTAAGCTTTTAATTTCTTTTCAAATGGCAAAAAACCACACCCCCAATGTCCTTTCTCTTCACACACACACACACATACACCTAACTAGCTTTTAAGTTCAAATTCTGAAAACTAAACCGGCACAACACTATAACACATACCCAGCAAAAGGGTATCCTTCCTTTGTATTCAGCACTTTAGAGCATATGATAAAAGGTAAAAAAATTGTTTTTAAGAATCATAAATTTTAAAAAAACATAATTTATGGGAATAATAATTGTAATATATTTGGTTGACTTTTAATATTGTTAAAAAAAATTTAAATAACATTTTTTAAAAATCTTATATTTCTATATTTGATTATATTTAAGTTTCTTGAAAATTTTCGTGTATTTTTCAGAAATACTCCTTATCTATTTTTTAAAAAATTTATTGTTTATTTAGTTTTTGAACAAAAAATAAAATAAAATAAAAAATAACTATAAATGTCATTTTAAAATACCAAAGGTGTTCTACTTTATGCCAAAAAAGAAAAAAAAAAGACAAAAAAGACATGTAAAGTTTAAACAAAAATCATCATGTGATATCTAAAAGGGCAATTTGAACTATAACTTTGCAAACTGAGAAATAGCATCTATTTTGGGTTAAGATGCCTTTAGAGAGAGAATGTGAAATATTCTGTAATTTTTAATTTTAAATAATAATGTTTTGCTATAAACAAATATATTTTTATTTGTTTAAAAATGAGTATGTTTTACTAAAAGTAAGTCTACTTTTAATTAAAGTAATTATTGTTTTGCTTAAAATAATTATATTGGCCTTTAATAAATTTTTGTTGTATTTTTAAAAATATTCTTTCTTTTATTATGTATAAATATATTTATTTTTTGATTTGTTTTATTAAGATTTTTATTAAGAAAAATCATGATTTAAGAGTTTAACTAAAGGTTTATGAGAATGTAAATTTTTAGAAATTTTTGAAATGTTTTACAATGAAAAACGGTATTTATATGACTAAATATAAAATAAAATTACATTATTTAATTATTAAATAATAATAATAATTATTATTATAAAAAAAAAAGGGGGGAAGGGAGACAGAAACCGAAACGTAAAAATAGAAGAGAATGAATAGTGTGAATAGTAACTTTCATTTTCTTCTCTAAATCTGGAGTGTTTGCAGGCCTTTAATTTCAAAACTAAGGGTACCACTGGATTCAAGATGGAGAATACTACGATTTTGACCGAACAATTTCTCAAATCAGCCGTAAAATCGTCGTAGATCGAAAGTAGAAAATCTCAGAAAAAGGTAAACTCTGAAACTCTTATTTAGAGACCTCAAATTGGAAATCTGACACCATAGATAGATTCAGGAATTAGATAAACATTAGGATATGAAAATTTTCAACTATCTGACAACTTTTTGTTCTTGGTGAATAATATTTTTTGACGATTAATAGTATTTTCGGCGGTAAATAGTATTTTTCGATGGTGAATAGTGACTAAGTTCTCGAAATCATTTTCTTGATATTTGGACCCTTCGAACACGTTTTTGAAGTATGTTTAGTCAAATATGGATTGGAAAAGTGCATTTTGAGACTGTCCAATCTGAAGCCCTTACCATGTGAGTAGATAATTCTTTCTATGACTTACCCCATGATCTTCTTGAACTATAAATATATAATTGTTTCTGTTTACAATTATTTATACTATTATAAATTTCTGAAATGCGTTAAAATATTTATTTTACTTACGAACTGGCACATAGTTCAAGAAAAGTATGGCTTTTGAAATGGATTTTGGAACTCATTGAATATGTGGTTCTAGTATTTATCATTATTTGATAAAATGAATATTATGTTCACGGTGCATTGATTTGTAAAGCTATATACTTGTGAAAATGATGCATGTCATATTACAAATGAGATTGAATGGCAAGCATAAAACTCATGACGAGTTGCTTGATAATTTTACATATATTTATATGTATAGATGAATATCGACGAGTTGTATGACTTGTGACGGTACCGAATAGGGGACGCCCTATTAGATTGAGTGAGCTGGGGGAGGGCCGCTCCAACCGGGTGATAGTGGTAATGTGGGGGGGGCAAGAGGGTGATATACTCACATTTCCTGATCACTTATTATGACTGTAGTCGATCAGTCAATATGCGTATAGCAAATGAGTTATGTTTTTATTGCATTGACTAGATCGCTGAGTGAGGCAGGTGCATTAAAAGTGATGACTTTATCTTTAAATCTTAATATTTTATTATAGTTTATACAGCTGAACCTAACAACATTTGCTTAATGATCATACCATGCTGCATATGGTTTTGGATATCTGAATATCTTTTGATTTGAGAATATTAGAAATATGGGTCCCATATGAATGTACTTCTGAACTGTATTTTCTATGTGACAAATTTTAAAGTATTAATACATGCATATGCTGACCTAAGAAGTCATAGGAGGAATTATTTACTCACTGAGTTGTCAAACTCACTACATGATATTTCTACATTTTTCAAATGAGAATACGGAGTCTGATCCTACAGATAGGTGATCAGTTAGGTGACATATTCTATGGGTGAGTCTACGTTGTTTTCAAGGCTCACAGTTTTTGAATTATACTGTGTTTGCATTCTAGAGTGCTCTAAACTTTACAGGTAGGATCCTCGTTTCTGCTATACTTTAATGTTTATAGACTTAGTCTGTATATTGTGTATACATGAGAAAAATGACAAAGAATTGAATTGTGCATCTTTATGGAGAATATCTGATTGCGAGAAAAAAAACTGTTTATTTTACGTAACGTAAATCAGGGACGTTACAAGTTGGTATCAGAGCATTAGATTTTCCTGTGACTATCGGAGTAAAGGATTCTTTAGTAGGACCTTTAGTATGGGTATCAGCTGGACATATTTATACTTCAGGTGCTGTTGAGGGATTCTATAAGGTTTCAATTTCCTTTCTATTTCAAGTTGCAAAATTTCCTAGTATGAGATTGATTGAATATCGTGGCATCTTAAGAAGTTTCTATGGGTCAATTTCTGCTTGAAAGTGAAAGGGATATGCATCCCAGAGAATTTAAAGAATTGAGACAAATGCCAATTATGATCGTTTATGACAGTGATATCTGTTTTACCTGATTGTCTAGATATGGTAGACTTTGATATGATATTGGGAAAGGATTGATTGGCATCATGTGATGCCATTTTAGAATGTCATCTTAGGGTGACTAAATTCAATATTTTCAAATAATCTCTTTTTATGATACAAGGTTATTGTAGTGAGGTACCGAATAATCTAATTTCTGCTTTAACAGCCTATAAGTTATTACAAAAAGGTGTCAAGGATATTTGATAGTGTTCAAAGATATAGATATGAAATACACTAATGTAGATCAAGTTTTAGTGGTTAGAGAATTTTATGATATAGTTCCTAAAGAATTGCCAAGATTACCCCATAATGATAAAATATAATTTGGTATTGATTTATTTCCAAGAATCAACCAATGTTTATACCCCCTATAGAATGGTACTTATTGAACTCAAGGAATTGAAAAATTAATTGCAATGTTTGTTAGATAAGGGATTTATCTGCCTTAGTACTTTTTCTTGGAGTGCTTCACTTACATTTATGAAAAGAAAGATGGATCACTACGACTATGCATAGATTATAGACAGTTAAATAAGGTGATAGTACATAATAAATACTCATTACTTCATATAGATAATCTATTTGACCAATTACAGGGTGTTTAATATTTTCTAAAAAGTTGACTTGAGATATGAGTATCATTAATTGAGGATAAGGGAAGAGAATATTCGAAAAATTTCTTTTAGGACTCATTATGGGCATTATGAGTTCTTGGTTATGTCATTTAGTTTAACAAATGTCCTAGTTGCAATCATAGATTTAATGAATAGTAAATTAAGTCATCCTTGGATCAATTTATTATTATATTTATTGATGATATACTAGAATATTTTAAGAGTTCAGAGGATCATAAACAATATTCAAAAGATAGTTTTACCAACTCTAAGGGAGTATGGTTGGTAAAGATGGTATCCAAGTAGACTTTAAGAAAGTAAAAGTGGTACAACAATGGCTACGTTTTACTACATCTAAAGATGAAGATCTAAATCCAATTTGCGCTTCCTGTGGTTGTCTGTCGTCCATTCTATTTGAGTCATAGTTGGATCAGGTACATGAACATATGCTTGTAAAGCATCAATTAACTCCTTAGCATTTGAAGTCGATATGAGAATTAATCGTGCTGAGTGTGAGATGAACCTTTGTTCTACAACATGATCATAAAAAACAACAGACCATCAAATAAGTGATTAATATTTAACAAACCTATCGGTTTGTAATGCATATTTAGTTGTGCCCAAGAAATTATTTGGAAAATCTCTTTTAAAGTACCAAAACCACCTGGTAAGGCAATGAAGGCATCAGCATTGCTTATCATTCTAGCCATGCGCTCATGCATGGAAGCTACCCTAAACTCTTCCCCAATTGTCTTTCCTAATGTTGGATGTAGCTAGATTTGTAGGAATAATACCTAGAACTTGACATCCTCCTACATATACAGCTACAGACACACACCCCATTAATCCACGATTATCTCCACTATAGACTAAATGAATATTTCTCCTAACCAGCACTATACCTAGGTTTTGTGCAGCTTTTACATACTCTCCATCTTTTCTAGGACTAAAACCACAAAAGACACAAACATTTCGAAATTGACGGAATGTGATTCCCTCCATAGTTACACACACTTTAACTTTGAGTATGAAAGTAAAGATATTAACGTGTGCATTTATAGAACTCAGAGAAGGGCATACTTATGATAGCTATGCGAATAGGCCGGAAATAATTATAACAGCTATGTGAGTGATTGGTGGATATAAGTTAAATTGAAGGTGAAATTTTCAAAAATGACGACAAGCATGTCTATGTACAGTAATTATGATAGTCGTTCATATTAGGCATATAAAGAGAATAAGGTTAAGATATCACCAGAAATTTGTCTTTTCCTTGTTGTCCTTGATGAATCATTGGTGTCTTGATTCTTGTAGGGAAGTTGTAGGTGAGAGGCATAATTGTAAAAAAAATAGTGAAAATGCAAACAAGTTAGTTGTTGAAGAGGGACAATCAAATGATTTATTTTGTTTTTTCAATGTTCTTGCCAGTCGATTATCGGTATAATTAAGTCGACTAGCTATTTTGAAAATTTTTAATTTGGACTGGTTATTTTACAGTTGATTAATTACATTTATTTTGAAGCAATCAACTGCATCCTACTAGTTAACTACGTATTTTTTTTATTAACTTTTATAAGTTCAGAAATGTTTCTTTTTCCATATGCTATCTTTCCACCGAATACCAATATATTTAAAGTAGATTTTGGCACATATATTTAAACCTTGTGGCCACCGATTTTTGCCGATCTAACAGCTAGATTTTTGTTTACAGATTTTCAAGAATTATGGCCACCTATTTTAACTCTCTCCAATGCTTTGTCCAAACTTTTGACTTTCTATTTTGACACCGTTTATTTAATTATGCTTTTCGTCTGTTCTACTGCATTCTCTCTTATTAATGTTTGGCATTAAATGTAAAGTTCTTTTCCTTCATTATAAGAAAAGTTAATTTATTTTCTTTAAAACTCAATTATTATGATGTCTAAGTTGTTATTAGGTTAAAGTAATGAAAATTTTGAAAAAAATGGACGGATGATGGCCGTATGGTGTTTTGACGAATGTAATCAAGAGAATTAGTGGTGTTGAAGTTCTTGAGGAATAAAATATAGAAAGTAGGATTTAAATTAATCTTTGAACTCTTAATTTGGAAATATGGAGAATATTCTGAGAACCATGTCCAAAAATAATGTAAGTGATCAAGATATTTGTGTTAAAGGTTTATATCATGTTAAATTGAGTCTAGTATCTAGGATGTGAATTATGTTGAAATTGAAAATTCCTGTATGAATAATTGTTGGGAAAAAATCTTCTTGAAATGATTGGGTGAATTAAACGGAATTTATATAAGTTAGAATGAGGTGCTTTTAGATATGATAGAAGAAAGGCTTGAAATTTTTTATAATGAATTTGTTGGTGTTAATAAGAAGGTATAGAGTTACTGTGATGAGGTAAGTTGAAATTGTTAGACATGTGCCAATAGAACATAAATGTTATAAAATGTTTGGTGGATTTATTGTTACATATGTATAACATATTGATTAATGGATCTTAGGATAAAAAAATAGACGATAGATTAAAATGATGATATTCATGGGAAGATGTTGACATGTGAGAATCAAAGATGACTTGATAGAAGTCTGAAATAAGACAAGATAGCTATACAATATGAATGTGAATATGTTCTTTTATGTGTGTGTTTCCTAATATCAACTTATAAATATATGCATGCGAGCTTGAGGATATAAAGGAATGAGATATACAATGGTTTAAGAGTTCCTTACATGTATATATATAATCTGTTGAGTACTTTGTATAAAGTGAAATTGAGTAGAAAAGAAATACAAAAAATTCAATACAGACCAAAAGTTTATAAGGACCATGAATGTTGAGCACTAGAAATTATCAATTGGTGACCACATATTCTTGAAGGACTCACCAATGAAATAAGTAACGAGATTTGAAAAGAAGGTAAAAGTTAAGTTCTAGTATATATGCTATTTTGAAAACTTGAACAAAGTAGGCATAGTAATAAATTTTCTAGTCTTGCCATCAGGATTGAGTAATGTGGATACAGACTTTCTTGCATCAATGCTAAGGAAGTACTTATTAGATTTTTCTTATGTTACCTAATTCCAAAAAAATCAATTGGATAAAAATTTGACTTAAATATGAGTACAATCGATGTTTATTATTGATCGACAAGTGAAGAACTTATGGATGAAAGAAATCCCTATAGTTAAGTTATATGACAAAATCACTCAAGTGAAGATGATATATATAAAAGATATCCCCAATTATTTGAGTAATAAGGTTGGTAACTCCAAATTATACCTTGATTTTATTCCCGACATGTGGTAGGATGGGCTGAAATTCGGGAACCGAATTTCTTAAGGGGGGAAGAATGTAACATCCCATAATTTTTAATTTTAAATAATAATGTTTTGCTATAAAAAATATATATTTTTATTTGTTTAAAAATGAGTATGTTTTTCTAAAAGCAAGTCTACTTTTAATTAAAGTAATTATTGTTTTGCTTAAAATAATTCTATTGGCCTTTAATAAATTTTTGTTGTATTTTTAGAAATACTCTTTCTTTTATTATGTATAAAGATATTTCTTTTATGATTTGTTTTATTAAGATTTTTATCAAGAAAAAGCATGATTTAAGAGTTTAACTAAAGGTTTATGAGAATGTAAATTTTTAAAACTTTTTGAGACATTTTAGGATGAAAAATGGTATTTATATGAATATATAAAAAATAAAATTACATTATTTAATTATTAAATAATAATAATTATTATTATAAAGAATAAAAAAAGGGGGAGGGGAGACGAAAATCGAAATGTAAAAATGGAAGAGAATGAATAGTGTGAATAGTAACTTTTATTTTTTTTCTCTAAATCTGGAGTGTTTACAAGCCTCTGATATCAAAACTAAGGGTACCACTAGATTCAAGACAGAGAATACTACGATTTTGACCAAACAATTTCTCAAATCAGCCGTAGAATCGTCGTAGATCGAAAGTAGAAAATCTCAAAAAAAGTTAAACTCTGAAACTCTTACTTAGAGATCTCAAATTGGAAATCTGACAATGTAGATGGATTCAAGAGTTAAATAAACTTTAGAATATGAAATTTTTCAGCTATCTGACAACTTTTTGTTTTTGGTAAATAGTATTTTCTGACGATGAATAGTATTTTCGACGGTAAATAGTATTTTTCGACAGTGAATAGTGACCAAGTTTTCGAAATAATTTTCTTGATGTTTGGACACTTCGAACACATTTTTGAAGTTTGTTTAGTCAAATGTGAATTGAAAAAGTGCATTTTGAAGCTGTCCAATCTAAAGCCCTTACCTTGTGAGTAGATAATTTTTTCTTTGACTTACCCCATGTTCTTCTTGAACTATAAATGTATAATTGTTTCTGTTTACAATTATTTATGCTATCATAAATTTATGAAATGTCTTAAAATATTTATTTTACTTACGAACTGGCACATAGTTCAAGAAGAGTATGGTTTTCGAAATGGATTTTGAAACTCATTGAATATGTGGTTCTAGTATTTATCATTATTTGATAAAGTGAATATTATGTGCACGGTGCATTGATTTGTAAAACTATATACTTATGAAAATGATGCATGTCATATTACAAATGAGATTGAATGGCAAGCGTAAAATTCATGGCGAGTTTCTTGATAATTTTACATATATTTATATGTATGGATAAATATCGACGAGTTGTATGGCTTGTGATGGTACCGAATAGAGGACGCCCTATTAGTGTGAGTGAGCCGGGGGAGGGCCGCTCCAACCGGGTGATAGTGGTAATGTGGAGGGGGGCAGGAGAGTGATGTACTCACATTCCTTGATCACTTATTATGACTGCAGTCGATCAGTCAATATGCGTATAGCAAATGAGTTATGTTTTTATTGCATTGATCAGATCGTCGAGGGAGGCAGGTGCATTAAAAGTGATGATTTTATCTTCAAATCTTAATATTTTACTATAGCTTATATAGTTGAGCATAACAACATTTGCTTAATGATCATACCATGCTGCATATGGTTTTGGATATCTGAATATCCTTTGATTTGAGAATATTTGAAATATGGGTCCCATATGAATGTACTTCTGAACTATATTTTCTATGTGACATATTTTAAAACATAAGTACATCTATATGCTGACCTAAAAGGTCATAGGAGGAATTATTTACTCACTGAGTTGTCAAACTCATTACATGATATTTTTACATTTTTCATATGAGAATACAGAGTCTGATCCTGCAGATAGGTGATCAGTTAGGTGACATATTCTGTGGGTGAGTCTACGTTTATTCCAAGACTCGTGGTTTTTAAATTATAATGTGTTTGTATTCTAGAGTGCTCTGAATGCTACAGGTAGGATCCCTGTTTCTGCTATACTTTGATGTTTATAGACTTGGTATGTATATTGTGTATACATGAGAGAAATGAAAAAGAATCGAATTGTGCATCTTTGTAAAGAATATCTGATTGCGAAAAAAAAACTGTTTATTTTACGTAACGTAAATTGAAGTCGTTACAGAGAGAGAGAGAGAGAGAGAGAAATTTAAGTGGTATGGAATATAAGTGGAGAATATAATTGTCATTTTACCTTACAAAAATATTTTGACCTTCATGGGAATCTTCAATTCCCACCACATACAGTGGCATTTGATTTATATAAGGTTTTATTTTCAAAAAAATTACATTTCTAGGATTTTCAATCTCAAGAATGAGATTCTCCAAAAAATTGAAAAATTTGTTTAGTTATTACTTCACTTTCTGAGGAATAATTTGCTATTGAGTTAAAAGAGTAGAGGGCAATTAAGTCATGTCACCCAAGGTACTAAATTTCGTTTCGAGGTACCATTTCGGTGACTCTAAAAACGGAAACATTTCGAAACGTTTCGGAAATTTCGAGGAAACGGAAGATTTTTTAAGAAACGTTTCAAATAATTTCAAATAATATTTTTTAAAATTTTAAAAGATTTTAACATAATATTAATGATATAGATATATAAAATTATATTAAAATTAATTTGAATTAATGTCTATAATTGAATAGTAAGTAAACATACTACTATAGTAGGGACTTCAACTCAAATCCTAATAGTATTCAACAATAATCTCTCTATTGTATTTATCTCTCCATCTTCTTCTTAACTCTTTCGTGACATTTATATTTAAGTCTCTTTCTCTGTCGACCATAATTCTATCTCTATCTTTAGGTATATTTTTCTCTCTTTGCCTTTCAATATCTCTTTGTATCATTTTTGTAGTTTCCTCTTTAAAATAAAGATAATGAAGGAAAATAATGTCATAAGAATAAAGGGGGAGAGTATGAAGTTAATAAAAGTGTTGTGACTTGTGAGAGAAAATAACTTAGTATTAGATATGATATAATGCTATTTTCATCTACTTTTATATTGTCAATTTTTTTATTTTTCAAATTAGTTTAATACTTTTTCATCGAAACAAGAGTATTTCCATCGAAATAACTCGAAACAAGAGTATTTCCATCGAAATAACTCGAAACAAGAGTATTTCCATCGAAATAACTCGAAACAAGAGTATTTCTATTGAAACAACTCGAAATAAGAATATTTTCACCAAAATTTCCATTGAAACAAGAGTATTTCCATTGAAATAATTCGAAACAAGAGTATTTCCATCGAAATAACTCGAAATAAGAGTATTTCTATCGAAATAACTTGAAACAAGAGTATTTCTATTGAAACAATTTGAAATAAGAGTATTTTTACCAAAATTTCTATTGAAACAAGAGTATTTCTACCGAAACATTTCAAAACATAGCAATTTTAATTGAAATAGAATAATTCCTTAACAAACACTTCGTTTCGTTTCGATAACTCCGTTTCGCATTGGTGACTCAGGAAATGGAAACGTTTCGGTCGTTTCGAGGGAAAAGAAAGGAAATTTAGTTCCTTGATGTCACCCCTCAAAATTTTTCTATTCTTATGGCACTCTTTAATTCTCACCCTCACAAGTGGGAATAAATTTTGTTTCTTTTTTTTTATAGATTTTCATTCTCGAAAAAAATTTATTCTCAGAAATGAAAATTTATCTCTGATACTAAATGTGAGAATTTTTTTTTTATATCACTTTCTCAAGAATCCTAAAATGATAAGTGATGCCAAACAGTACTTACGTGGGTTTTTTTTTGTGGGAATCTATCATAAAAACCACTTTTAGGAATTGAAATTTTTTTAGAATGATATTTTAAAATTTGACAATAAATAAATTTTGCATTCTCAAATTAACATTTTTAAGAATCTAAAATAAAACATTCTATCAAACGCGCCTTAGATCAAAGCAAAAACATCATAAGATTGAAAATAAACGGCAGCAGAGGAAATGAAACTACGGATTACTTGAAAATTTGCATTTTTTTCAATGGCCGCAGTATGAACTGTGAATTGTTATTGGGAAAAACTGAAGCAAACTGCAATTCGCAAACCCTAAACAATGGAGGAAGAAAACGACAAAGGAAGCAGACCAAGCTGCTTAGTAACACTAATATATTCTTTCTGTCTTTTCTTCTGGTTAAACAGGCTACATTCTGTAAATCTATGCAACCTGGAAAGCTTAAAGGGTTAGCCTATGGCCAAGTTCTTTCTCTGGTATTTTTAATATTTAACTATGTAAAAACACAATAAATTTCAATAAACAATATAATCCAACATAATCATTAATCAAACTGTGTAAGAAAGTAAAAACACAATATACAACAACAATAAAGCCTTTTTCCATTAGGTGGGATAATAACACAATATACTACTATAAAAAAAATACCTATAACTACAGCATATAAAACATAAAAACTAAACCTACGGCTCCAAATATTATCACCTAAACCAATTCAACCTTGTTTTCTACTTCTAAAGATCAATCTTATAAATATCATCACTAGATATAATTAAGTTCTTTAACAAAATAGATGAATCTATTCAACAATATTGTACATATAGAGAAAGTAGAAAACATTTAAAAGCTTCTTGATCAAAGGGTAAAATTGCTTTTAGAAACAAAAGTGGAGCCGAGTATAACTTTTGAAATAAGGAGGAGTTGAGTGTAATTAACCAAATCTCAACAGAGATTATGTAATTTATGCTACATTTAGGGTAAAATTAATTGTTGAAATTGCATCAATCTCATGGTTAGAAACTTGCATCACCATGCTGTAAGAAAGGATCAGAGTCGGCCTTAGTTGATTTGGAAACTCCAAACAAAAGAGTTGGTTCTAATAACTTGCACGAAGATGACAAGATGGGGATATCTTGAATGACCATATGTCTAGCAACAAAAATTATATAGGTGTTACTAATGAGCCAATTAATTTAATAGTATTAGAGTTGTCTTTAGGAACGAGGATTTGAGTTCAAATTCTAGTCAGAGCCAAATGAGTCAAAAATCATATAGGTGTTAAGACAGAAGTGTATAAGAAAATAAATACGATAGATTATTGAATAACAAAATAATTTTTATCAGCATGATTTATTGCTTGAAATATTAATTAGACTAACAATTTAAATTATTTCAATTGAAAATGGTTTCAAATAATTTCCACTTAAAATTATTGGACCAAATGTAACATCCTTAATTTCGTTTCTTTTATTGATAAAGGTACATAAAAAATTTAATTAAGGAAATAAAATTTATTAGACAATATTTTAGATATCTAAGGAAATATAATCCTTAGAAATTCTTCACCTTATGTATATGCATAGAAAATGTTTCTAACATTAAGAGAACAAATAAAGAAGGAAAATCTAATAGGAAAGAAATTAGAAATAACATACTAAAGAGATGCAAAATTCTTGGATAAGGAAGATAAATTTTTAGAAACAAGTAAAGGTCTTAAAATTTCAAAGAACATTGAATTAGGGTAATTTTTCCTAATTCAAGAACTATAGTTACTAAGTTTAAAATCTTTACCCATACATTGGGCTTTTACCTATGGACACTTCATATAGAGTTTTTCCACTTCACATAAGTTTCTAGCAAGCCCATTGGATAACCTAAACAAGAAATTAAACATAGACTTGAACTAGGATATAGTAATTTCACCAATAGCCCAAAAATTATGAAAATGTGACCAAGCCCACCAAAAAAGGAAGAATTTTATCCAAAGCAAAGAAAATGGGTAGGACAAGCCCATAATGGGTAAGAATAAGCCCAAATCCAAGAGGAAAAATAAAATAAAATAAATTAGATGATGATATAATAATAAGAATAAAGATTAGGTTACATGGCATTAAGACAAAAATTTAGCAAGTGGTGTGATTCTACATTCATCATTTAGGCAAGTGGCATGATAATACAAGGCTTTAGGACAAAAACATCTATATCCTTCACTCATAATTTTAGCAAGTGGTATGATAATACATGGTATTAGGACAAAACATTCATAGCCCACACAAATAATATCAACCAAATAATGGAGATTGAAGGGCTAGAAATTTGCCACTTAAAAAGGCAACCTATCATAATTGATTAAGACAAAAGAAAAATTAAATGAATCCCTAAATCAAAGGGACCTTGTCCCTTATCTTAAGAACATATCATCATAATTTTCAAAATACAAATCTCCTTTTCCTATGCATATCTTGACTAAGGAAGAGGAAGACAAGAACATAAGTTGTTTGTTTTCCAAAAATTCAACAAAGTGTATCTTAATTGTGATAAGGTAGATCCATGATCATGAAAGGTGAATTATTTGGTGGTCTATATAAGAGAACCCACCCTTACAACACTTTAATTTCGTCCAAGTGAGAAAGAGAGAGAAATAGAAGCAAGGTAGAGTGAGGAAAGGAGAGAAGAGAGAAGAAGAAAGGAAGGAAGAAGAAGGAGAAGTTTAGAAAGCTAAAGGTAAGTTTAACAATATTTCTTTTTGAAGAAAACTTTTGAAACTTATAATATTTATATGAGATTTTGATCTTAGAACTTTTATGATTGGTCATGATGTTGCTATATCATGTTACATATTGATCTTGCATGTGATGTATGTTTGAATACTTAGGTTGGTGTAGATAGTTCTGCATGGTTATGGCTATGGGTGGCAGAATTTTAAGTTTCGGTATTTTAATTTCTGAGAACAATCTATAAGGAATTAAAATAAATGGTTAACATAAGAATTAAAGATATATGTGTCCCGGATTTTTAGCCACTGGAATCATTCCATTTGGAGTCCATATGAGGTAGATATGGTCTGATTAGTAGTCAAAGGTCAGAAAATGAATCATCAGGGAAGAATATGTTAGGATAGCTTCGGTAATTTAATTTCTGGGAATTATTGGTAGGGAATTAAAATAAATGGTTAACATAAGAATTAAAGATAAATGTGTCATGGATTTTTAGCCACTGGAATCATTTCATTTGGAGTCCATATGAGGTAGCTATGGTCTGATTAGTAGTCAAAGGTCAGAAAATGAATCATCAGGGAAGAATATGTTAGGATAGCTTCGGTAATTTAATTTCTGGGAATTATTGGTAGGGAATTAAAATAAATGGTCAACATAAGAATTAAAGATATGTGTGTCATGGATTTTTACCCACTGGAATCATTCAATTTGGAGTTCACATGTGGTAGATATGGTCCAATTAGTAAGCCAAGGTCAGAAAATGGTTCATCAGGGAAGATTATGTTAGGACAGCTTTTGTATTTTAATTTCTGGGAATTTTCTTTATGGAATTAAAATAAATGGTTAACATGAAAGTTATATATCTATGTCTCATGGAAATATACCCACTGGAATTATGCAATTTGGAGTTCATATGAGGTAGATATAATCCGATTAGTAAGCAGAGGTCAGAAAATGTTTATTCAGGGAAGAGTATGTTATTAATGCTTTAGTTTTTGAATTTTTGGGAATATTCTGTAGGATATTAAAATAGCGCGCCAACATAACAATTATAGATATATGGCTCATGGATTTTTACCAACTGGAATAACGCAATTTGGAGTTCCAATTTGGGAGATATGGTCTAATTAGTCAGTAAAGGTCAGAACCTATCCGAGAGGAACTATCATGTACTTTGATGGAGCAATATCACCTTTGTTTCTTAATTTTTCGCTACAATGTTCAACATAATAGTTTTAGATAATTGTTTTATCTTGAAATAGACACCAAGATCACCTACATCAGAGTTAAATTGAGGGAGTTATGCTCTGATTAGTAAGAGAAGGTTAGATAGGATGAAAACCTGCATCAAGAAAATAAAGAAATAAAATTAGTATTTAAAAAAGAAGATGAATCTTAATAAATGACTAGTATAGCCATAGCCATTGCCATTGCATGAACTTACTACCATTTTAAGTGTGTAATTTTTAACATGGAATTTACCCTAGTACTCATATAAATTTACAAGAAGTTTTGAAAGTGCCGGTTTTATTTGAAAAATCTTAGTATGCTCCGTGGTTGCAGTATTTTCACATCAGAAAAGAATTATTCTAGTTACTGGAAAACAAAATTGTGATTTGTGAAAAGTGCATGTCTAAGGAAAGCTCTGGCAAGGAAAGACATGGTACTTAAGCGTGTCCATTAGTGACCCACCTCTCTTTCCTGGGAACTTTTCTGGTGCGCTGTTTACAGACTACAATTACTATCCAGTTACTAAGGTATTAGTATGGAATTTTGACATGGAAATGTTTTATAAAGTGATATTTTAAATGGTTATGTTCATGGCATGATTACCAATGATTTATGGTAATAGTTATATTTTGATGAACATACTTGTTATTGAAAGCATATTTTTGGCTATCATTGTGAAAAGAAAAGAAATGAGCACGGTCACATGGCAATCCGTGTGGTGCACCAGTAGGGGACGCCCTACCAACGGTTATGATCATGTTAATAAGAAAAGAAAGAGAAAGTGTGCCATGTCGGACGGAGCGAGATAAGCCCGTACCGAAAAGTAGAGAATACTCACCCTGACCGGGGTAGCTTGAAGTAAGAATAAGTGGATAGCCATCATATGAAATTCGAAAAATAGTTATTCATGCCATACATGTCATAACTGTATAATTTTCATGTGCATGATAAAGTGCATTCATGTGACCTAAAGATATTTTCTGTAGTTTATACAGCTGAACATGACGTGATGAACTATATTGATGGTAAATTATGATTTATTGTTGAACTTACTGAGATTTAATTCTCACTATATTTCCATATCATGTTCAGAAGAATAAATATGCAGATATTCTCTATGACACTTATTATCTCTGTACGTTGGATCGAGGTGCCCTACCTTGGGCAACTTCCAGTTATTTCTGATGTAACTGTCGTAGATGTAACTGAGATTCCGGTGGACGTGCCACCCGAACCAGTGTCCCCGGAAGTAGTCGATATAGATGATTAGAACTAATATGTATCTTTGTACAAATGTTTGTAAAATAATGGTGTGTAGTTTGTAAAATAATAGTGTGTATGGAAACTCAGTATTGTATAAATTAAATAAATGTTATATTGAGTTAAGTTGTAACGAGGTAATAACTTCATGCTATTTATAAAAAAAAAAAATTACATAAATGGAGTTGTTACACCAAACATGCTAATTGCTATAAGGATAAATACAAATGTACGTGGAAACATGAAATTGTAAACTGAGTTGAAGTATAAGAATGTAGAGGAGTAGTAATCTCAATCATACGGAGAGTCAAATATATGTCCAACAAATAAATAATGTCAAATAAGTATGGTATATAATTACTTATTTTATCTATATATAATTTTTTTTATTTATAAAATTTGTTAATACGTACTCCTTGCTTTATATAAATCACTTTTAGATATTACCAAACAAAGATAAAAATAAATAAATACGTAAAATTAAAAATATCAATTATTATGTGGGGTGATAGTTATAGCACTTTTACAGTTGTATGTATAATGATTAAAGAGAAATTACGTAATTAAATTATATAAATTACACTGGAGTTCAACAGAGAAAGATTTGCTTAAATAAAGGAATGAGGGTTTATTTTTTATTTTTATCCAAACATTTGAAGCCTAAGAAATAGCAAATTTAGTATTTTTGTTGTTGTTTATTTCTGTTTTTTTAATATAATTTACTAAGGGTTTCCCTCCAGTCAAAGAGTGAAAGACTAATCTCTTTTCACCTTTGATTAAAGCATGGGTTATACCTCTCTCTAAAGTGGCATTTCAAAGACTTGAACCTTTTTTATATTTTGAAGTTTAAACAGCCGCTTGTTACTGCGACTAGTCAACCTTAGATTATTTATTTATTTTTCTATTTTAGATAAATAAAAATCCTAATGTGGAGGAGCGACATGTGTCTTAGAACAAATTATCTCAACGAAGGGAGATTAGATTTTTATTTGTTTGTTGTATCTAACTTGTCAATATCAATATCATGATCGTTCCAAATAAAAAATTCAGATCTATATCATAGCATTACCACAACAAAAAAAGAAAACACGAGATACAAGGACGTCGTCAAATTTTAAAGAATGACACGAGACAATAAAATTTTTACGAATTCAGTGAAATCACGAATACGGAGATATATTTAAAGGGAGATAAGGTTTTTATTTATTTATGTCGTATCTAATTTTTAAATACCAATATTATGATTATTCCATATAGTTCAGATAAATACCAATATTATGAATAAAGAGTTTATTAAAAAAAAAGATGCGGTTGCACATCTTGGAGATTGAAAATGCTCTTCTGCCAGAAATCCAAATAACTATTTCTTGCTGTTATTACAATGAATCATTGATGAACTTCTTCATGTTAAATGCTTTATTACTTTATTTTTAGCATCGGTGGTTTGGGTTCTATTTTGTTTAGTCTTATATACATATTTATTATGAGTATTACAAGTATTTAAGTTGTGAAGATAAAATGAAAATTATTTATGAAATATTTATATCCTAATTAAAAATTTTAAATATATAATATTATAAAATTACTAAAAATATAAACTATTTGAAATATTTATGCATAAAGAAAACATAATGAGTTGTTAATATATGAGTTATTTAATAGAAAAAAATCAAAATTAGTTATATCTGTAACCAATACTTTATGTATTTTAAATAATATTGCAACTAATTTTAAAAATTTTATATTAAAAACTAAATATATTTTTGTCATGCCCCAATTTAATTAAACGTGAATAATACAACTAACTAATAACTTTACCCTTATTTATTTGTATACGACTTCACAATATCACATATCCAAAAAATATTATACGTTTACAAGTTTTCACTATAGTTAATTATACATGCCAAAACTACACTTAACAATATTACAGTAGAAACAGGGATCCTACCTGTGGCGTTTAGATTATATTCTAGATTACAAGGACACAACATTTTAAATATTTTGAGCCTTAGAAGCAACGTAGGCTCACTCAGAGAATATGACACCTAACTGATCACGTAGTTGCAGGGCCAATCTCTATATCTTTATTTGAAAAATGTGAAAATATCGTGTAGTGAATTTGACAACTTATTGAGTAGATAACACCTCCTATGACTTCTTAGATCAACATATGGATGTACTCATTTATTAAAATTTATCACATTGAAAATTACAGTTCAGAAGTACATCTATATAGAACTCGTATTTTTAAATATTTTCAGTTCAAATCACATTCAGATATCTGTAACCATATATAATACAATATGATCATTAATCAAACATTGATATGCATTAAAAATATTTCTTATAAAAATATTAGGAGGATCTCATATCAAAACCACCATATCAGAGTTCAATCATTTCTGTAATTTATTGGTGTAGGATTTGCCTATACTTAACATTTCAGTCAAGGTTTACCCTACTACCATTCAAGAAGACACGCGAAAAGACTCTAATATGGACAATTTTTCAAGCACAAAGTAAGGGAAGACAAATCACATCTTATATAACAGGCATCTCGCCTAGATAAGAGGCATCCCGCTCTCCATCACATAACATATCCCGTGTGTTGGCTCTCACATGAGGCTAGCACCACCCTTGCTAGCTGAGGTATCAAGGTGCACCAGGGCTAACATCACCTGCTATTAGCAGACAGTGTTTCTAATAGGATTCCTCCACAAATTATCATATGCATATAATTCAAAACAGAGCTTTTAGTATAATACATAATTTCAGTCTCAATACATCTTATCTGTTATAAATTACCTAATCAGGGTTTACCACATATACATGCCCTTTCTTGAGGCAATCATATAACTTATAAATCAATGGCACGTGCATAAATATTCATTTAATGAGAAATGCATGTAGTATCAAATATACCATGAGTTCAGAAATCTATTTTTAAATCTATACTCTTCTTAAACTTTATTTCAGACTGTAAATAATTCAGATAATTTAATCCATTTCAGAAACATATAAAAGTGTAAATATCTTATAAACATACTCAATTACACTTTAAAGATCAAGAAGAGTATATGACAAGTCATAAAAAGTATCATCTACTCACAAAGTTAGGGTTCCGAGTTAGACAACTCCAAAATCCATGTTTCCGGTCCGAATTTGGCAAAATAGACTTCAAAATTGAGTTCGGAAGGTCCAAAAACTTTAAAAATAACTCTGGATTTATAAAATTTGGCCTTCAAGAGTTCGGTCAATGCAAGTCAATGCAACAGGGCCCAGATTCACGTGTTACACGCACCACTAGAAAGGCTGCATGTGGGCGTCACTCGTCGAGGGAGATGTGGCGCGTGCAAGGGAGGATGGTTCTGAAATTTGAGATTTTAAGGTTTCGGCACCTTTTTAGGTGATTTTTCCTCTATTTTCTGGCCAATCTCCGGCCAATTTTCTAGAAACCAATCTGATGGATTTGTACAACTCTTCGTCTTGAATCCGTTGGTGGTGGTGGTGTCAAAATTCAAGGTCTGTAAGCAGTAGAATCTTAAAGAGAAGTTTTAGAGTTTCGAGAGAGAAAATTTAGAAGAAAGAGAGAGAATTCTGGATTTGTTACTTCTTGGATGACTGATGTTTTTAAAATATCCAGTAGGACCTTTTTGTAAAAATTCAATTTTAAAGGGAGGTTTTTGTAAATTTTTCTTATTTATATTTTGACTATGAAACTTTTAAGAAATTATATTTTTACCTCGAAACGTAAATTTTTATATTTTCATTATAATTTTTTAATTTATGTAATAAATAAATATATTTTCAACGATTCTTATTTTTATTTTTAAAATTTTTTCTTTTATTCAATTTTTTTAATTTAAAATTCTCTTTAATTTTTAAAATTATTACAATTTTAAACTAGTATAATAAAAAACTCAATCCTCATAGTTAACTTTCTTAACATCTTTTTTTTAATGTGTTGGGCTGGGTATCGATTGTGTGAGTTTTTCGCATTAAAATCCTTTCAGGTTTAAAGATAAGGCAAGGATGAAAATTTTGCACAGGAAACAAGGAAAAATCATCCTGTTGTCAATCCTATTAATGATTTAGGGACAAGCAAAAAAATCATTGGTGACTAACTAGTTGGTAGTTGGAGTGGTAGTCCTTAGTGAAGTGACAACTTGTGATGGGCGGCCATGGATGTTGTGGTGGTTTTAAGGGTTATTTAAAAATTGACAAACGTCACTGGCTGAAGATTCATATGATTAAAAAAATTTGAGTTATGTCAAATTTTGGATTGGTCAAAAGTATAGTATTAAGAAAGTTTCATAAATAAAAAAAAGCAAGTGGCTATTTAATCATTTAAAATTCTGGATTAGATTTGAGAAAAACTTGATGGCTAGGTGCTTTCAGCGACAAAACAATGGGTAATTCAGAATTACAAAATCAGAATTCAGACATCAAATATTTTAAATTTTCTCAATTGTAATTATATTTCACTACGTGCTTTTTCATTCTTTCTTTGCCTGAATGATAAACCTTACGAGAGGGCCTATATTATTAGTATTAAACTGTTAGGTAAGTTGAGCATACAAGCAAATTTTGGTAGTGTTCAAGTGACGTTTGTGTAATACAATGTTTTAGCAGTTGAAAATAAGATTTTTCCATGTGTGATTTTTTTTATAAGAAAAATAATAGTAATAATAGATTAGTTCGATACTACAGGTCAAAGCACTAATAATATGTTTGAAATTCCAGACAGATAAGCCAATGTCCAATTCAATGGACTGTATCTAAAGATTATTATTTCCTTAAAGAACGTTAATCAATTAGCTCTTGGGTGATAGCAAATCTCTTTGAAGAGGGTTGAAGACAGGAGATTCCTACCTTGCACATGAAGAATATAAAGTCTTAAGACGAATCTTTTCAACTAGTTGAACCAAGTCATGTAGGCCACATGTGTGATATTTAAATTTAATTCATTAACTTCTTTTTGTTTACAAGAATATGCTATTCCCATTTCTTTTGAGTAGTATATTCAATATTTTATTTTTAATAAATTGAATTTCTATTTACTATGCATTACAAGTACAGTTGCGAGTGCTAATTGCAATTGAATTTCTTATTCTTCCAAAGAAAAATAGCATTTTGTCACTATGATCTTTGAATGCAATTGCAACTTCTCTCTTAACCTTTAAAGTTTTGCAATGTCCACCTTATTATTTTTTTTTATTGCAATTTTCCCTCGGCGTTCCAAATGCACAATTAAGTATAACTTTTGAGATTGTAAAACTACCAAATTACCCTTCAATAAGAAAATTATAAATCAATTTGTTTGGCCTATCTTTCTGTTATTGTTCTTCTTCTTCATGTCTCTACTTTATCTGCATCATCTCCAGCACTGAAGCTGAACGATAGGCATAATGGGAGAATTTGGCTTTGAAAGAAAACTTCATCTGTGGCACCCATTTCTGGTTCTTTGGAAAAAAGACCATTCGATAAGAAAAAATAAAATTCTTCTTAGGTCTTAATGACCATAGTATTTGCTTTTCTCACTTGATCCTATTCTTTGATCAAATTATCTAGAAGATCCCACAATGACAATGCTTATTCATCTTCTTCTTTGTTCGCCTACTTCTCCACTTGATCAAAGTTGAAAGCCTCTTGCTTTCCTTGAATACTGTATGTTGCCATTTCATGAAAGGTACAAGGTTGGTTCAAAAAATGTTAGGTATTGAGGCAAGGGTGGAAAATGATTTAAATGAGATTAATATTTTATATTAAGATAAAGTTATTTGAACAGGGAGGAAGAATAAAGGATGTGGGTGACAGAGGGAAAGAGAGAGACAAGTGGAATATGAAGAGAAGTAAATTGAAGTGCAGATGAGCACTGAAGTAAGAATTTAAAATAGAAGTTAGTGTAGGCAACCTAAAATAGTGCCTTTTCCTTGTTTAGGATTGAAGAAAGGAACTATGTAATTTGGGTTATGACTGACCCAGCAAGGCTATGGATTGGCTCATCAAGAAGGCAAAATTTTCCATTGACAAGCTTCCATAGCTTCCTCCATGGAATCCAACTATTGAATAAGCTCAAGAAGCATAGCATAATAGAGGCTCGAGCTAAATGGCTATGGCGGAATAGTCAGAGTTCCAGAGGCAATTGGGTGAGAGCCTAGATACCTATTTGAGGTTTCTTCCATTTCTAATTGACATTGTCAATACCATAGCTTTTTTCCTCACTATCTCTGCAACTTCCTCCATCAATTTTTAGAACTGCCCCTTTGGTATAATCTATAGAAATACCAACTCAATCGAAGATCTTGCCTATCTCTTCATTTGTTGGCTACAAATCAAACACTTTCAAATGACCAAACTGTTGGAATATTTTATAGTAGATTGTCATTTAATTAATTATTAAACCCAGTACATATTGGGCTGTTATAATCTTGTGTGGACTGTGATAGGTGGACCGCATAGGAAAGTTGGGCAGAGGCCCAACCTACAACCTTTTGGCTGTTAGTTTTTGTTCCTATCAAAAAGCTGATTAAGTCAGTGAGAGAAAAAGATAATTTAATTTATTTAATTATTTGTTAATTATTTTTGAAGTGGTTATTTTTTTGATTGATTCTTCTGCATGTTGATACATTGTGCATAAGAATCAGTTTTATCAGCCAGACTATACAACTCTCTATTCTATTTTCTACATCAATCTATCTCTCTGTACTCTCTCTGTAAAACTACAGAGGTCCAATAGGTTATGATTCTACCTCTCTCAATCTATGGATTCTTCAGGTATGCTTACTTAATTATTCTTTATTACTCTAATTTTTTTATTGAGATATTTACATCACTTGGTATAAGAGCATAGCTTGTAATATCTTAATTTAATTTTAGTTATGTTAAATTGAAAATTCCCTTTTGAATCTGCTATGCAATTTTTCGTGCAATTTCCTGTTCACATGTCGATTTAACTGGAAGAGAAAGTAGGTTAATATTTTGAATTCACGTTCAATATCTTTGCAACTAACCTTTTAGGATATGCCATTAAAACCCCAATTATGCTTCAAATCTAAATGCTCTTGTCTGATATTATGTATTGTTGTGTTTGTGGAAAAAACTTGCGATGGGTTTCATGCATCTCAACCATCTTGGTTGTTGTAAAGCATACATTTCATCGCAGGTATGGAAGAGTAGGAAACAAAATTATCATGCAATGAAGTTTAAGTGGTGTAGGAATTCCTCAAAACTAGACCCATGCACAGAAAAATCATCCATGAATACTTTCAAAAATTGCTCTACCATGTTAAAAAATATGCTTATCATACAATGCTAAAATGTAGCAGGTGCATTGCATAATCCAAATGGCATTCGACGATAGGCAAATGTTCCAAAAGGATAAGTGAATGTGGTTTTCTCTTGATCCTCAAGTGTAATAGGAATTGGTTGTAACTAGAATATCCATCAAGAAAGTAATAATATGCATGTCCAGCCAACCTTTCTAGCATTTGGTCTATAGAGGAAAGTGGAAAATGGTCTTTCCTTATAATAGCATTCAACTTGTGGTAGTCATTACAAACATGCCACCTGGTTTGTACTCTAGTGGGAATCAATTCATTATCCTCATTCTTGACTATAGTAATGTCAGATTTCTTAAGAACTACCTGAACAGGACTAACCCATGCACTATCAGAAATTGGGTAAATGACATTCACATCAAGAAGTTTAATCACTTCAGCTCTCACAACCTCTTTTATGTTTGGATTCAGATATCTTTGTGGCTCTCTTGAAGTTTTACCATTGTCCTCCAAATGTATCTAATGAATGCAAATTGATGTACTAATACCTTTAATGTTTGTTATTGTCCACCTTATGGCTTCACTATGCTCACTAAAGACTTTTATGAGTTCCACTTTCTGTTCTCTATCTAAGTTAAATGCTATAATAACAGGTAAGGTCTCAGAGGGTCCTAAAAATACATATTTCGAAGAATTTGGCAAAGGTTTTAACTCTACCTGAGGAGGTTTCTCCAGGGATGGTAATAGAACAGACTCAAAAGGTGTAAGTGTCTTTGTTTTAACTTTTCATTCATTGGTATCCATCAATGGAGTGGCCTCTAATAGGAAATTTACTTCATTGATTAAACAGTCTTCGTCTATGTCCATGTTAAAGTGGGCCAAACATTTTTCTAAAGGGTCATCATTAATAGAACTTAAAAATGACTCATAAACTATACTCTCAATCATGTTGACCTCACTCAAATCATCAATGTCCACAAGTTGACGAGAGATATTAAAAACATTAAGTTCCACAGTCATATTTTCAAAAGATAAATTCAAAATTTCATTTCAACAATTAATGATTGCATTGGATGTTGCCAAAAATGGTCTACATAAAATGACTAAAATTTGTATCTTTGTATTCTCAATAGGTTCAGTGTCAAGAATAATAAAATATATTTCAAAGTAGAATTTATAAACCTTAATGAGTACATCCTCTATGACACATCTAAGAATTTTTGTAGACCTATCAGCTAACTGAAGGGTTACTGGTGTAGGTTTCAACCTTTTTTTTTCAAGTTTTGCATACACAAAGTACGTTAGTAGATTCACACTTGCTCCTAGATCAAGTAAGGCTTGGTTAATCACATGGTCACCTATAACATAAGAAATTGTAGGACAACCTGGATCTTTATACTTGACAGGAGGTTTTTGCTAAATTATGGAGGTCACTTGTTCAATCAAAAATGCTTTCTTTGAAACATTGGTTTTCTTTTTCACCATGTAAAGATCTTTCAAAAAATTTGAGTAAGCGGGTACTTGTTTAATAGCGTCAAGAAAAGGGATGTTAATGATTACTTGCTTAAACATCTCTAAAATATCGCTATATTGAGTACCTTCCTTATTTGTCTCAAGTCTTTGTGGGAATGGAGTTTTAGGGGCACAAAGAATATGTTCACTTTTATTCTCACTTGAGTCATTAATTTGGGGTTCATGCTGACTCTGTTCTTCAATTTCTAGCATGTGAACATGATTATCAATACCTTTCCTAATATAAGGGTTGTTATAGACTTCACTTCCTCATTCGGATTTGTTGATGATCCTACTTCAAATTGATCCTTAGGATTATGAATAGGTTAACTGGAAAATTTTCCTTTCTCTCTCTCTCTCCTACAATATTTTCTATTTAACCCAATTGTGTTTCAAGATTTGAAATAGATTGAATGTGAGATTGTAAAGCTTGTTGAGTTGATTGCATGAATTACTACAAAGTATCTTTCAAAGAAGGTTTTCTTTGTTGTGGTACCCTGAAAGGAGGAGCATGTTGAGGAACTGAAGGGTATGAATTGGTAGGGGCAAATTGTTGCCCACTTTGAGTCATTGATGGCTGATTTTGTCTCCAAAAGAAGTTTGGATGATTCTTTCAATTCAGATTATATGTAGGTGCAAATGGGTTGTTTGATGACTTCCCATAAGATTGAAAAGAATTAGCTTGCTTAGAGAATGTCTCTTAATAAGCTAGTATGGATGGACAAGATTGTGTAGTGTGAGATGTACTGGAACATAAGGCACATGCTTCTTTCCTAGTATTGGTAGAAGAATTTAGAGTATGGCTTAAAGTTAAAGTTTCTACCTTCCTAGTAAGATTGGCTAAGGCAACTCTCACATATGTATCATCATTCACTTCATAAATTTCTCCTCTTTTTGGGGTTTGAGACTTCTTATCCCTAAGATCTATGCAGTTCTAATATTGAGAATTTTTAGATAAAAATCCTAAGGATTCTCAAGCTTCACCCTCATTCAATTGTAAAAATCTCCCACCATGCATGCTTTGGATCATTTGGCGGTTTGATGAAGTTTAACCATCATAGAAATATTTTATCAATCTTCAAGTTTCAAAAACATGATAAGGATATTTCAAAAGAAGATCATTAAATCCTTCCCAACATTCAAAAAATTATTCACCCTCTTTTTGAAAAAAATCAAAAATTTCTCTTCTAAGGGCATCAGTTTTAGACATGAAATTTTTTTTGTTGAAAACTTATTTACCAATTAGTTCCAACTAGTAATAGTTCCTGTAGGAAAGGAGTTCAACCAGGTTTTAACTTTATCTTTTAATGAAAATGGAAACATTCTAAACCGATTGACTCATCATTGAAATTTTAAAGCAAAATGTTGAGCAAATTTTAAGAAACTCTTTAATATGCATGTATGGATCTTCTCTTTCCAAACCATAAAATGATGGTAAAAGTTGGAGTATGGCTGGTTTGATTTCAAAGTGGGTTGCAGTAGTTTGTGGTAAAACTATGTAGGATGGAGTATTGGCTATGACAGGTGAAAAGTACTCCATAAGAGTTTTCTTATGCACAACATGTTCTTCCATTTTTAATGATGATCCAACATAATTTAATGTCTTCACTGTACAATCAATGGTTGACCCTAAACTTTTCTTAACCAACCATTTATCTCTATCACGTTTCCAAGTAGGCATAAACTAAAAAAAATTGCTTCTTAATTATGAAAAGGAATCTAACCACACAATGTCAACAAAATGCAAATACCACAAAAAGATAAAAAAGAAATCACAAAATTATACAAATTCCTTTTTTTAATTGTTAGTAATAATGGTTAGTATTTAATCAGTAGGCTCCCAGGAAAATATGGAGGAATCACATTGGTTTCACTTAAAACCAATACTTCTTAGGCACTTTTATCCTTGTTGATAGAATCAACCAATTTTATACACTCAAATTACTGCAAGAATTTTCAAGCAACAATTTTAAAACAAATTACTATACACAAAATAAAAAAAAAATTTCTAAATTATAACTAGTGGAAGAATTATACTTACTTGGATCCAAATAACCTTTCCGTCCCTATCCTCGGCAACGGTGCCAAAAACTTGTTGTTTTAATTAAAACTCGTAAACATATGAATCTATTAGAGCATAGATTTAGTGGTATGCAAGGTCGATTCCACAGGGATTGCCAATTGAGAGAAAATTTTAATTTAAATCCAAAATAAATAATTCTAACCTAGTTGCCAATGTCTTGTTTTGTGAGAAGAATATAGAACAAAATATGCAAAGAACTCATATAATGAAATTAAATAAAATTGTATTTGGCACACCCTAATTTAATGGAATACAAATAACACAACTAACGGATAAATTTACCCTTATTTATTTACATACGGCTTTACTATATCACATATAAAGAAAAATAACATACGTTTACAAGTTTTCAGTATAGCCAATTGTACATGCTAAGTCTACACTTATCAATATTACAGTAGAAGCAGGGATCCTGCTTGTGGCGTTCAAAGCATACTCTAGATTACAATGACATAATATTTTAAACATTGTGAGTCTTGAAAGCAACGTAGACTCACCTAGAGAATATGACACTTAGCTAATCACGTAGCTGCAGGGTCAAACTCTATATCTTTATCTAAAAAAATGTAAGCATCATGTAGTGAGTTTGACAACTCAGTGAGCAGATAATACCACCTATGACCTCTTAAATCAATATATAGATGTACTTATATATTAAATTTTATCACATCAAAAATTATAGTTCAGAAGTACATCCATATGGGACTCGTATTTTCAAATATTCTCAGTTCAAATCACATTTAGATATCTGTAACCATATATGATATAATATGATCTTTAATCAAAAATTGATATGCATAAAAAATATTTCTTATAAAAATATTAGGAGGATCCTATATTAGAACCACCATTTAAGAGTTCAACCCCTTCCGTACTTTGGTGGTACAGGATTTGCCAATACTTAGCATCCCAACTAAGGTTTGCCCTACCACTATTTAAGAGGGCATGCAAAGGGACTTTAATATTGGCAATATCCCCAAGCACAAAGTAAGGGAAGGAAAATCACATCTCATATATCTGGCATCTCGCTCAGATAGGAGTCATCCCGCTCTCTATCACATATCAAATTCCATGTGTTGGCTGTCATACGAGGCTAGCACCACGCCTGCTAGCTAAGGTATCAAGGTACACCAAGGCTAACATCACTTGCTATTAGCAAACAATGTTTCTAATAGGATTCCTCCACAAAAATTATAATATGCACATATCCCATATCATTTAAACAGAGCTTTCAGTATAATATAGAATTTCGATCTTAATACAGCTCATCTGTCATAAATTTTTCAATCAAGGTTTATCACATATACATGTTCTTTTTCAAGGTAGTTATATAGCTTTATAAATCAATACCACGTGCATAAATATTCACTTTACCATATGATGAGAAATACATTTAGTATCAGATATATAATGAGTTCAAAAATCTATTTTCAAAACTATACTCTTCTTGAACTATATTCTATATTGTAAACAATTTAGATAATTTAATCTATTTCAGAAACATATAAAAGTATAAATAACTTATAAACATAATCAATTATACATTTAAAGATCAAGAAGAGTATAAGGCAAGTCATAGAAAGAATTATCTACTCACAAAGTTAGTGTTCCAAGTTAGACAACCCCAAAATCTTTATTTCCAATCGAAATCTAGCCAAATAGATCCAAAAAATGAATCCGAAGGTTCCAAAAACCTTGAAAATGACTCAAAATCTGCAAAATTTAGCCTCCGAGAGCTCAATCAATATAGGTCAACGCAACAGGGTGTTAGGACACGCGCTGGACGCGCCATCGCAGGGGCTGCGCATGCGCGTCACTCGCCAAGGAAGAAATCTTTGTTCAATTTTAGTTGATTTTTTCCTCTATTTTTCGGCCAATTTTATAGAAACCAATCGGATGGATTTGTTGAACTCTTCGTTCTAAGTCTGTTGGTGGTGGCGGTGTTAAAATCCGAGGTCCGTAAGCGATAGAATTCTAGAGAGAAATTTTAGGATTTCGAAAAAAAAAATTTGGAGGAGAGAGAGAGAAATCTAAAATTTTTAGCTCATTGGTTGACTGAGGCTCTAAAATATCCCGAGGGACCTTTTTGCAAAAAATTAAGTTTTTAAGGGAGGTCCTTACAAATTTTTCTTATTTACATTTTGACCCTAAAACTTTTAAGAAATTGTATTTTGGTCCAAAAATGTAAATTCTCATATTTTCTTTATAATTCTTCAACCCATGTAATAAATAAACATATTTTCAACGGCTCTTATCACCATTTTCAAAATCCTCTCTTTTATTCAAAATTTTCTTTAATTTAGGATTTTCTTTAAATTTTAAGACTATTACATTCTTCCCCCTTAAGAAATTCGGTTCTCGAATTTTATTACCATAGTTGCAAATAAACACTAATCTCAATTTTCAAACAAATGTGGGTATCTGGCATGAATATCATCCTCTCTTTTCCAAGTAGCCTCCTCAGAAGAGTGATTTTGCCATATCACTTTCACTGTAGGTATTTTTTTTTAATTCAATTCCTTTACTTGTCTGTTTACTATTTCTATTAGTTGTTCCTCATAAGTGATGTCTTCCCATAAATAAATCTGTGGGCACTGTACAACATGTGTAGGATCCGGTAAATACTTTCGTGGCATAGACACATGAAAAATTGGATGGACATTACCCAATTCAGGGAGTAAAACCAAACGATAAGCTACTGAGCCGATCCTATCTAGAATTTCAAATGGTCCTATGTACCGTGGACTTAATTTCCCTTTCTTCCTAAATCTTACTACTCCTTTCATAGGAGATATTTTCAAAAATACATGTTCACCTATGGAAAATTCCAATGATCGACATATATTATCAACATAGGCTTTCTGTCTACTCTGGGCTGCTAATAACCTTTCTTTAATTAATTTTACCTTAACCAATGCATCTTGTACCATATCAGGCCCTAAAATCTTAGCTTTACCCATCTTAAACCATCTGATCGGAGAACGACAATGTCTACCATATAATGCCTCAAAAGGGGCCATTTGTATACTGACTTGGTAGCTATTATTATAAGCAAATTTAGTTAGCGCCAAAAATCTTTCCCAACTACCTTGAAAGTCTAGCACACATGTCTGTAACATGTCTTCCAATATTTGGATGGTTCGTTCAGATTGTCCATCTGTTTGAGGATGGAATGCAGTACTAAGATTTAACTTTATGCTCAAAGCTTCTTGGAAGGCTCTCCAAAAACGAGCTGTAAACTGTGGTCCTCGATCAGAAATAATTGATATTGGCACTCCATGAAGCCTCACTATTTCATTCATATATAAACTTACATATTGAGTTACGTTATATGTGGTTTTCACTGGTAGGAAATGTGCTAATTTAGTCAACCTATCAATGATCATCCATATTGAATCAAACCCTTTTGGTGTCCGCGGTAACCCCATAACAAAATTCATAGTTATTCTTTTTCATTTCCATTCAGGTATCTCTATATGCTGATATAGTCTTGCAGGTCTTTTATGTTAGACTTTTACCTGTTGGCAAGTTAAGCATTGAGAAACATAATCAACTATGTCTTTCTTCATACCTTCCCACTAATAAATTTCTTTTAGATCGTTATATATTTTAGTTATTCTAGGATGAATGGTATATATAGATCTATGGGCTTCATCTAAAATTTCTTTCTTAAGTTCTTCTTTATCTGGTACACACAACTGCTTACCCAATCTCATAATTCTTTCAGGGTCTACAGTAAATTCAACTTCACTACCATTTTTCACCTCTTCAATTTTCTTGCATAAATAGGTATCCTATTTCTATGCCTTTTTCACCTGCTCAATCATAGATGATTGAAATTGTATATGGGCCAATAATATCCCAGGCTCCTTCACTTCCATTACTACCCCGTAACTTTCCAAATTATGCATTTCTTTAACCAACGACCTCCTTACCACTGTGATATGAGCCAAAATACTCATAAACTTCCTACTTAATACATCAACCACTACATTGGCCTTACTTGGATGATATAGTATAATACAGTCATAATCTTTAAGTAATTCCATCTATCGTCTTTGTCTCAAATTAAGATCTTTTTGTTGAAAAATATATTTAAGACTTTTATGATTTGTATAAATTTCGCATGTCTCACCATACAGATAATGCCTCTAAATTTTGAGAGCAAAAACTATTGCTGCCATTTTCAAGTCATGAGTCGGATAATTTTTCACATGTGGTTTAAGCTGTCTAGTTGCATATGCAATGACTCAACCATGTTGTATCAACACACACCTTAATCTAATTCTCGATATATCACAATATACTGTGTATCCTCTGGTACCTGAAGGAATAGACAGTACTAGCGCTGTAGCTAAGCATTCCTTGAGTTTCTGAAAAATTCTTTCACATTCATTTGACCAGTCAAACTTTATTCCCTTCCTTGTCAACCTTGTCAAAAGAGCAGCTATTTTTGAAATTTTTTTAATGAATTTGCAGTAATAGCCTGCTAACTCAAGAAAACTACGAATATCTGTAATTGTCGTAGGGTATGGCCATTGTTGCACCGCTTCTACCTTTTTTAGATCAACTTGAATACCATCCTTGGTAATCACATGCCTTAAAAAATTAACACTATTAAGTTAAAATTCACATTTTGAAAACTTGGCATACAGCTGGTGTTCTCTTAGGGTTTGCAAAGCTATCTTTAAATGTCACTCATGCTCCTCTGAACTCTTTAAATATACTAGGATATCATCTATGAATACAATAACAAATTGATCCAAGAAAGGTTTAAATACTCTATTCATCAAATCCATGAATGCAGCTGGGGCATTTGTTAAACCAAATGGCATTACTAAGAACTCATAGTGCCCATACCAAGTCCTAAAATAAATTTTTGAAATATCATCCTTCTTTATCCTCAATTGATGATACCCAGATCTTAAATCGATTTTTGAAATACATTGGACACCCTGTAACTAGTCAAATAGATCATCTATACGAAGTGATGGATACTTAATACGTATTGTCACTTTATTCAACTGTCTGTAATCAATACACAACCGTAGCGATCCATCTTTCTTTTTCACAAATAGGACTGAAGCACCCCAAAGAGAAGTACTAAGGCGTATAAATCCCTTGTCTAACAAGTCTTTTAGTTGGTTTTTCAATTCCTTGAGCTCAATCGGTGCCATTCTATATGGGGGTATAAACACTGGTTGAGTTCTAAGAAGTAAATCAATACCGCATTTAATTTCTCGTTCTAGGGGTAACCTTGGCAACTCATCAGGAAACACATCAGGAATTTTCTAACCACTGGAACCTGCTTTACCTTGGTGTACTTCATTTCAACATCTTTGACTACTTCTAAATACCCTTGACATCCTTTTTGTAATAGCTTATGAGCTGTTAAAGTAGAGATTAAGTTACTAAGAACCTCACTACGATCTCCTTGCATCAAGAAGGAAGATTCTCCAGGAATGTTAAACTTAATCACCTTAAGGTGACAGTCTAGAATGGCATGACATGATGACAACCAATCCATTCCCAGTATCATATCAAAATCTACCATATCTAGAACTATCAAATCTACAAGAGTCTCCTTATCTTCTATCAAAATCTCGCATGATTTATACACATCATTTACTGGTAAGAATTTTTCCATTGGAGTAGCAACCATGAAAGAACAATGTAAACTAGTAAGATATCTATCCAATTTCTTAAGAAATCAGGGTGATATATAAGAATGAGTAGAACCAAGATCGAATAGTACATATGCTCTATGGGAACATATTGATAATGTACCTGTTATAACTGCATTTGAGGCCTGAGCATCCTGTTGTGTCAAGGCAAAAAAATCGAGCTTGTTCTCAACCTCGGCTTCCTGATCCTCTACCAGTACCACCACTATTTGCTTGAACTGAAGCTGCTTTATTTGGTCGTGCTGGTACAGATGCAGGGGGTGATGCTGGTTGTATTGATGCTTGACTAAAATTTCATAATTGTGGACAATTCTTCATCAAATGACCTACTTGTCCATACTTAAAACATGCACCAGTTTCTCTACGACACTGTCCAGTATGAGGCCTGCTGCAAATGGGACATAGTGGAATTGATCTTGAATCCTATTGGCTAATAGGTCTCATATCTCTTTGATTTATTCTTTGCTTATTGATATTAATAGTTGTCTAGTTAGAGCTACCAGATCCTGTTTGAGTTAAATGCTGTGGATTTTGAAATCTTGATACTTTGACATTAGGACTATAATTAGTCTGGACATTACTATCTCGATCTCTCTTTCTTTTTCTTAGACCTTCTATGTCTACTTGCTCTCATTTTTTCATCATTCTAGCACAATCTACAGCTACTGAATAAGTTGGAAAATGATTTATCTGAGGACCCACTGATTTAAACAATGGACGTATCAATCCTGAAACAAATCTCTTAATTCTATCTTTTTTAGTAGGAATCAGATATGGTGCATATCTAGACAATTGAGTAAAACGGATGTCATATTCAGAAACTTTCATGTTCAGTGTTTGTCTTAATTCTTCAAATTCTCTGGCCCTCTTGTCCCTTTCACTCATTGGTAGGAAACGATTCATAAATACTTCCGTAAATTCATCACACTCCATTGGTGGTAAAGTAACTGCTCTTCCTTGTACCAGTGTCTCAAACTAAACTTGGGCCACATCTAATAGTTGAAAGGCCACTAGTTCAACAGATCTTCTAGTGGAACACCCCAAAGTTCTAAGAACTCGTTCCACAGTATCAATGAATATCTGTGGGTCTTCCTGAATATCTAACTAAAAAAAAGTCAAGGATTTTAACTTAAGGAATTGCGGTAATGTCACCTCAATCCCTATGAACTTGTCATCTTGCTTAGTTGTTCTTCCCAGTTCTTGCGCTTTAGGAGCATTTTATAGTGGCTGGCCATCCCTTCTGCCCTGTTCTACTATAAATCCAGCCAATGTCTCTAAACTCCTATGTATGCCAGTAATCATATTAGCCGATCTATCATGTGGCTCCTAAGGGGTTTCTACTCTCTCCTCAAGAACTCTATCATATACATGGGCCTATTCATCATGTCTCAGGGTTCTCATACCCCGTACACGCCCTCTGCCTCTGCCTCTTCTTCTAGGTAGACCTCTACCACAACCTCTTTGTACTAAAATTGTAGATTGGGCAGACTCTTCTGTAGAGGGTGCACAATCTCCATCTTCTCTAGTAACAGCTTTAGTTCTTGGCAGAATCATAGACTATGCAGGACAAAACACCTTTTTAAGATACCATAATATTCAATCAAACCTTATGTTAGGAACTTTAACAAACTTAGAATAGAAAGGAAGTTGATATCCTATAGAATCCCTAAGCAGCACCTGAAATATAAATATGTCTGGCTTATATCCATACTAAAGGTCCTACTAAAGAATCATTTGCTCCAATAGCCACAAAGAAACCTAATGCTCTGATACCAACTTGTCATGCCCCAATTTAATGGAACATGAATAATAGAACTAACATATAACTTTACCCTTATTTATTTACATACGACTTCACTATATCACATATCAGGAAAAATAACATACGTTTACAAGTTTCCAGTATAGCCAATTGTACATGCCAATTCTACACTTATCAATATTATAGCAGAAGCAAGGATCCTACCTGTGGCGTTCAAAGCATACTCTAGATTATAATGACATAATATTTTAAATATTGCGAGCCTTGAAAGCAACGTAGGCTCACCTAGAGAATATGACACTTAGCTGATCACATAGCTGCAGGGCCAAACTCTGTATCTTTATCTGAAAAAAAATGTAAGTATCGTGTAGTGAGTTTGACAACTCAGTGAATAGATAATACCTCCTATGACCTCTCAGATCAACATATGGATGTACTCATATATTAAAATTTATCACATCAAAAATTAAGGTTTAGAAGTACATCCATATAGGACCCACATTTTTAAATACTCTCAGTTCAAATCACATTCAGATATCTGTAATCATATATGATACAATATGATCGTTAATCAAACATTGATATGCATAAAAAATATTTCTTATAAAAATATTAGGAGGATCCCATATCAGAATCAACATATCAGAGTTCAACCCCTTCCATATTTTGATGGTGTAGGATTTGCCTATACTTAGCATCCCAGCTAAGGTTTACCCTACCACCATTTAAAAGGACACGTGAAGGGACTCTAATATGGGAAATATCCCCAAGCACAAAGTAAGGGAAGGCAAATCACATCTCATATATTCGGCATCTCGCCCAAATAAGAGGCATCCCGCTCTCCATCACATATCAAATCTCGTGTGTTGGCCCTCACACGAGGCTAGCACCACCCCTGCTAGATGAGGTATCAAGGTACACTAGGGTTAACATCACCTACTATTAGCAAACAATGTTTCTAATAGGATTCCTTCACAAAAATTATCATATGCACATATCCCATATCATTTAAACAAAGCTTTCAGTATAATACAAAATTTCAGTCTCAATACAGCTCATCTATTATAAATTTCCCAATCAAGGTTTATCACATATACATGCTCTTTTTTAAGGCAATCATATAGCTTTATAAATCAATGCCACGTGCATAAATATTCACTTTACCATATGATGAGAAATACATTTAGTATCAGATTTACAATGAGTTCAAAAATCTATTTTCAAAACTATACTCTTCTTGAACTATATTCTAAATTGTAAACAATTCAGATAATTTAATCTATTTCAAAAATATATAAAAGTATAAATAACTTATAAACATAATCAATTATACATTTAAAGATCAAGAAGAGTATAGGGCAAGTCATAGAAAGAATTATCTACTCACAAAGTTAGGGTTCCAAGTTGGACAACCCCAAAATCTATGTTTTCGGTCCAAATCTAGCCAAATAGACTCCAAAAATGAGTCCGGAGGGTCCAAAAATCTAAAAAATGACTTCAGTTTTGCAAAATTTAGCCTATGGGAGCTCAGTCAATGCAGGTCAACGCAATAGAGTGTTGGAACACATGCTACGCGTGGGCGTCACTCACCAAGGAAGAAGTAGTGTGTGAGGGTACGTGCAAGGGAGGATTGACCTGAAATTTGTGATCCTAAGGTTTCGGTACCTTCTGGATCTATCTATGGTGTTAGTTTTTGGGTTTGAGAACCACAGATAGGAGTTTCGGAAATTACCTCTTTAGGTGATTTTTCCCTCTATTTTTCGGCCAATCTTCTACCAATTTTCTAGAAACCAATCAGATGGATTTGTAGAACTCTTCATTCTGAGTCTGTTGGTGGTGGTGGCGTCAAAATCTGAGGTCTAGAACCGATAGATTTCTAGAGAGAAGTTTTGGGGTTTCGGAAAAGAAAAATTTGGAGGAGAGAAATTCGAAATTTTCAACTCCTTAGGTGGCTAAGGCTCTAAAATATCCTAATGGACCTTTCTGCAAAAAAGTAAGTTTTTGAGAAAGGTCCTTACAAATTTTTCTTGTTTATATTTTGACCCCTATACTTTTAAAAAATTTTATTTTGATCTCAAAATGTAAATTCTCATATATTTTTTTATAATTATTCAACCCATGTAATAAATAAACATATTTTCAATGGTTCTTATCACCATTTTCAAAATTTTCTTTAATTTAAGATTTCCTTTAAAATTTAAGACTATTACAGTATTCAAAGTAAAGAAACATGCTAAGGTTAGGGGATCCACTCTTGGTATATCAAATAAATATAAATTTAACTCTTTTATTACTCAATTAGAATCCTTACATGAATAAGGTTCAAATAAGAAGATATGCTAATTTTAGCTCACCTTTTGTTTATACATAAATTAAATTTATCTCCTTTTTATTGTATTACTAATATCTAAAACATTCTTGTAAAATGGATTCAAGCATATGTTGTGCCAATTGTTATATTGTCTACAATATATCAAGATTCACACTTCATAAGATTAAAAGTACAAAGTTACAAAAGATAACGTGTAAATCGATTCAAGCGTACATTGTAACATCCCTAATTTCGTTTTATGTTTTAATAAAAGTACAAAAATATTCAAAGTAACATCCATAATTTCATTTCTTTTATTGATAAAGGTACATAAATATTTAATTAAGGAAATAAAATTTATTAGACAATTTTTAGATATCTAAGGAAATATAATCCTTAGAAATTCTTCACCTTACGTGTTTGTATAGAAATGTTCTAATATTAATGGAATAGGTAAAGAAAGAAAACTTAAGAGGAAATATTAGAAATAAACATGCTAAAGAAAGGTGAAATTCTTAGGTAAGAAAGATAAATTTTTGTGAAGTAAGTAAATGTCTTCAAATTTCAAGAAGATCGGATTAGGGTAATTTTTCTTAATTTAAGAGCAAAAGTTACTAAGTTTAGTATCTCCACCCATAAATTGGGCTTTCACCTATGGACACTTCATATAGAGTTTTTCTACTTCACAAAATTTTTTAGCAAGCCAATAGGATAGCTCAATGAAGAAATAAAACATAGACTTGAACTAGGATATAGAAATTGGACCGGTAACCCAAAAATCATAAAAATGTGACCAAGCCCATTATGAAAGGTAGAATTTTAACCAAAGTAAAGAAAATGGGCAAGAATGAGCCCAAACCCAAGAGGAAAAATAAAAATTAAAAATAAAATTAAAGTGATGAAATAATGGTGTAATCAAGATTAGGTGACATGATATTAAGACAAAAATTTAGCAAGTGGTATGATAATACAAGGCTTTAGGAAAAAACATCTATATCCTACACTTATAATTTTAGCAAGTGGTATAATAATACATAGCATTAGGACAAAATATTTCTATCCCACACAAATAATTTCAACCAAATAATGGAGATTGAAAGGCTAGAAATTTGCCACTTAAAAAGGCAAACCTATCATAATTGATTAAGACAAAAGAAAAAGTAAATGAATACCTAAATCAAAGGGACATTGTCCCATATCTTAAGAACATATTATCATAATTTTCAAAATACAAATCTCCTTTTCCTTTGCATATCTTGACTAAGGAAGAGGAAGACAAGAACATAAGTTGTTTGTTTTCCAAAAATTCAACCAAGTGTAACCTAATTGTGATAAGGTAGACCCATGATCATGAAAGGTGAATTATTTGGTGGTCTATATAAGAAAACCCACCCTTACAACATTAGAATTTCGTCCAAGTAAGAGAGAGGAAAAATAGAAGCAAGGTAGAGTGAGGAAAAGAGAGGAAGAAAGGAAGAAAGAGGAAGGAGAAATCTAGGGGACTAAGTGCTCCAGGTAAGTTTAACAATATTTCTTTTTGAAGAAAATTTTTGAAACTTGAAATATTTATATGGGATTTTGATCTTAGAACTTTGATGATTGGTCATGGATGTTGCTATATCATGTTACATATTATGTATGTTTGAATAATTAAGTTGGTGTAGATAGTTTTGCATGGGTATGGCTATGGGTGGCAGAATTTTAAGATTCTGTGTTTTAATTTCTGGGAACATTCTATAGGGAATCTAAACAAATGGTTAACATAAAAAATGTAGATTTATGTATCACGGATTTTTAGCCACTAGAATCATTCAATTTAGAGTTCATATGAGGTAGATATGGTCTGATTAGTAAACAAAGGTCAGAAAATGGTTAATTAGGGAAAAATATGTTAGGATAGCTTCGGTGTTTTAATTTTTGGGAACATTCTATATGGAATTAAAATAAATGTTAACATATGAATTATAGATATATGTGTCACGGATTTTTAGCCACTGGAATCATTCCATTTAAAGTTCATATGAGGTAGATATATTCCGATTAGTAAACAAAGCTCAGAAAATGGTTAATCAGGGAAGAATATGTTAGGATAGCTTCGGTGTTTTAATTTCTGAAAACATTCTATAAGGAATTAAAATCAATATTTAACATATGAATTATATATATATGTGTCACGGACTTTTAGCCACTGGAATCACTTAATTTAGAATTCTTATGAGGGAGATATGGACAGATTAATAGGTAGAGGTCAGAACCTATCCGAGAAGAAATAATCTTTACATTGAGGGAGTAATATCACCTTGATTGCTTAATATTTCGCTACAATGTTCAACATAATAGTTTTAGATAATTGTTTTATCTTGCAATTGACACCAAGATCACCTACATCGGAGTTAAATTGAGGGAGTTATGCTCTGATTAGTAAGAGAAGGTTAGATAGGATGAAAACCTGCATTAAGAAAATAAAGAAATAAAATTAATATTTAAAAAAGAAGATGAATCTTATAAATGAAAATAATAAATGACTAGTATAGCCATAGCCATTGCCATTGTATGAACTTCTTATCATCTTAAGTGTGAAATTTTGACATGGAAATATTTTATAAAGTGATATTTGAAATGGTTATGTTCATGGCATGATTACCAATGATTTTTTGTAATAGTTATATTTTGATGAACATACTTGTTATTGAAAACATATTTTTGGCTATCATTGTGAAAAGAAAAGAAATGAGCACGATCACATGGCAATCCGTGTGGTGCACTAGTAGGGGACGCCCTACCAACGGTTATCATCATGTTAATGAGAAAAGAAAGATAAAGTGGGCCATGTCGGACGGAGTGAGAAAAGTTCGTACCGGAGAGTAGAAAATATTCACCCTGACCGGGGTAGCTTGATATGAGAATAAATTGATAGTCATCATATGATATTCTGAAAATAATTAATCCTGTCATACATGTCATTACTGTACGATTCTCATGTGCATAGATATAGTGCATTCATGTGACCAAAGTTATTTACTGTAGTTTATACAGCTGAACATGACGTGATGAGCTATATTGATAATGATTTATTGTTGAACTTACTGGGATTTAATTCTCACTATATTTTCATGTCATGTTTAGAAAATTAGTTATGCAGATTTTTTCTATAGCTCTGCCTTTTAGTGCACGTTGGATCGAGTTATTCTATGATGGGCAGATCCTAAATAAAATGTTTGTGGGCGAGTTGGCACAGATCCCGGTGAAGGTGCAACCACCCGCACCCGAATCTCTGGAATTGGTCAACTAGAATAAATAAGATGTAGATATTTATGTGTTTGAAATGTTGTACGTACGTTTTGATTAATGATGTGTATGTGAACTTTATATTGTATAATAAAAAAAATTTGTTACATACATTGTGCCAATCATCATCTTGTCTACAATAAATCAAAATTAATTCAAGTATTTATTGTGCCAAAAATTGTCTACAATGTATCAAGGTTCACACTTTAGAAGATTAAGAATGAAAAGATGTAAGAAAAAGAATCATAACAAGAGATAGGTGGAGAGACCAATTATAAATAATAACAACATAAAATAGGCAATAAATCAGCCATTAAAATAACAAGAGATAGGTGGTAAAACTAGCCATTAAGAAGAAAAATAATAAGAAAATAACAACAAAGAGGTAGCAAAACCATCCTTTTAAAAAGAATTAACATAAGAAAAGAAATAAAAAGATAAATATAACATCAAATATAAACATTGAAATTAAGAGTTTGATCCATTATTATTCTTATACCAAGAGTTTCACCCTTTCACCTTAGCATTATGAGATTATTTTTCCATAATCAAGGCAAGAAAACAAAATAAAAGATGAAGAAGCATGATAATATTATGAAGGAAAGTAAAAATACAAAATGTTTAAGGAGAAAAAATATTACAAGAACTTAGAACTCCTACAAAGCTTTCTCAAGCTCTCTCTAAGCTCTCAAACTCACTCCTCAAGCCCTCTATTTATAGATACAATGAGGTGTGGTAGGCATGATAATTGTCAAAATTGTTAGGTAAGAATTTGTACAAAGTTGACAATTTGGATTCTATCATGTGCATAGAAATTGCACCTTAAATATCTACTTGAAATACACTGATTTTGTTGACCCCATAAACATGAAAGTTATAGGAAATTTTCTTATATTTCTAGCCATAAAATTGTGGGCAATTGGGATACTTAATATTTGACTTATGGTGAAAATACTGGAGCAAGGTTGAGCTAGATGGCAATAGTAGACAAATTTGTTTCTGGCCAAAGTTTGACTTCCTTGATATCTGAATTTGCTGACTACTTGAACAAGAAAGTTATAGAAAATTGTCTCAAATACTCACCTACCAAATTTTGTATGCATTGAATATGTACTTTCTGATATATGGCCCATATACTACAGTAAGGTTGGGCTGGACTACAATAGTAAACAAATTCTTCTTCTAACCCAATTTTGGCCCTTTGGATGTTTGAATTTGCTGATCACATATGCATGAAAGTTGTATAAAATTATGTCAACTGTTCATCTATCAAATTTTTGTACATATTAGATACGTATTTTGTTAGATATAGCCAAAATACTGCAATAAGATTGAGTTGACCAGAAACCAAGAAACACATTTTTAACATTATGTATTCTGCCTTGAATCTTTATGTTTCAGTTCTTTTGAAAATGTAGTTATAAATCAAGATTTAATTGGTGCATATATCCATTAGGATACGTGTTAGGAGTCAATTAGATAATGCTCCTTACACAGCCATCCTCAATGAATTTATTTTATTTGCTTAATTTATAGACATCATTCTTAAAGAACTATAATTTAGTTTTGATTTCTCAAATTGAATTCATTTTCTATTCTTCTCTCCATCTGTAAAATATGCACACAATTAAAGATAAGTATGAAAAATAAATGCTTAAATATGACAAAAAGAGAAGATGAAAGTGTCTAATTTATGGTTATAAAACTCACTCATCATTTGGCTCTAAGAGAACCCAAACCAAGGGATCTCACTCTGCAGTCTAATGCTATTGACAAGGCCTATCATAAGTAATGGTTTAAGTTCAACCAGATATGTTTGGCAGTAATCAAGTATACCATTGAAAAGGGAATTAGGGATAGTATTCCTGAAAAGGATACTACAGTGGACTACTTGAAAGCCATTGGTAACAAATATAAGAGACTTGATAAAAGTAAGAATTTTTTTTTTCTTTCATAGCTTGATAATACTCAATATGATGGAGTGTCTGGTGTCAGGAAGCATATTTTGAAACTTGTTCATTACTATAACAAGTTGAAATCATATAGAATTGATTTGGGTGAAAGCATAATGGTTTATTGTGTTCTTCAATCATTACTAGCAGAGTATTGGTGTAATATCCCATAATTTTTAAATAATAATGTTTTTCTATGAACAAATATATTTTTATTTTAAATGATTATGTTTTACTGAAAGTAAATATACTTTTAATTAAAATGATTTTTTTTTACTTAAAATAATTATATTTGCCTCTAATAAATTTTTTTTCTTTTTAGAAATATTCTTTCTTTTATTATGCATAAAGATATTTTATTTTGTGATTTTTGTTATTAACATTTTTATCAAAAAAAGCCATGATTTAATAGTGCAACTAAAGTTTTGCAATAATATAAATTTTTTAAAATTTTTGGGATGCTTTAAGATGAAAAATAATAATTATATGTATATAATTAAAGAATAAATTTCAAATGTTTAATTATTAAATAATAATAAGTTTTAAAAAAGAAGAAGGAAGGAAATGGAAGGCAAAGCATACGGATGGAAGCAGGAGGGTTCCTCTTTATCTTTCTCTCTCTAACCTCTACCTTTTCTCTAGGATTTCTCCCAATTTAAACATCCATTTGAGATGCCAGAGGTATCGTTGGATTCGTGGCGACGAGAACTTCAAAACCCACCGATCAATTTCACTAAAATTTCATCAAAAAATCGTGAATAGTAACGTATAGATAATTTTTCTAAAATGCTGGATTTTTTTATGGTTTTGTTAAGGATATAGAGTATTGGTTTTATGATAAATTTCACGGTCAGACAACGCAATTTGGTGCTCTAATTTTGTAAATTATTCTTCGGTGAACAGTATTTTTGCCTGCGTGAATAGTGTTTTAGCCGCGCGTGAATAATGATTTTGGCCGATGTAAATAGTATTTTTCAACCATAAACAGTACTCCCATCTAGTGACCAGCTTTGATCAAAATTCCAGAGTTATTTTCCAAGTTTTTGGACTTTTCGAACACGTTTTTTAGGTTTATTTGGTCAAATTCAGATTGAAAAAAATACATTTTGGGGCTATCCAACTTGGAGCTCTTACTGTGTGAATAGATAATTCTTTTTATGACTTACCATATGCTCTTCTTGAACTTTAAATGTATAATTAATTATGTTTACAAGTTATTTATACTTTTATATGTCTCTGAAATTGATTAAATTATCTAAATTATTTATAATCTGGTATATAGTTCAAGAAGAGTATGGTTATGAAAATATATTTTTGAACTCGTTGAATATATGATTTTAAGTGTATTTCTCATCATATGGTAAAGAAAATATATTGTGCACATGGCATTGATATGTAAAGCTATAAAATTGCTTTGGAAAAGGGCATGTAAATGTGATAACCTTAATTGGGAAATTTCTGACAAAAGAATTATACTGAGATTGAAAATTTCGTATTACATTGAAACTTCTTTTTTGAATGATATGACATACGTGTAAATGATAATTTTTGTGGAGAAATCTTATTGGAAACACTGTTTGCTAACAGCAGGTGATGTTGGCCCTAGTGCACCTTGAAACTTCAGTTAGTAGGGGTGGGCTAGCCTCATGTAACGGCCAACACAGGGATATGATATGTGAAGGATAGCGAGATACCTCCTATCTGCTTGGGAAATTGCCCATATTAGAGTTCCTTCGCATGTCCTCTTAAATGGTAGTAGGACAAACTTTAACTAAGATGTTAAGTATAGACAAATCCTACACCACCAAAGTATGAAAGGGCTTGAACTCTGATATGGTGGTTCTTATATGGGATTCTCCTAATGTTTTCATGAGAAATATTTTGATACATAACATTATTTGAATAATGATCATACTGTATTGCATATGATTTTGGATATTTGAATGTGATTTGAATTGAGAATATTTGAAATATGTATCCCATATGGATGTACTTTTGAACTATAATTTTTAAAGTGATAAATTTTAAAATATGAGTACATCTATATGTTGACCTAAGAGGTCATATGAGGTATTATCTACTCATTGAGTTGTCAAACTCACTACACGATATTTCTACATTTTTCAAATAAAAGTACAGAGTTTGGTCTACTCCCTTCGGATAGTTGATCAACTAAGCGACTTAATCACTGGTGAGCCTATTTTGTTTTAAAGGCTCGTAGAATTTTATTTATAATGTACTTATACTCTAGAGTATGTTTTGAATGCTATAGGCAGAATCCTTGCTTCTGTTGTTATTCTGATATTTATAAACTTGATTTGTATATTGTGTATACATGGGAATACCTATCTGTAAAGGAGTGTATTATACATGTTAAAGAGAAAATATATTCATAAAGTATGTGTTTCATGTGCCTTGAAAAGTAGAGGCGTGACAAGTTGGTATCAGAGGCCTTAAGTTTTCCTGTGGCTATTGGAGCAAAAGATTTTTTAGTAGGACCTTTAGTATGGATATGAACCAGACATATTTATACTTTAGGTACTATTGAGGGATTTTATAAGGTTTCAATTTCATTTTTATTCCAAGTTTGCTAAATTTCCTTGTATAAGATTGATCGAATATTGTAGAATTTTAAAAAAAGTATTTATGGGTCAAATTCTGCCTGAAAGTGAAAATGATAGGCATGTCAGAGAATTTAAAGAATTAAGACAAATGTCAAATATGATTATTTCTGAATGTGATATCCGTTGTACTCGATTGTCTAGATATGGTAAACTTTGATGTGATATTGGAAATGGATTGGTTGGCAACATATGATGCCATTTTAGAATGTCATCCTAAGGTGATTAAATAAAATATTCTTGAAGAATCTTCTTTCTTGATACAAGGAGATCATAGTGAGATATCCAATAATCTAATATTTGCTTTAGCAGCCCATAAGTTATTACAAAAAGTTGCCAAAGATATCTGACAATGGTGAAAGATGTTCATATAAAGTATACTAGTATAGATAGGTTCTAGTGGTTAGGGAATTCCCCGATGTATTCCTAGAGGAATTGCCAGGATTACCCCTATAATGATAAAATATAATTTGGTATTGATTTATTTTCAGGAACCAACCAGTGTCTATACCACATATAGAATGGTACCGATTGAACTCAAGGAATTGAAAAATTAATTGTAATGTTTGTTAGATAAGGGATTTATTTGTCCTAGTACTTTTTCTTGAAGTGCTCCAGTTATATTTATGAAAAAGAAACATGGATCGCTGCGATTGTGCATAGATTATAGATAGTTGAATAAGGTGATAGTGTGGAATAAATACATATTACCTCATATATATGATCTGTTTGACCAGCTACAGGGTGCGCAACATTTTTCAAAAATTGATTGAGATTTGGGTAGCATTAATTGAGGACAAGGGAAAACAATAATCCAAAAACTACTTTTAGGATTCGGTATGGACACTATAAGTTTTTAGTGATGTCATTTGGTTTGACAAATGCCTTAGCTGCATTTATAGACTTGATGAATATTAATTAAGTCATTCCTAGATCAATTTATTTTTACGTTTATTGACGATATACTAATATATTCTAAGAGTTCAGAGGATCATAAGCAACATTTGAAGACAATTTTACAAACTCTAAGGGAGTATCAGCTATATTCTAAGTTCTCAAAATATGAATTCTGACTTAGTAGTGTTACCTTTTTAGGGGATGTGGCTAGCAAGATGGTATTCAAGTATACCCTAAGAAAGTAGAAGCGGTATAGTAATGTCCACGTCTTACTATAGCTACAGATGAAGATCCAAGTCTAACTTACGCTTTTTGCTGTTGCTTGTCTTCCAATCTATTTGAGCCATAGTTAGATCAGGTACATGAACAAATACTTGTAAAGCATCAATCAACTCCTCAACATTTGAAGCTAATATGAAAATTCGTTGTGCTGAGTGTGAGATAAACCTTTGTTCCATAGCTTGATCAAAAAAAGACGACAGACCATAAAAAAATGGTTAATATTTAACAAACCTATTGGTTTGTGATGGATATTCAGTTGTGCCTAAGAGACTACTTGAAAAATTTGTTCTAAAGTATTAAAACCCCTTGGTAGGGCAATGAAGGCATCAGCATTGCTCATCATTCTAGCCATGTGCTCATACATGGAAGCTACCCTAAATTCTTTCCCAATTGTTTTCCCTATAATATTGGATGCAGCTAAAGCTGTAGGAATAATACCTAGAACTTGACATCCTCCTACATGTGCCGTTGTAGACACATACCCCATTAATCCACGGTTACCTTCAACATAGACTAAATGAATTTTTCTCCTCGCCAGCACCATACCAAGATTTTGTGCTACCTTCACATACTCTCCATCTTTTCCAAGACTGGAACCACAAAAGACACAAATATTTCGAAACTGATAAAATGCGGTTCCCTCCATAACTGCACTTACCCTAACTTTGAGTATAAAGGTAGAGATACTAACGTGTGCATTTATAGAACTCAAAGAATGGCATACTTATGATAGCTATGCGAATAGGCCGGGCATAATTAGAATAACTATGTGAGTGATTGGTAGATATCAACTAAATTGAAGGTGAAAATTTCAAAAATGACAGCACGTATGTATATGTATAGTAGTTGTGACTGTGACCCATATTAAGCATATAAAGAGAATAAGATTAAGGTATCACCAGAAATTTTCTTTTCGTTGTTGTCCTTGATGAAGCATTGATGCCTTAATTATTGTAAGAAAAGTTGTAAGTGATAAGCGTAAAGTCAACTATTGATATTATTAAGTCGACTAGCTATTTTGGGAATTTTTAATTTGGACTGGTTTATTTTACATTTGATTGATTATATATGTTTTAAGGCAACCAACTGCAACCTACTAGTTAACTATGTGTTCTTTTTTTTTTCATAGACTTTTATAAGTTCAAAAATAGTTCTTTTCCAATTGCTATTCGGCCACCAAATAACAATAGCTTTGAATTATATTTTATCACATATATTCAAAACTTGTAGCCACTAATTTTTGCCGAAATAGCAGCTAGGTTATGTTTATAGTTTTTCAAGAATTACGACCATCGATTTTAATTTTCTTTCAATGCTTTTTCCAAGCTTTTGACTTTCTATTTTGGTACCGTTCTTTATTATGTTTTTCATCTGTTTTACTGCATCCTCCCTCATTAATGTTTGGCATTAAATGCAGTTATTTTCCTTCATTACAAGGAAATTTAATTTTTTTATTTGAAACTCAATTATTATGGTGTTCAAGTGGTTAGTAGGTTAAAGTAATGGAGAATATTTTGAGAACTATGTCCGAAAATAACGTAAAGCAATCAAAGTATTTGTGTTAAGAGTTTATACCATGCTAAGATAAGTCTAATATGTAGGATGTGAATTATGTTGAGATTGGAAATTCACATGTGAATAATTGTTGAGAAATGATTTCAAAATAAGCTATAGATTGTGAATATGGATAACCTCAAAGCAATAAGGATATACTAAGATATGAAAGAATTGTACTAGTATAATGGTAAAAAGAATATACAAGTGATATTTCTTTCATTGTTCGATTTGTCAGCAAAAATTGAATATTTTGTTTCAAGAGAGCTATTTAAGAAGCCTAAAGATCTTTGTTGGATTATAGTATAGCTGATAATAAATCTAAATGATGCATTTACGCATTAGAAGTTATGCTTCAGGTATCTTTATATAATTTTGGTGAAAGTTAGGAGAAGTTATTTGTCCTTAGTTGAACTTGTCATATCAGTAGTTATCAGGCCAATATATAAATGGCACCATTCAAGATTTTACATGACACATTGTAGGTCTCCTAATAGGTGGGTGAGTTAAGTAAAGTTAAGCTTTTAGAATCTAATTTGGAATAACATTCAATACATAGAATATGACTAATCTAAATTGATGATGCTAGTTTGGAGAGTATGTTTCAAGCATATGTTTTTGAGTTTGGTCGGAGATCCCTTAACAGAATTTGCCTATAATAAAGTGATATTGGATGACTTAATGTCTTATGTAAGAGGTGTTACAAACTTTCTGTTAAATGACATAGGGGAGTCATACTTATGGTAAGATGTCGTTGATATAGTGAAATTGATTAGAAAAATAATACAAGAAACTTAATACAGGTCAAAAGTCTATAAGGATAAGGAATGTTGAGCACTAAAAATTATCACCTAGTGACCAAATATTTTTTAAAGACTCACCCATGAAAGAGGTTATGAGTTTTGGAAAGAAGAAAAAAGTTAAGTTCTAGTATATAGGCTCTTTTGAAATCTTGAACAAAGTAAGCATAGTAGTACATTGTGTCATGCCCCTACTTTAGGAATGCGAATACCTCTAATATTCGATAAACGTTATTATTATGCATTCGCAAATAATCTCACAATATCACATATCCGAGTATTATCATACATGTACAAGGTTCCAATATTGATAATTATACATGCCAGGTCTATAAATATCATATTTACAGCGGAAACAAGGATCCTGCCTCTGACGTTCAGAGTAACTCTAGAGTACAAATATATTATAAATATAAAACATTGAGAGCCTAGAAACAATGTAGGCTCACCACTGGAGTTCAACCCCTAGTCGATTACGTGGCTGTTGGACCAAACTCTGTGTCTTTATCTGAAAAAGAGATCCACATCGTGTAATGAGTTTTATAACTCAATGAGCAGATAACACCCCCTATAACCTCTTAAGTCAACATATGGATGTACTTTTCATTTTAAAGTTTCTCATATTGAAAAAGTTACATTCAGAAGTACATTCATATGGGACCCGTATTTCAAAACATCTCTGTCAACAATTCATATTCATATTCATTCAAATCATATACAAAATTGTAAAATCATTTATCAAATAATGTTATACATCAAATATTTCTCATATAACTTATTCGGAGGATCCCATATCAGAACCACCATATCAGAGTCTAACCCCTTTCGTACTTTAGTGGTATAGGATTTGCCTAAACTCAGCATCTCGCTGAGGTTTGCTCTACTACCATTCAAGAAGACACGCGAAGGGACTCTGTATAAGTCTTTCCCAAGCACACAGCAAGGGAAGGCAAATAACATCTCATATAACTGGCATCTCGCCCATATATAGGAGGCATTCTGCTCTCCTTCACATAAAATCTCCCGTGTGTTGGCCCTCAAACGAGGCTAGCACCACCTCCCCTACTAGCTAAGGCAATCAAGGTGCGCACCAGGGCTAACATCACCTGTTGTTAGCAGACAGTGTTTCTAATAGGATTTCTCCACAGAAAATACTATATGCACATATGCCATATAATCTAGTATAAAATTCTCAATATAAAACAGACTTTTCAGTCTCAGTATATCCATCTGTCAAAACTTCCCAATTAGGGGAAACATATAATCATACCCATATCTGAGGCAAACGTATCACTTTATAAATCAACGTCACATGCATAACATAATTTCTTTGCCGTGTAATGTGAAATACATTTAAATATCACATGTTCAATGTGTATCAAAATTCATTTCAAAATTCATACTCTTCTTGAACTAAATATCATATTTCAACCATTTCAGATATTTCAAACCATTTCAGAAACATATAAAAGTATAAATAACATGTAATCATACTCATTTATCAATGTAAAGTTCAAGAAGAGTAAAAACAAGTCAAAGGAAGAATTATCTACTCACAAATTTAGGGTACCAAGTTGGACAACCCTAAAATTTTCGTTTAGGATCCGAATTTAGCAAAATAAACCTTAAAATCGAGTCTGGAAGGTCCAAAAACCTTGAAAATAATTCTGAATTTGCTAAATTTGACCTCTAAGAGCTCGGTCAACGCTATAGTAATTTACCACCGAAAAATACTATTTATCGCACTATTCACTGCCGGGATCACTATTCACCGCCACAAAAATTTACCAAATCACCGAAACGAATTCATATCCTAATGTTTATCTAACTTCTGAATCCATCTACGAAGTCAGATTTCTAATTTGAGATTTCTAAGTAAGAGTTTCAGAATTTACCTTTTTCTGATATTTTTTACTTCCGATCTACGGCGATTCAATGGCTGATTTGAAAAACTGATCGGTCAAAACCGTAGTACTCTTCGTCCTAAATCCAATAACACCCTCAGTTTTGAGATTGGGAGCCAATAGGCACTTCAGATCTAGAGAGAAAGTTGAAGATTACTATTCACTCACTATTCATCTTCTCGATATTTTTCCCGAATTTTGCAGAATAGTTCTGCCATCTCCCCGGTTTCTTCTTCCTTTAATCTTTTTTTTACATATAATAATAATTATTAAATAATTAATAATAGAATTTTCTTTTATATAAATTCATATAAATTCCGTTTTTTATCTTAAAATATCCCAAAAATTTCTAAAGGTTCACATTCTCATAAAACTCTAATTAAACTCTTAAATCATAATTTTTCTTGATAAAAATCGTAATAAAACAAATCTCAAAATAAATATCTTTATACATAATAAAAGAAAGAATATTTCTAAAAATACTAAAAAAATTCATTAGAGGCCAGTATAATTATTTTAAGCAACACAATACTTCTTTTAATTAAAAGTCTACTTACGTTTAGCAAAACATAATCATTTTTAAACAAATAAAAATATATCTGCTTATAGCAAAATTACTATCATTTAAAAAAAATACAAAGTACGCGCCAAAACATAAATTCTCATATTTCTTTTGTAATTCTTTAATCCATGTAAATAATAAACTTATTTTCACCGATTCTTACTCCATTTTAAAAATCCTCTCTTTAATTCAAAATTTCTTTAATTTGAACTTTTCGTTAAATTTTACGGTTATTACACATTGCCTAGCCTTGCCATCAGGATTAAGTAATGTAGATACAATCTTTCTTGCATCAATGTTAAGTAAGTACCTATCAAATTCTTCTTATCTTATCTAATTCTAAAAAATTCAATTGGACAATAATTTGGCTTAATCATGAAGAAAAATCGATGTTTATTATTAATCGACAAGTGAAGAACTTATAGTTGAAAGAAATCCCTATGGTTAAGGTTATATGGAAAAATCACTCAAGTGAAGAAACCTCTTAGAAAGTAAAAATGATATACAAAAGAGATATCCCAATTGTTTAAGTAATGAGGTTAATAACTGTAATTTATGCATTGGCTTCATTCCTTACTTGTGATAGGATGGTTTGAAATTTGGAGACAAAATTTCTTAAGGGGGAAAGAATGTAATATCTCGTAATTTTTAAATAATAATGTTTTGCTATAAACTTCTGTTTTGAATGATATGACATATATGTAAATGATAATTTTTGTGGAAGAATCTTATTGGAAACACTGTTTGCTAACAACAGGTGATGTTGGCCCTTGTGCACCTTGATACCTTAGCTAGCAAGGGTGGTGCTAACCTCGTGTGACAGCCAACATACGGATATGATATGTGAAGGAGAGCAAAATGCCTCCTATTTGGATGAGATGCCAACTATATGATATGTAATTTGTCCTCCCTTGCTATGTGCTTAGGAAATTACCCATATTAGAGTCTCTTCGCCTGTCCTCTTGAATAGTAGTAGGGTAAACCTTAGTTGGGATGCTAAGTATAGGCAAATCCTATAGCACCAAAGTACGGAAGGTCTTGAACTCTGATATGGTGGTTCTGATATAGGATCCTCCTAATGTTTTCATGAAAAATATTTTGATGCATAACATTATTTGAATAATGATCAAACTATATTGCATATGATTTTGGATATTTGAATGTGATTTGAATTGAGAATATTTGAAATACGTGTCCCAGATGGATGTACTTTTGAACTATAATTTTCAAAGTGATAAATTTTAAAATATGAGTACATCCATATGTTGACCTAAGAGGTCATATGAGGTATTATTTGCTCACTGAGTTGTTCAACTCACTATACGATATTTTTACATTTTTCATATAAAAGTATATAGTTTGATATTTTCCTTTCGGATAGTTAATCAGCTAGGTGACTTAATCACTGGTGAGCCTAGTTTGTTTCCAAAGCTCGTAGATTTTGAGTTATAATGTACTTGTACTCTAGAGTATACTCTGAACGCCACAAGCAGAATCCTTACTTCTGTTGTTACTATGATATTTATAAACTTGATTTATATATTGTGTATATATGAGAATACCTATTTGTAAAGGAGTGTATTATACATGTTATGGAGAAAATATGTTCATAAAGTATGTGTTTCACGTGCCTTTAAAAGTAGGGGTGTGACAATGGGTTCTTGAAGACTTCATATAATTCGCAGGAAGCAAAATGGTCTATTGACTAATTAATTTCAATTGTTACTCAAGAAGAAAAAGCTATAAAGAATAATAATTTCCACTCTGTGAACTATATATCTCATGGCTCTAGTAGCCAATCTGGAGGATGGAATAAAAAGAAATGGAAGAAGCTTGAAGTACAAATGGCTGATAATGTAATATCCCATAATTTTTTTAAATAATAATCTTTTACTATAAATAAATATATTTTTTATTTTTTAAAAAATGATTATGTTTTGCTAAAAACAAATGTACTTTTAATTAAAATAATTTTTATTTTTCTTAAAATAATTATATTGGCTTTAATAATTTTGTTTTATTTTTAGAAATATTCTTTCTTTTATTATGCATGAAGATATTTTATTTTTAAATTTTTTTATTAAAATTTCTATATAAAAAAAGTCATGATTTAAGAGTGCAAATAAAATTTTGTGATAATGTAAATTGTTAAAAAAAATTGGGATATTTTAGGATAAAAAACAATAATTATATGTATGTAATTAAAGTATGCAATTATAGAACTTAGAGAATGGCATACTTATAATATCTATGCGAATAATCCGAACATTATTAGAACAACTATGTGATTAAATGATGGATATAAGCTAAATTGAAGGTAAATTTTAAAAATAACGGCACACATACATATGTACAGTAATTATAACTATGACCTCTATTAATCATATAAAGAGAATAAGATTAATATATCACCAGGAATTTTCTTTTCCTTGTTGTTCTTGATGAAGCATTGATATCTTGATTCTTGTAGAGAAAGTTGTAAGTGATAGGCATCATTAAAAAAAAGAATGAAAATGAAAACCAATTAAATATTGAAGAGGGACAATAAAATAATTTATCTTGTTTTTCCAATATTCTTACTAGTCGACTATCGGTATTATTAAGTCAACTAACTATTTTGAGAATTTTTAATTTGGACTGGTTATTTTACAGTTGATTGATTACATCTGTTTTGAAGCAACCAATTGCATCCTACCAGTTAACTACGTACTTTTTGTTCTTCACAAACTTTTATAAGCTCAGAAATTCTTCTTTTCCATGTGATATTTTTTCACCGAATAACAGTAGCTTTGAATTAAATTTTGGAACATATATTCAAAACTTGTGGCCACCAATTTTTGCCAAAATAGTAGTTAAGTTATGTTTACAGCTTTTCAATAATTACGGCCACCGATTTTAACTCTCTTCAATGTTTTGTCCAAACTTTTAACTTTTTATTTTGGCACCGTTCTTTATTATGCTTTTCGTTTGTTCTACTGCATCATCCCTCATTAATGTTTGGCATTAAATGCAAGGTTTTTTTTTTCTTATTACAATGAGAATTAATTTATTTTCTTTGAAACTCAATTATTGTGATGTTTAAGTGGTTAATAGGTTAAAGTAATGAAGATTTTAATAGAATTTATTTACCAAAGAACGTACTTGGAAAAAAAATCTTTATATCAAGTATGTATAACTAAGTTGGTAGACTATATGTAAATTAGAAAGAATAATGAGTTTATAGTATATATTGATTGAGTACTAAGTGTGGAAGACACCCAAATTTATCTAATGTAGCTGAGTAGGGAAAGGATATTTTAGAAGAAACAATAGATTTTGAATATTGATGGGATATACTAAGATTTGAAATAATTGTACTAGTATAATGGTAAAAAGAATATACAAGTTATATATTTTTTGTTGTTTGGTGAGTCAACAAGTAAGAATTGGATATATTGTTTTAGTAGAGCTATTCAAGAAGCCTTAGAATCTTAGTTAGATTATAGTACAGATGATAGTAAATTTAAATGACGTGTTTATGCATTAGAAGTTATGCTTCAGGTATCTTTATATAATTTTGGTGAAAGTTGGAAGAAATTATTTGTCCTTAGTTGAACTTATCCATATCAGTAGTTATTAGGCCAATATACAAATGATATCATTTGAGGTTTTACTTGAAATATCGTAGGTCTCCTCATAGGTGGGTGAGTCGAGTCAAGTTAAACTTTTGGAATCTAATTTGGAATAACATGTAATAGATAGAATATGACTAACCTAAATTGATGATGCTAGTTTGGAGAGCATGTTTTAAGTATATGTTTTCGAGTTTGGTAGGAGATCTCTTAGCAGAATTTCACCTATAATAAAGCGATATTGGATGACTTAAAACCTTATGTAAGAGGTGTTACAAATTTTCTGTTAAAAGATTCAATGGGGTCAGACTTATTGTAAGATGTTGTTGATAAAGTGAAATTAATTAGAAAAAGAATATAAGAAACTCAATACGAACCAAAAGTCTATAAGGACCAGGAATGTTGAGCACTAAAAATTATCAGCTGGTGACCAAATATTCTTGAAGGACTCACCCATGAAAGAGGTATGAGATTTGGAAAAAAGAAAAAAGTTAAGCTCTAGTATATATGCTCTTTTGAAAATCTTGGACAAAGTATACATAATATATATATCGCCTAGCTTTGCCGTCAAGATTAAGTGATGTTAGTATAGTCTTTCTTGCATCAATGTTAAGGAAGTACCTATCAGATTTTTCTCATGTTATCTAATTCTAAGAAATTCAATTGGACAAGAATTTGGCTTAATTATAAAGAAAAATCGATGTTTATTATTGATCGACAAGTGAAGAACTTATGGTTGAAGGAAATATAACAAAATCACACAAGTGAAGAGATTTTCAAGAAAGTAGATGATAGACAGAAAGATATCTCCAATTATTTGAGTAATAAGGTTGGTAACTCCGAATTATGCCTTGACTTCATTCTTTACACATGGTAGGATGGGTTGAAATTCGGGGACCGAATTTCTTAAAGGAGGAAGAATGTAATATCTCGTAATTTTTATTTTTAAATAATAACTTTTGTTATAAACAAATATATTTTTATTTTCAAAAAAATAATTATGTTTTGCTAAAAGCAAATATACTTTTAATTAAAATAATTTTTATTTTGCTTAATATAATTATATTGGCCTTTAATAAATTTTGTTTCATTTTTAGAAATATTCTTTCTTTTATTATGCATAAAGATATTTTATTTTGTGATTTGTTTTATAAAATTTCTATCAAGAAAATTCATGATTTAAGAGTACAACTAAAGTTTTGCAATAATGTAAATTTTAAGAAATTTTTGGGATGTTTTAGGATGAAAAACAATAATTATATGTATATAATTAAAGAATAAATTTTAAATGGATGACTTAAAACCTTATGTAAGAGGTGTTACAAATTTTCTGTTAAAAGATTCAATGGAGTCAGACTTATTATAAGATGTTGTTGATAAAGTGAAATTAATTAGAAAAAGAATATAAGAAACTCAATACGGACCAAAAGTCTATAAGGACCAAGAATGTTGAACACTAAAAATTATCAGCTGGTGACCAAATATTCTTGAAGGACTCACCCATGAAAGAGGTATGAGATTTGGAAAGAAGAAAAAAATTAAGCTCTAGTATATATGCTCTTTTGAAAATCTTGGACAAAGTATACATAGTATATATATCGCCTAGTTTTGCCGTCAAGATTAAGTGATGCTAGTATAGTCTTTCTTGCATCAATGTTAAGGAAGTACCTATCAGATTTTTCTCATGTTATCTAATTCTAAGAAATTCAATTGGACAAGAATTTGACTTAATTATAAAGAAAAATCGATGTTTATTATTGATCGACAAGTGAAGAACTTATGGTTGAAGGAAATATAACAAAATCACACAAGTGAAGAGATTTTCTAGAAAGTAGATGATAGACAGAAAGATATCTCCAATTATTTGAGTAATAAGGTTGGTAACTCCGAATTATGCCTTGACTTCATTCTTTACATGTGGTAGGATGGGTTGTAATTTGGAAACCAAATTTCTTAAAGGAGGAAGAATGTAATATCTCGTAATTTTTATTTTTAAATAATAATGTTTTGTTATAAACAAATATATTTTTATTTTCAAAAAAATAATTATGTTTTGCTAAAAGCAAATATACTTTTAATTAAAATAATTTTTATTTTGCTTAATATAATTATATTGGCCTCTAATAAATTTTGTTTCATTTTTAAAAATATTCTTTCTTTTATTATGCATAAAGATATTTTATTTTGTGATTTGTTTTATAAAATTTCTGTCAAGAAAATTCATGATTTAAGAGTACAACTAAAGTTTTGCAATAATGTAAATTTTTAGAAATTTTTGGGATGTTTTAGGATGAAAAACAATAATTATATGTATATAATTAAAGAATGAATTTTAAATATTCAATTATTAAATAATAATAATCAATAAAAAAAACATAAGCAGAAGAATGTAGAAGGCATCGGGCAGCAAGAGGAACCAACCATTCTCCTATTTCTCTCTCTAGGTTTCAAACTTCTCTCTAAGATATCTCTCAACTTAGACCTCCATTTGAGATATCGGAAATACTGTTGGACTCGTAGCAACGAGAGCTTTAAAATCCACTCATCAATTTCACTAAAAACTCGCTGGAAGTTCGTCAAAAATGATTAACAGTAACCACAAGGTAAAGTTTAGGATTTCGAAATTTCTTGGTGTTTTTTGGTGATTTTGGCTCTAGAATCATGCTTAAGAGGTAGAATAATCCTTGTATACAAATTTTTTTGGCTAAATAGCATGATTTGAAACATTAAATCATGAAAAATTTCTCTGATGAACAGTAACCATGAATAGTATTTTTGCTTGCATGAATAGTATTTCCCTCCACATGAATAATGATTCTACTGATGTGAATAGTATTTTTCGGCTTATGAACAGTGCTCATCATTTGACCAAGCTTCCGAAATCATTTTCTAATTTTTTGGACCCTCTGAACTCGTTTTTGAAGTCTCTTTAGTCAAATTTAGATTGAAAAAGTACATTTTAGGGCTGGCCAATCTGGAGCCCTTACCCTGTAAGTAGATAATTCTTCCTATGACTTACCATATGCTCTTCTTGAACTTTAAAATGTGATTTGAAATGAGAATATTTGAAATGCGGGTCCTATATGGATATACTTCTGAACTGTAATTTTCTATGTGATAAATTTTAATATATGGGTACAGCCATATGTTGACCAAAGAAGTCATAGGAGATATTATCTGCTCACTGAGTTGTCAAACTCACTACACGATACTTACATTTTTTTTATAAGGATACAAAATTTGGTCTTGTAGTTACATGATCAACTAGGTGTCATACTCTTTAGGTGAGCCTACATTGCTTCCAAGACTCAGTGTTTAAATTACTTTATACTTGTATTCTAGAGTATGCTTTGAACGCCACAGGCAAGATCCCTACTTTTGTTGTACTTTGATGTTTATAGATTTGGTCTGTATATTGTGTATACATAGAAATACCTATTTGTAAATGAGTGCATTATACATGTTATGAAAAGTATATACTCATAAAGTATGTGTTTCACATGCCCTAAAATTAGGGGCATGACAGGTAAACCAAACTTTGAGAAAAATGGTGAAAAGAATGATAAACTGAAATGCAAGTTCTTTTAAGGAAACTGCAATTACTATAATCATTTTGGCCACAAGAGAACTGATTGTTTTAAGATTAAAAACAAGCAGGAACAAGAAGGTACATTTCTTCAACTTACCCCTCTAGCTTAGTTTGTTTTGATTCTAATAGTATTGAAGCATCTTTTGACTCTTGGTGGTTAGATTCTGGTACAACTGTACATGTTGTGAATTCTTTGCAGGGGCTTAAAGATAAGAGGGTCCTTAGTGAGGCATAGAGAACAGTCTTTGTCATTGCAAGAAATAAGGCATCAGCAGAATATATAGGATCCATTTCCTTAAATTTAAATTCTGGACATGTTTTGAATTTGAATAATGTTATTTATGTACCTTCCGTGAGAAGGAATTTAATTTCGAATTCTGTATTGCATGTTGATGGTTATTCATTTTTTCAAGGAAATGGAAAGATTGATGTTTCTTTTGATTCTATCATTGTTGGCTCTGCATCTTTAATATGTCGTTTATATCGTTTGAATAATTGGTCACTTAAACTTTCTAATCTTCAAATCAATGTTGTAATTGGGAATAAATGTTAAAGACCTGGTGATAATTCTTCTATGTTGTGGCATCACCGATTGGGCCACATATCTAGAGAGAGATTAGAAAGAATAACTAAACAAAGTGTTCTACAAGACGTTGATTTCTCAAATTTTGAAACTTGTGTTGATTGCATCAAGGGTAAATCCCCAGCTAGAGCTAGACATAAAGGGGTAAATGAGGTCTGATAATATTTTAGACCTTATCCATACTGATATATGTGGACCTATCACACCTATGGCTATGGGAGGGTACAAATATTTTATTACTTTCATAAATGATTACTCTCGATATGAATAGATTAATCTTTTGCATGAAAATGGAGAATTTTTAAATGCATTTAAGAATTTCAAAGAAATAGTTGAATTGAAATTGGCAAATTAATTAAAGTTGTTAGATTTAACAAGGGTGGTGAGTATTATGAAAAATATATTGAGATTGGTAGAAATCCTAGTATGTTTGCTTTATATCTACAAGAACATGGTATTGAAGCTCAGTATACAATGCCTGGTACCCCATAACAAAATGGAGTAGTAGAAAGGCAAAATCGTACTCTCATGGATATGGTTCGAAGTATGATCAGTCATTTCTCGTTGCCAAAGTTCTTGTGGAGGGATGCATTGAAAACTGTTGTCTACATTTTGAATCAAGTTCCCAGCAAGTCAGTCCCAAAGAATCCATATGAATTATATTTTGGAAAGACTCTAACATTGAAGCATATGTGAGTATAGGGTTTTAAAGTATAAGTAAAATCCTACAATCCACAACAGATGAAACTCGATTCTAAAACCGTTATCGGTTTCTTTATTAGATATTGCATTGGTTCTCATAGGTACAGGTTGCCTCCCACAAAGCGCTTTTTTAAAGTCATTAACTTGACTCTTTGGCTTGCTTTCCACTCATGGAGGCTTGAAGAGAGTTTGAATAACTCTCTTTGCTATCCATTGCCTCTTAGTATGTTGCTTGAGGCTTTGCCTAATGCCCTTCAAGGATCCTCGTGGCTTATTCCTTTCTTCCTTTGCTCCATTCAAGCTTTGAGGAGGTGGTTTAGGTTCAAGTTTTGTATCATTTATTTCCTCCTCAATTTCTTGCTTTTCTCCCCCCTGTTTGACATAAACACATGAGCTTTCCACAGAGTATAACTCAAGTGGGTCAGAAGGAGAAAAATTCATGGCATTATCATTCACATTAGGTTCAGTCAAGCCAATCATATTGCAAGATTCACCTAGAGATGGAGGGTGCAAAGCATCATTCAAATTAAATTCTACTTTTTCATCCCCTACATTCAAAGAAAGCTTTCCATCTCTCACATTTATATTAGTACTAGCCGTAGCTAGGAAAGGCCTTCCAAGAATGATGGGAATTTTGTCATCTTCCTCCATCTCTAAAATGACAAAATCAACCGGTATGAAAAATTTACCTACCTTTAGAGGAACATCCTCTAATATACCTACCGGATGCTTGATGGATCGATTAGCCAAATGAAGAGAAAGGGTGGTAGGCTTTAAGTCACCCATCCGAAGCTTTTGGCAAACCGAAAGAGGCATAAGGCTGACACTTGCTCCAAGGACACATAAGGCTCTGTCAATCTTCATATTTCCAATGGAGCAAGGAATAGAGAAGCTTCCGGGATCCTTAAACTTTTGAGGAAGCTTATTCTGAATTAAAGCACTAGATCCCTCTGTTAGTGCCACCACAACATACTCATCAATTTTCCTCTTGTTTGAGAGGATCTCTTTCAGGAACTTTGCATAGGATGGCATTTGGGAGATGGCTTCTAGAAATAGAATGTTAATATTTAACTTCTTTAGCACATCCAGAAATCTCCCAAACTGCTTCTCTTGCTTAGCCTTAACCAACCTTTGAAGAAAAGGAATTGGTGGCTTGTATGATTCAGGAGCCACATATTTTGGCTCTTCTTCCTTCTTTTCCTCTTCTTCTGGTTCCTCTTCTATTTTCTGCTCAGATGCAGCCTGAGGTTTATTTTTCTGTATCTCCCCATTTCTCTCAGATTCAGCCAACTGCTTACCACTTCTCAAAGTAATGGCATTACAATGCTCTTTGGGGTTCTTAGTCTGGCCTGGAAGTCTGCCAAAGTTCCTATTAGATAGACTTGCTTGCTGTACTATTTGAGTTTCCAGCATCTTGCTATGAGTAGCAAGTGAGTCTACCTTGGAGGCTAAATCTTTAATAGCCTCATTCATGGAATAGTTCTGGGCTTTGAATTCATCATTCTGCTTATTCTGTGTAGAGATGAAATTCTCAATCAGAGCCTTGAAATTTGACTTTGGCTGAGGAGCTGGGTTGAATGGCCTCTGATTTTAGAACCCAAGAGGTTGTCTTAAGTTATTCTGAGGCTGCTGATTTGCATTCAGCTTATATGAGAGATTTGGGTGGTTTCTCCAACCTGGATTGTATGTGTTGCTATAGGAATTGTTTTTCTGATTATCGTTCACAAAGTTCACTTGTTCACAATCCTGAGGTGCAGAATTTCCAAGTTGACAATTACTAACTATATGGCCAACACACCTACAGATCTCACATGTAGAAGATGAAGAAGAACCAACAGCATTGATGCTCAATTTATCTAACTTTTGAAACAATGCATCAACCTTAGAAGTAAGATGATTAAATGCATCTACTTCATACATACCTGCTAGTTTCCTCGGCTGCCTTTCACTAGACCATGAGTAGAGATTTTGAGCCATATCTTCAATTAGCTCATATGCCTCATCTACAGTTTTATTCATAATGGCCCCTCCAGCTGCAGCTGCAGCATCCATAGACATGCGGGTGCTGTAAATCAGTCCATTGTAGAAGGTATGGACTATAAGCCACTTCTCCAACCCATGGTGTGGGCATATTCTGAGGAGCTCTTTAAATCTTTCCCAAGCCTTATACAATGACTCACCATCTTTCTGAGCAAAAGTGGTGATCTGGTTCTAAGGTGGGCCGTCTTGCTCAGTGGGAAGTACTTGGCGAGAAAAGCTTGAGAAAGCTGCTGCCAAGTGGTGATGGACCCTGATGGAAGAGAATGCAACCATGCACGGGCCTTGTCCCTCAAAGAGAAAGGGAATAGTCTCAACCTGATGGCATCTGAGGATACCCCATTCAGCTTCAAAGTGTCACAGTACTCCAAGAAGATTGACAGGTGGAGATTAGGCTCTTCAGTAGGTGACCCTCCAAATTGATTCTGCTGAACCATCTGCAAAAGAGAGGGCTTCAGCTCAAAGTTGTTAGCTTCAACAACTGGCCTGACTATGCTAGGATTCAGGCCATGTGTATCTGGAGAGGTAAAATCCTTTAGAGATCGGTTATCTCTCTCCCTCATTGTAGCTGCAGAATTTTCTTGCTGCTGTGTTCTTCTTCTCCTCCGTAGGGTGCGCTCAATCTCAGGGTCAAATTCAACAAGGACTTTGTCCCCTCTTCGCATATAATAGCTACACACCTATGAAGGATGAAAAAGGTGCACAAATCAGCAAAGGAAAATTATGCAGAAAAACCAGAAAAGAAAATGATCTAGTCTAGCTATTTCGCAAAATATCTAATATTGAATTTGCTCCCCGGCAACGGCGCCAAAAACTTGTTAGGTTTAAGTTTTACCAAATTACGGCAAGCGCACGGCGCAGCTGTAGCTAGTCCAGCAAGTACGGGTCGTATTCCACAGAGAACAATGTCAACTACTAGAATTATAGAAAATGAGCTATCTAGATCGATGTAAAGCGATAGAGAGTTGTCACAATTAAGTAAATTAAGAGTTCAATTAACAAAGCCTAGGGTTATGGTTCACCACACTTATGATACTCAACAACTAGTAAGTACCTCTAATTGCAATTATCTAGGTTATTGGGGATGGTTTAGCCTTAATTAACTAGCAACCTCTTTCAAGCGTTACTAATCGTACCTAGGTTAATCCAATTGCCTACTCTCGTGGTTCTTAGTTCAACCTAGGTCCATTAAGTTCTATCCCAACCATGGAATACAATTAATTGATTTTCTCGTGCCCACTAATTGATTCATTCCTAGAGAACCTTAAACTACTTTCGTGATTAAGTGACATGCTTTAAATTAAGCATGTATTTAGCATATTTTATGTTTCTTTTTATTTTATTTAAATGATAAATAGATAGGTTTTAATTAAATTATGTGTTTTATGTTTTTAGGAATAATAAAGAAGAAAAGAAGAGAAAAATAGAAGAAAATCATGAAAAATGCTGATTTCTGACCTTTCGTCACTAATGGAAGCATATCTCACTCATTTGAGCTCCGATTGAGCTGTTTCCAGCGGCTATGGAAAGAAGAAACATAGAGCTACAACTTTTGTGTTCGGCACTTTGGCAAAATCCGGCGTTTTCTAGGCGCCGCGGCGGCCCGTCATGGATGTCTCGTAGCGCCGCGGCGCTGGTTATTGGCGCCGCGGCGTCCTTGCCCCAGAACCACGAGCGCCGCGGCGCTGCATGGGTGTGCCGCGGTGCCCGTGTACGAAGAATGGAGCGCCGCAGCGCTTCATGGGTGCGCCGCGGCACCCCGTGGATGAAGCTTCGCAGAGCCGCGGCGCTGAACTTATGCGCTGCGGCGCCGCCGCTCCGGAAGACTCGATTTTAGAGTTTTCTCGCCTGATTTGAAGCCTAATTGATGGAGATTTGACCTAAAAACTTTCCTACTTCGACTAGGAGGGTTTAATCTATAAAGAGGAAGGAAATTAAGCAGAGAAGGCATCTATTCATTCAGCAAAGAATTCATTCAAGTTCTCAACTCTTTTCTTTACTTCTTGTTTAGTTTTCTATGGCCCTGCGCGGCTAATTTTCTTTAGTTGGTTGAGGGAGATTGAAACCTAAAGGGATTTGATGTCATTGTGAGATACGGATTTGATTTCATTGCATTCAATCTTAATCGGGTATTGTTTATTCATCTGTTCTTATTTTCTTAATATTATGCATGTGATTGCTAGGAGGCCTACTAGTATATTGTATGTGTAGCTGCTGAATTAGGTTTTGAACAAAACTTTTATTACTTGATTCGTGAAGCAAATAGGATTAAGGATTTTGGATCATAAATCGTTAACCCTATGATGAATATCAACTAAATTGAATATAACCGATGTGCTTGTATTCGTTTAGCTCTATTAGTTTCTCTTGTTCTTCATGCGGTTAATAAGTGATGCTTTACCGATGTGCTAAAGGATTGCTCGTTAATTAGAGTATAATTAGTGCGATTGTCATTAATTTACTAGGCTTAAGGAGGAACTGGGATAGAATCCCAATGATAGATATTTGGTTTAAGATTGATAATTTTGTCAATGATCAATGCAATCCCTTGATGGTGAATATCGACCGAAACCAACGCTTTTCCCATTAATCACTTTCTCTCAATTATTTTTGCTATTGTCTACTTAATTTTAATTGCGACTCTCAATCCCTCCTTTCTGAATCACATAAGGTAATTCCAGTCTCTGTGGGATCGACCCTTACTCCCACTACTACAGGTTAGTGTTGAGGTAAGGTTTTAATTTGGGCGTGCCTGCGACAGTGCGCACCAAATTTTGGCGCCGTTGCCGGGGACTGTGTCTATTTACCTTTTGTGATTTTTTTTCTTTTCTTTTTGTTCATAACTTTGAATATGGCAGCCAATTTTCAACAATTTGGCACTAGGCTGGGCTCTCCATTAAGATATGCTGGTGAGGTATGTAGTTCTTCCCTTGAAGAGCAACTTGTAAATTTAACTTCTCTTGTTCGTCAACGTGTAGAAAATATGCAAAGAGAGAAGTGCTATGGAAATTATTCAGCCATAGGGCATCCTTCTTTTGGGTACCCAACTTTCTATGATGAGTCATTTGAGCAGGTAAATATGGTTAATGATTTCCATGAACCACAACAAGTGAGGTATGATTCTTATTCAAACATGTACAATACTGGATGGAAGGATCATCTCAACTTCAGGTATGAGAATGCACAAAATAGTCTTGCAGAACAAAATTTTGAAAATTTTCAGCATACTCAACAGGCCTATTATCCTAGACAGAATACATCTCAGGATTTTCAGGTAAGTACTCCTTTAGAAGATATTGTTAAATCTCTTACACAAAGTACTCATCAATTTCAACAAGAGGTAAGGGCCAGCATTGAAAGCTTAACAAATCAAATTGGGCAATTAGCAACAACAGTCAGCAGGCTAGAGTCTCAAAATTCAGAAATTGAAAGTCTAGCCCCAGTATCGTTAATGCAAAAGGAAGAAAATTCTGCACTAAATGAAAAAGATGACTTGGAAGTCGACACTAGTAAGCCTACTAGGAAAGAGGTTATGGAATGTACCCTAAACGTCAAATTCGACGAGAATGTTATAGTAGGAGAGGAAGCACCAGAAGTGCAGCAAACAGGTAAGGATTTTTCTATGTTGTTATCAATTTCTAATAAGATGCCTGTACCTTCCATTTTGCAGTATTCTAACCTAGGCTTAAAGAGCCTCCCTAGCCATTTAAAGGGCATATACAGTGGAGAACCACCCGCAGTTATAACCTCAGATAAATATGCCCTACTCAAAGATAGAGGAAAGTTATCGCATGCTTTGGTACAATCTCAAAAGGATGAAATTAAATTAGATGCCAAAAGCTACTCAAGACATCGGTTATTTCCAGGTAAGTTGAGTTCTCATTTAATTAAATCTTTGACTAATGCTAACTTCCCTCTTCATAATGCAGCTGAACCTCAGAATTCTGTACATTCAAAGGCAAGCCAATTCCAAGTTGACATCAAGGATCCTCCTTGAATGACATAAGGAGCCTTGAGTCGAGCCAACGACGTTAAACAAAGGCGCTGGTTGGGAGGCAACCCAACATCTATTCTTCTTCTTCTTATTTTTCTTTTTCATAATTTTAATGTTGTTTAAAAAAAAAAAAAGCTGTGGACGCACACAAGCGCAGCGGCGCTTCACAAGAGTGCCGCGGCGCCCATCGCCCAGGCTGGGCGAGCGCCGCGGCGCTCAAGAACAGCGTCGCGGCGCCCCTACCCAGATTGGGTCAGCGCTGCGGCGCCTGAAGATAGAGCCGCGGCGCTCCGCGTTTCAGCAGAGAGCGCCGCGGCGCTCTTTATAAGAGGTTCGCGAGAACCTCTTCTCCTACCCGCGGTTTTTGCTCTCTCTCACCCCCAAATCCCTTTTCTTGCCTCCAATCACCCATACTCACCTCCCATTCGATTATATTGCTTGCATAACTTGATTTTTCATCTACTTTTGCAGGATTATACACCTCATATCAGCAATTGAGTCGAATTCAAAGACACTTGATCAGGGAAGTTTCCCTGGACCCCTCCTTATTTTATTACTTGTCTCTATTGTGTTTTTTCTTTGATATTCTTACATTGGGGACAATGTATGTTTTTAAGTGTGGGGGGGTCACTTTATGATTCAGCTGGATGACTGTATAATAACTCATACACTTGTGCACTTTTCTACTTTGATGCATTACTATAATTCTATGATGTGTGCACTTTTATTCCTGTCATGAGGTGAGCATGTGAACAAAATTTCAATTTATGGGTTTGTGTTAGTGAAACCAATAGCCAATGATATAAATGTTTAAATTGCTAATAGCTCCTAAGAAACGTAGGAAAATCATAATTATGTGTAATTTTAATTTTTTTTGCAATTTATTATCCATTTTCTAGAATCCTGAATCTATTTTGCACAACAACTTTGAGTATTTAATTTATCTTTTATTTAAAGAAAGTTTATACAACTTAAAGAAATTTTTTATGATCTCAGAAAGGATTCTAGAACTTATTTGAATGATGCTTGAGGCGAAATCCTAGGTTGATACTATTAATTAGGAGATGATTTAGGCATTATTTGATAGATTGAGCCTTTCAAGCCTAACCTAAGTAATAAAATAACACTAGTTCCTTTATTTTGAGCTTAATGAACTTTTCCTTCTGAAAACCATAACTGACCCATAAGCCAAAGTTTGTATATCCTTATTTTTTTTTCTTTACCCTATTCACTCACTCCATGATTATTTTGATGAATATTTGTATTGTATTGCTTTATTTACAAAAAGGGTGGAAGGGTGGAGCAAGGAAAAGAAAAGAAATTTTCAAAAGAAAAAAAGAAAAAGAAAAAAAATTATATATATATATATAAGAACAAATGTTGTGGGTGAAAGAAAAAGAGGACAATGATGGATTGAAGCAGGAAAAGTAATGTGGGGAGAAAATCTTCCCAAAATTATTGGAGGAAAGCAAAGAGCTCAAGAGATCAATTTTAATCATGTGGTGCTGGGTGACTGATCCTACATTGATATCCTTTGTCCCACCCTTCACCTTGGCCACATTACAAGCTAAATAAAGTCCTTTTGATCCTAAAAGTAGTTTTGACCTACATTAGTGGAGAGCAGCAGGAAAAATAAGCTTATGGAAATCCTACGAGGAGATCCATACTTGATTTCTTGAGATATATAAACTCATTTGAATGAAAGATGATTGAACTGCTCAAAACACACACACACTCAGGGCTCTAGAAAAATGAATTCTGAATTGCATTTAAATTGAATATTGCACATAGTCATTAAATTTTCTGAAATTTCTTTAAGAGCATTCAATTTTCACTATGAGGCAATATATTGGTAAGACTTTCACTTACCTTATTTATTGAATATTGTTCACATGGTTTAATTTGCTTGAGGACAAGCAAAAGAGCAAGTGTGGGGGTATTTGACATGCTTTAAATTAAGCATGTATTTAGCATATTTTATGTTTCTTTTTATTTTATTTAAATGATAAATAGATAGGTTTTAATTAAATTATGTGTTTTATGTTTTTAGGAATAATAAAGAAGAAAAGAAGAGAAAAATAGAAGAAAATCATGAAAAATGCTGATTTCTGACCTTTCGTCACTAATGGAAGCATATCTCACTCATTTGAGCTCCGATTGAGCTGTTTCCAGCGGCTATGGAAAGAAGAAACATAGAGCTACAACTTTCGTGTTCGGCACTTTGGCAAAATCTGGCGTTTTCTAGGCGCCGCGGCGCCCACAATACAGCGCCGCGGTGGCCCGTCATGGATGTCTCGTAGCGCCGCAGCGCTGGTTATTGGCGCCGCGGTGTCCTTGCCCCAGAACCACGAGCGCCGCGGCGCTGCATGGGTGTGCCGCGGCGCCCGTGTACGAAGAATGGAGCGCCACAGCGCTTCATGGGTGCGCCGCGGCACCCCGTGGATGAAGCTTCGCAGAGCCGCGGCGCTGAACTTATGCGCTGCGGCGCCGCCGCTCCGGAAGTCGCGATTTTAGAGTTTTTTCGCCTGATTTGAAGCCTAATTGATGGAGATTTGACCTAAAAACTTTCCTACTTCGACTAGGAGGGTTTAATCTATAAAGAGGAAGGAAATTAAGCAGAGAAGGCATCTATTCATTCAGCAAAGAATTCATTCAAGTTCTCAACTCTTTTCTTTACTTCTTGTTTAGTTTTCTATGGCCCTGCGCGGCTAATTTTCTTTAGTTGGTTGAGGGAGATTGAAACCTCAAGGGATTTGATGTCATTGTGAGATACGGATTTGATTTCATTGCATTCAATCTTAACCGGGTATTGTTTATTCATCTGTTCTTATTTTCTTAATATTATGCATGTGATTGCTAGGAGGCCTACTAGTATATTGTATGTGTAGCTGCTGAATTAGGTTTTGAACAAAGCTTTTATTACTTGATTCGTGAAGCAAATAGGATTAAGGATTTTGGATTATAAATCGTTAACCCTATGATGAATATCAACTAAATTGAATATAACCGATGTGCTTGTATTCGTTTAGCTCTATTAGTTTCTCTTGTTCTTCATGCGGTTAATAAGTGATGCTTTACCGATGTGCTAAAGGATTGCTCGTTAATTAGAGTATAATTAGTGCGATTGTCATTAATTTACTAGGCTTAAGGAGGAACTGGGATAGAATCCCAATGATAGATATTTGGTTTAAGATTGATAATTTTGTCAATGATCAATGCAATCCCTTGATGGTGAATATCGACCGAAACCAACGCTTTTCCCATTAATCACTTTCTCTCAATTATTTTTGCTATTGTCTACTTAATTTTAATTGCGACTCTCAATCCCCCCTTTCTGAATCACATAAGGTAATTCCAGTCTCTGTGGGATCGACCCTTACTCCCACTACTACAGGTTAGTGTTGAGGTAAGGTTTTAATTTGGGCGTGCCTGCGACAGTGCGCACCATTAAGGTATCCCTAATTAACTATTAGGTTCCGGTATTAATCTTCACCTTTCAGTCCATCAATTAATATCCTATGATGTGATAAATATTGGCCGAACATTCATCAACTCATATAATCAATGCTTAATAGCTAATCCTAATTAACCATGGATAACACAATTAGGGTTCCATTAATTCAATCAGCACAATGTATCATCACACTATAAGTGGGTTTACCAAAACCCTAGATCAAAATCTACTCAAGCATAATAGAAACAGAAACTAAAACCAAATTCATTAAGCAAATCATAAGTATTCAATACAAACCAAGAGAAAGAATTGAAATAGAGATGAGTGTAGAGATAGAAAGATAAAACCTAGATGGAGAATGAAATACAAACTGAAATTACTGTTAAATCTACTCTAAGAACATGAAAGTAAACTCCAATTCTACTCTAAACCTAATCCTAAGGTGTTTCCTAAGCCTAAGAACTCATTCCCCAAGTGTATTTTCGGTCCTCCCCCCTTTTCCTGCGTTTCCCCCTCAATATATAACACTTTGGGCGGCCAAAACCCTAAACAATACGGTGTTCGCAGACCCGCAGCACGGCCGTGCTTCGGGCGGGTTTCTGGGAGAATGCTGAACATCTTGCTTAGAGCACGGCCTGGCCGTGGTGCATGCCACCAAGCACGGCCTGGCCGTGCTTCATGCTGCCATACTCAGAATTTGCTGATTTTTGGTGGGCTTGCTCCTTGCTTCCTCCTCAACATATTCCATATCCATTTGGCACTTCTCATGAGTGTTTTCCCTTGCTTCTTGGCCTCTTTTGCTCACCTACAAGCATAAAAACAACCAAAGCAGTATCCAAAGCAAAGCATAACCAAAAGCAGGGGAATAACCACAAGTTTACTATGAATTAGGGGATAAAATATAGCCATTAAGTACTCAAAATACCACTTTATCAAGAAGCAACAGAGAAATAAAACCATTCCCCTTGTTAAGGTGTTATGGGAAGGTTTGACTCCGGAAGAAGCAACTTGGGAGCTGGAAGAAGTCACGAGGAAGAAATATCCGCAATTGTTCTTATTAGGTAATTTCTAAAATTTTGAGGACAAAATTTCTTTTAGGAGGAGAGAAATGTAGCATCCCTAATTTCGTTTCTTTTATTGATAAAAGTACATAAATATTTAATTAAGGAAATAAAATTTATTAGACAATATTTTAGATATCTAAGGAAATATAATCCTTAGAAATTCTTCACCTTATGTATATGCATAGAAAATGTTTCTAACATTAAGAGAACAAATAAAGAGGGAAAACCTAATAGGAAAAACAATTAGAAATAACATACTAAAGAGATGTAAAATTCTTGGATAAGGAAGATAAATTTTTAAAAACAAGTAAAGGTCATAAAATTTCAAGAACATTGGATTAGGGTAATTTTTCCTAATTCAAGAACTAGAGTTACTAAGTTTAAAATCTTTACCCATACATTGGGCTTTTACCTATGGACACTTCATATAGAGTTTTTCCAATTCACATAAGTTTCTAGCAAGCCCATTGGATAACCTAAGCAAGAAATAAAACATAGACTTGGACTAGGATATACTAATTAGACCAATAGCCCAAAAATTATGAAAATGTGACCAAACCCTCCAAGAAAGGTAGAATTGTATCCAAAGCAAAGAAAATGGGTAGGAATAATCCCAAATCCAAGAGGAAAAATAAAATAAAATAAATTAGGTGATGATATAATAATGTAATAATAATAAAGATTAGGTTACATGGCATTAAGACAAAAATTTAGCAAGTGGTGTGATTCTACATTCATAATTTTGGCAAGTGGCATGATAATACAAGGCTTTAGGACAAAAACATCTATATCCTACACTCCTAATATTAGCAAGTGGTATGATAATACATGGCATTAGGACAAAACATTCCTATCCCACACAAATAATATCAACCAAATAATGGATATTCAAGGGCTAGAAATTTGCCACCTAAAAAGGCAAACCTATCATACTTGTTTAAGACAAAAGAAAATGGAAATGAATCCCTAAATCAAAGGGACCTTGTCCCATATCTTAAGAACATATTATCATAATTTTCAAAATACAAATCTCCTTTTCCTATGCATATCTTGACTAAGGAAGAGGAAGACAAGAACATAAGTAGTTTGTTTTCCAAAAATTCAACCAATTGTAATTTAATTGTGATAAGGTAGACCCATGATCATGAAAGGTGAATTATTTGGTGGTCTATATAAGAAAACCCACCCTGACAACATTATAATTTCGTCCAAGTGAGGGAGAGGAAAAATAGAAGCAAGATAGAGTGAGGAAAGGAGAGGAAGAAAGGAAAAAAGAAGAAGGAGAAGTCTAGGGGACTAAGTGCTCCAGGTAAGTTTAACAATATTTCTTTTTGAAGAAAACTTTTGAAACTTATAATATTTATATGAGATTTTGATATTAGAACTTTGATGATTGGTCATGATGTTGCTATATCATGTTACATATTGATCTTGCATGTGATGTATGTTTCAATACTACTAATATAGAAAGTTCTACATAGGTATGGTTATGGGTGGCAAAATTTTTAGCTTCTGTGTTTTAATTTCTGGGAATTATCTATAGGGAATTAAAATAAATGGTTAACATAAGAATTAAAGATATATGTGTCACGGATTTTTAGCCACTGGAATTATTCAATTTGGAGTCCATATGAGGTAGATATGGTCCAATTAGTAAGCAAAGTTCATAAAATGGTTCATCAGGGAAGAATATGTTAGGATAACTTCTGTGTTTTAATTACTGGGAATTATATGTAGGGAATTAAAATAAATGGTTAATATAAGAATTAAAGATATATGTGTCATGGATTTTTATCCACTGGAATTATTCAATTTGGATTCCATATGAGGTAGATATGGTCCGATTAGTAAGCAAAGTTCAGAAAATGGTTCATCAGGGAAGAATATGTTTGGATAGCTTCTATTTTTTAATTTCTGGAAATTATTTGTAGAGAATTAAAATAAATGGTTAACATAAGAATTAAAGATATATGTGTCACGGATTTGTAGCCACTGGCATCATTCAATTTGGAGTCCATATGAGGTAGATATGGTCCGATTAGTAGTCAAAGGTCAGAAAATGGTTCATCAGGGTAGAATATGTTAAGATAGCATCTGTATTTTAATTTATGGGAATTATCTGTGTGGAATTAAAATAAATGATTAACATAATAATTATAGCTATGTGTGTCACGGATTTTTAGCCACTGGAATCATTCAATTTGGAGTCCATATGAGGAAGATATGAGCTGATTAGTAGTCAAAGTTCAGAAAATCATTCATCAGGGAAGAATAAGTTAGGATAGCTTCTGTATTTTAATTTCTGAGAATTATATGTATGGAATTAAAATAAATGGTTAACATAAGAATTATAGATATGTGTGTCACAGATTTTTAGCCACTGGAATCACTCAATTTGGAGTCCATATGAGGTAGATATGGTCCGATTAGTAGGTAGAGGTCAGAACCTATCCGAGAAGAAATAACCTATACATTTAGGGAGTAATATTACCTTGATTTCTTAATATTTTGCTACTATGTTCAACATAATAGTTTTAGATAATTGTTTTAGCTTGAAATTGACACCAAGATCACCTACATCGGAGTTCAATTGAGGGAGTTATGTTCTGATTAGTAAGAGAAAGTTAGATATGATGCAAACCTGCATCAAGAAAATAAAGAAATAAAATTAATATTTAAAAAAAGATGACGAATCTTATAAATGACTAGTATATGCCATAGCCATTGCTATTGTATGAACTTCTTACCATCTTAAGTGTAAAATTCTGACATGGAAATATTTTATAAAGTGATATTTGAAATGGTTATGTTCATGGCATGATTACCAATGATTTATGGTAATAGTTATATTTTGATGAACATACTTGTTATTGAAAACATATTTTTGACTATCATTGTGAAAAGAAAAGAAATGAGCACGGTCACATGGCAATCCGTGTGGTGCACCAGTAGGGGACGCCCTACCAACGGTTATGATTATGAGAAAAGAAAGAGAAAGTGTGCCATGTCGGACGGAGCGAGAAAAGCCTGTACCGGAGAGTAGAGGATACTCACCCTGACCGGGGTAGCTTGAAAAGAGAATAAGTTGATGGCCATCATATGATATTCTAAAAATAGTTAATCCTGTCATACATATCATTACTGTATGATTCTTATGTGCATAGATATAATGCATTCATGTGACCAAAGATATTTTTTATAGTTTATACAGCTGAACATGAGGTGATGAGCTATATTGATGATGATTTATTGTTGAACTTACTGGGATTTAATTCTCACTATATTTCCATATCATGTTCAGAAAATTAGTTATATAGATTTTTCTATAGCTCTGGCTTTTAATGCATGTTGGATCGAGTACTTTATGTTAGGCAGATCCCAGAAGCAAATAAAATATTTGTGGTCGAGTTGGCTTAGATCCCGGTGAAGGTGCAACCACCCGCACCTGTCTCTCCGGAATTTGTAAACCAGAATAAATAAGATGTAGATTTTTATGTGTTTGATATGTTGTACGTATGTTTTGATTAATGACATGTATGTGAACTCTGTATTGTATAAATTAAATAAATGTTATATTGATTTAAGTTGTAACGAGGTAATAACTTCATGGTATCTTAAAAAAAGAAAAAAGAAATAAATTTGATACTTAAATGGAGTTGTTACACATGATCCCTAACCCTTTAAAGAAGGAGTGTTAGGGCAGAAGGGTTAAGGGTTAGAGACATGACCCTTGACCCATTGGGCAGGGATGAGGGCATGAGACGTGACCTTGGCCCCCTAGGGGTTGGGCATCAGGGGTGTAGAACATGTCCCCCAACCGCTTTAGGAGGTGAAGACACTTGTTCCTAGGATGTTAGAGGTGCGACCCTCTACACCCTAAGGAGGAGTTGGGGTCGTGAACCCAGACTTTTTGGGAAGGGTCAGGGGTCATAGGGTGAGGGCGTGACCCTAACCTTCAATAGGGTTTAGGGTTGGGGGCATGAGTCTTAGCCCCCCTGGGGGTAAGGCGTGTTGGGGCATGACTCTAGCCTCCTAAGGGTTAGGGTTAAGGGCATGACCCCTTACATGGCCGATAAAAAGTATGACCCTGGCCCTTGAGGGATTAGGGTTAAAGGCGTGATACCCAGCCCCTTGGGGGGTTAGAGGCATGACCCTTAACCCTTTAACGAGTTTGGATTTAGGGGATATAGGGGCATGACCCTAGCCCTGGGGGGTTGGGTTTATTTTCTAGATATATTTAATTTATTTATAAATGATCAAGAAAGAAGAGTTAAAATTGGTAATATTAAATGTATAAAATTCTAATAGTGGGAGATAAATTTTCTTAATGCAACATATCTATTTAATTTATTTATTCATAAAAATTTTAAAAAATTAATTAAAACTTTGTAAAATTAAAATAATATAACTTTAAATTCATATATATTTCTAATAGTTACAAACTAGTATATATTAAAGTAATTAATTAAAATAATTTTATATATTGGGATCCCAACAAAACCAAGAGTATGTTCCATCTTGTTCTTACTGTGATGTTTTCCATATTATAACTTGGAAAATATGATGGTCGATTGAAAAAAAAAATGTCTACATATTCTTACTGAAGAATTTCTTAGCATATACCTAAAGAATTCTGCCTAAATTTTGTCCATCTCCACATTCTTCTTTTCTTTGAAACCCAACTAATACAATAGAATATGAAAAAAAAGTTAAAGAAACATCCATGGAGAGAGAGAGAGAGACAACATACCTTTTAACTCTCTCAAAGAGTTAACTCTCTTCAGTCTTCTCCTACTATGATGAGAGCAAAAAAGTTGTATCTTTAAATGTAATATGTGCAAAATCTTGAAGTTCCAAAAACTCTTCCAAAAAGAGAAGAAATCTTCCCTAAAGAAAGAAAAGAAATCTCACAAAGAGAGAAGAAATAAAGAAAGACAAAATAAGAGGGGGAAGGGGAAGGGTAACAATGTTGGATCTTTAACTCAACATTAAGCTTATATGTGAATAATTTTGTGTTGTGAATAGTCAAATAAGGTTAAACCCAATTAAAAATGATCAACTAGGTTTTCGTTAATTTGAGTTTCAACATCTAATAAGTAAGATGTGAGCTTTTAATGTACAGAGACTTAAAGAATATTTTCTATTTTATGATAAGAAAAATAAAAATACCAAAGATAACAAGTCATCTATATATAGCGGTTGTGGTCCTCAGATCACGTATAACTTTTATTTTTCTATTTTTAGATATCAAATTGTCAGAGATAGGGTACAAAGAAAAACTAAAGAATTCTCTAATGAAAACATGTTGATTTGAAAGGTCAATTGCATGGTTCTAAAATAGTCAATTGGTCATTATTTATTTATATACGCTTTCACATATTTATCTTTTATTTTTTTAGTGATCCAACATGAATAATCTTATGCTTTGAGTGACGATTTTCACCAAAGAAAATTTTTTAGCTAGTGATATCAGAACCTTTTCATGTTTAATCATTGATAAAAAAGTATAAATCAATTTGGATCAATGATTATTTTTTGTTTTCGATATTCTTGAATTTAATAATTAGGGTTTTAGTGATATTAAATTCGAGAACAATTTTTTAATTTTTTTATATTTAGAAAAATTTAGACTCTAATTTTGATGTAAATCAGTTTTGAATTTTGACGTCAATTAATTAAAATCATGATGCTCGCTTAATATATAGATTTAATCAATTGCTTGAATTGTGTTTTGGAAATGATCAGCAGCAATTCTTTCTTTCTAAATGATTGCGATTTTTTCCTTAAATACTTTGCTCTTGATTCATTAAATAATTTTTTTTAAAGCTTTGGGTTTATGGAAATTGCACAGATTTAGGAATAGCAGCTGTTATACCCACCGCAGAAAGTTTAATAAAATAAGTAATACAAGGAATAGCGGCAGCCATGATCACCGTGCAAGGTAAAAACAAAGAAAAAAAGATTGGATGGGATAGGATCTGGGTCAACTATCCTGGTTCAACCCCTACTTAGTAAACAACATTCCAATCAACATTCAAATATTGGCATGTTTATAAATGGTTTTATGCATGTGACTTATGTAAGATGCCTAAAGAAAGGTCAATATTTAACAAAATTACATGTGAACCTATGGTAATAAACGCATAATGATTATGTGGTTTTACAAGTGAACAATTAATCAATCCAAAGAAAGATTTGTTCTTCGATTTGTTTTTTATTATCATTGTTTGATTATTACACCAAAATATCACTTACAAGTTAATATATTTGTCTTAAGACATAATATTAATGGATTTTCCAGTATCGTGAGATGAAATTTTCCTAATTTGAATTTAATTTTGTTTTGAGACTTATATAAGCTTTTCTTATTTATTTGTTGTTCTCTGTTTAGCTATGAATTTTTCCAATATTACTACCAACATTAATTTTATTACTATACTAAATAACTCTAACTTTAAGTCATGTTAAGGGCTGATTGTCCTTCATCTTTTATGGATAAGAGTACTTTTGATGACAAAAAAAGTTACAGAAAGGTGGGAGAAATCAAATTGTATGCATATGATGATCATAAAGAAGGCTATTCCAAAAGCATTCAAGGGCACAATATCTAAAAAAATAATTTTGGGTAAAGAGTTCCTTATGAATATTGAAATGGGATTTGTTAAAAATGAGAAGGTTGAAATAGGTACACTTTTGACAAGTCTAATTTCAATGAGGTATAAGGGTAAATGTTACATCCTAGAGATATCTCATCTTGCTTCCAAGTTGAAAGCATTTAAGCTCAAACTCTCTGAGGACTTGCTAGTGCATCTGGTTTTCATATCTCTTCCAACATAGTTTATCCAGTTTAAGGTGAGCTATAATTGCCAAAAAAGTGACTTGATCTCTAAATGAGCTTATCTCACATTGTGCTCAAGAAGAGAAGAAGTTTAAGTGCTTACCTAACCTCAACCTCTAAGGACAAGAGAAAGAAAAGAAAGAAGGATAAGGAAACAACATATATGGCATCTCAAAAGGAACACCAAAAGAAATCAAAAGAATTAAAAGGTATTGATTATTTCTTCTATGGAGTTGAAGGGCATAAGAAGAAGAAACAATGCATCAATTATCATGCATGGTGTGCTAAGAAATGTATGCTTTTTTAATTTGGTTTGTTCTAAGATTAATTTAACTTTGGTGTTTAGGCACACACGATAGATAGATTTTGGTGTAACAACTCATATTAATGTGTCTATGCAAGGTTACCTAAGTTGCCAAAAGTTAAATGATATTGAAAGATACATTTATGTAAGCAATGGCAAGATAATTCAAGTTAAGGAAATAAGAAAATTTAGATTATTATTTAAATTATTTGGATCTTAATGAGAAATTTATTGTACCATACTTTAAACATAATTTGATTTCTATTTCTGCTTTGGACAAATATGGTTATTCCTTTTCATTTGGGAATAGAAAATTCAATTTGTTTCATAATTCAAAATTGGTTGGTTTTAGTTCTTTGTCATGATATGTTAACATTATGTAATTGATAATATTGCTTCATTTAATGAAACCCTGCATTTAAATACTCAAGGTACGAAGACGAAATTAACTAATGAAAATTCAACTACGTTATAGCATAAGATATTAGGCCATATTTTTAGATGGAGAATAGAGAGACTTGTGTTAAACAAAATTATAGATCCTTTAGATTTCACAAATTTTGATGTTTATATTAACTATGTAAAGAGAAAACAAAAAAACAAAAGGAAATTTGAAGTCAACAGAACTCTGAACATCTTAAAACTTGTATATACATATATTTGTGGGTTATTCCTTGTAGTTGCTTAACTCTGCCTATATTCGTATAGCCGGTCCCAAGCCCGAATAAAAGAGGAGGGTTGTGTTAGGCGTGCGACAGCCAACGTAAAACTTTGTCGTAACTGCATGAACATGGATAAACGAAGCAATAGTGTTAAAGCTAGGTCGTTGCTCGGAAGCAACGCACTGTATAGCTCGAGTGCAGTGTCAAAAGAGCAAGGGCCGCTGCATCGGCGCTCGGATGCAGTGAAAAATAAGCAAGGGTTCCCATACTTTAATGAACGGGTGTGGGCAAAGAAGTTAGTTCATGAGGGTAGGATTCGTTTTGGAACTTGGAATGTAGGCACACTCACAGGAAAATCAATGGAAATAGTTGATACCATGATTAGGAGAAGGATCAATATCATGGGTTTACAAGAAACTAAGTGGGTAGGAGAAAAGGCAAAAGAATTAGATTCTTCAGGTTTTAAGTTTTGGTACACTGGCAAGACAAGAACTAGTAATGGTGTAGGTATAATAGTTGATAAGGAGTGGAGAAACAATGTAGTAGATGTGAAAAGATTAGGAGATAGGATTATAGCTTTAAAGATTGTAGTTGAGCGGGACACTTTTAATGTGTTTAGTGTATATGCACCCCAATTTGGATTATAGGAGCATCACAAGAGAACTTTTTGGGAGGATCTAGAAGGTTTGATTCAAGAAATACCTCTGGGAGAAAATATTTTCTTAGGAGTGGATTTGAATGGTCACATAGGGAGGGAATCGAAAGGATACGAGGGTATACATAGAGGTTTTGGATTAGGAGATGCAAATGAAGAGGGTAAAACTATCTTAGATTTTTCTTTAGCCTATAATTTTACCATAGCAAATACTTGCTTTAGAAAGTGGATAGAACATCTTATCACATACAAGAGTGGAGGAGCAAACTCTCAAATAGATTTTTTCTTGGTAAGGAAATCAGATAGAAAGTTATGCACAAATTGTAAAGTCATACCCGGTGAGAGCTTGGCTACCCAACACAGAGTTTTAGTTTTGGACGTACGAGTTATGAGAAGAGTAGAAAGAAAGAGTAAGAAAATAATTTCTAGAATTAGGTGGTGGTCTTTGAAGAATGAACAACAAAGGAATTTTCAAAGAAGAGTGGAGGAAGAGAGGCTTTGGGAGGTCCAAGGAAATGCTAATGATATGTGGGACGAGATGGCCAAAGGGATTAGGAATATAACAAGAGAGATACTTGGAGAATCAAGAGGCGTTGGACCTAAGGGTAAAGAATCTTGGTGGTGGGATGCGGAGGTGCAAGATAAGATTAAGGTTAAAAGATAGTGTTATAAGGAGTGGCACTTATGTAAAGATAATGCAAATTGGGATAAATATAAAGTGGCTAAGAAAGACGCTAAGAAGGCTGTGAGTGAAGCAAGAACTAGAGCTTTTAAGGGGTTATATCAATCTTTAGGAACTAAGGAGGGAGAAAGAAAAATTTACAAGCTTGCGAAGGGTAGGGAAAGAAAGACAAGGGACCTAGATCAAGTGAAATGTATTAAAGATGAAAAGGGTAATGTTTTGGTAAGGGAGCATGATATTCAAGCACGATGGAGGAATTACTTTCAAAGACTTTTTAATGAAGGGCATGAGTTGACCTATAACTCTGACAGACTTAATATTGCAGAAGAGGACCGTAATTATACCTTTTATCGTAGAATCCAAGAGTTTGAAGTAGAGAAGGCTTTGAAGAGAATGGATAATGGCAAAGCAGTAGGACCTTATAATATACCTATTGAGGTGTGGAAAAGTTTAGGAAGGAAGGGTATAAGTTGGCTCACTAAGTTGTTTAATGTGATAATGAAATCTAAGAAAATGTCGGATGAATGGAGGAGAAGTACTTTAATCCCTATATATAAAAATAAAGGAGACATACAGAATTGTTTCAACTATCGGGGGATTAAACTCATGAGCCACACTATGAAGTTATGGGAGAAGATTATTGAGCAAAGATTAAGACAAGAGACTCAAGTTACAGAGAATCAGTTTGGATTTATGTCAAGAAGGTCAACTATGGAAGCAATTTATTTACTACGGAGATTGATGGAAAGGTATCAAAGTAGACAGAAAGATTTGCATATGGTTTTTATTGATCTGGAAAAGGCATATGACAGAGTGTTAAGAGAGATTCTATGGAAGGCTTTAGAAAAGAAAGGAGTACATATTGTGTATATTCGAGCAATCAAAGACATGTACGACAGGATAACGACTTGCGTGAGAACACAAAATGGGGATACAAAGGATTTTCCCACAACTATTGGACTACATCAAGGGTCTTCTTTGAGTCTGTATCTTTTTAATTTGATTTTGGACGCAGTTACTCAACATATACAAGAGTTGGGGTCTCAATGCATGATTTTTGCAGATGATATAGTCTTAGTTGGTGAATCGAAAGAGGAAATAAATATGAAGTTAGAGTCATGGAGACAAGCTTTAGAAACACATGGTTTTCGGATAAGTAAAAATAAAACAGAATATATGGAATGTATTTTTAGTAAGAGATGAACAAATACGAATGTAGATGTGAAACATGGAGACTATATATTAAAACAAGTTACAAGTTTTAAATACCTGGGGTCTATTATACAAAATGACGGCGAAGTAAAGGAGGACGTAAATCATAGGATTCAAGCTGGATGGATGAAATGGAGAAAAACTTCGAGTGTCATTTGTGATAAAAAAGTGTCGCTCAAAGTTAAAGAAAAATTCTACCATACGGCTATAAGACCTGCTATATTATATGGTACTGAATGTTGGGCGGTTAAAAGACAACATGAAGATAAACTCAATATTGCAGAGATGAGAATGTTACGCTGGATGTGTGGACACACCAGAAGAGATATGATTAGAAATGAGTGCATTAGAGAGAAGGTTGTGATAGCACCTATTGTGGAGAAGATGGTTGAATCTCGCTTAAGGTGGTTTGGCCATGTGTGGAGAAGACCTGCAGAAGCCCTAGTGAGAAGAGTAGATCAGATGGAGAGTAGCCCAATAATTAAAGGTAGAGGGAGGCCAAAGAAAACAATAAGTGAAACTATTAAAAATGATTTAATAGTTAATAACTTATCTATTGATCTCATCCATGATAGGCCACTATGGCGCCGTTTGATCCATGTAGCCGACCCCACCTAATGGGAAAAGGATTAGTTGTTGTTGTTGTTGTTATTCCTTGTAGTTGCTTGGAATGACCAACAATATTTTATAACATTTATTGACGATATTTCCAAATATGGTTTATATATATATATATATATATATATATATATAATTCATTAATAGTTATTGTCAATAGATGTCTTCAAAACCTATAAGGTTAAAGTTGAGAACTAACTTAACAAAAGGATCAAAAGCATTAGATCTAATTGTGGTGGTGAATACTATGGTAGATATGATAACTTAAGTGAATAACTTTCAAGATCATTTACTAAGTTTCTAGAGGAATATTGTTTTGCCCCACAATACACCATGATGGGTTCACCTATAACGACTGCTTTTTTATTTTTATACAATTACCACATTCCAACATCAAATAATACACATCATATAAACACAGATCATATTGTATTATCATCATACTAAAAAGGGCCACATCAATGGTTATGATTTATACATGAGTCACATAATTACATTAACTTAATATTTGACCCTATACGATACATAACCCTTAGTATAAAGGGTGGAGAAGGTGGTGCTGGCATCAGGATCTCCACAACATTAACTGCATAACGGTCAACTAACCCAACCAAGGTATTTCCACTATTTGGAACTCCCAAGCAAAGATAGGAAGTCTTCCGGCGTCTCAATTACCTTTATCTGAACATAACACCAAATATTAATGAGAACAGAGTCTCAATAGGTTCAACATTAATAACATCATATTATAAGAAAAATCAAATTGTTATGTCTAGTTGTATAAACTACAGAAAACCTTTTCTCTTTGTAATAAAAGTCATAATTATTACAAATGCATGATTAACACAGTATAGTCATATCTCAACAATTAAAATATCATATACAGTGCTTTTATGCATGAAGACTGATCATCTATAGCCATATTTCAACCCTCAGTGACTAATTGTCTGTAGCCATGAGGTCCAACAACAGTGACTAATCGTCTATAGCCACATCTAAACCCTCAATGACTAATCTTCTGTAGCCATGAGGTCCAACAACAGTGACTAATTGTCTATAGCCACATCTCAACCCTTAATGACTAATCGTCTGTAGCCATAAGGTCCAACAACAGTGACTAATCGTCTGTATCCACATCTCAACCCTTAATGACTAACCGTCTGTAGCCATGAGGTCCAACAAATAGTGACTAATCGTCTGTAGCCATATCTCAACCCTTAATGACTAATCGTCTATAGCCATGAGATCCAACAAACAGTGACTAATCGTCTATAGCCATGAGGTCTAACAACAGTGACTAATCGTCTGTAGTCACAACGCAACCCTCAGTGACTAATCGTCTATAGCCATAAGGTTCACAAGTAGTGACTAATCGTCTGTAGCCACGAGATCAACATATACATTAACATGATATAACCATGTATGCATCAAACAACTTACCCTTACTATTATGCTTTCCATCCTTAATCAAGTTTGTCACTCCATATAACAAATATATATTAATGCCTCTACCATCATATAATAGTGTATACATCATACTCTTTAATCATCATCACCATCACCATGAATTATATGTTAACCAAGTATATGACTAATATCATTTAACAAATATGTATTAATACACTTATCATCATGTGACAACACATACATTATATCATGTAATCATTATGCATAATATCATCACCATACCATTTAACAAATATGTATTAATACACTTACCAACAATGCATACCTTATATCATGTAATCCTCATGCATTGATATACTAGCATAGGCATCAAATCAACATGCATTTCATCCATACATTGCACATGTATCTCATATGTAATTCACTTACATATATCTCATAATAAAATAATGGAATTAACACTACAATGCATCATACTTATATCTCTTATGCAATTTACTTACATATATCTCATTAATATGTATTTTTAACCATATATTAAACATACATCTCATCAATATGCAATATGTGATTTAATTTCTCATAATAAAATGATGGAATTCACACTACAATGCATCATTAATAATGTATTTATTTGTATATTACTTTCCTTTAACATCATCAATTCATTGGAGTTCATTTAGAACATTCAAAATGCAAAACAGAGCAATTCTAGCCTTAAGCACGACCTGGCCGTGTCACCAAGCACGATCGTCTTCAAGCTGTGCAAACCGTGCTAAAAAATCACAAAAATAGCCCAAAGCATGGCCTTGCCGTGTCATCAAACACAACCGTGCTTTGGGTTTTCCTGCACTCCAAATTTTCGTCCAGCCATACCTTTTCTTACTAAAAAGATCATAACTTCCTCATTTTAACTCCAATTAAGGTGATTTTGGTGTCTATGGAAAGTAAGACAATTATCTATAACTTTTATGTTTACCATTTTAACAAATTAGAAACATAAATAGGGGAAAAAGGTGTTCAAAAATAGTGTCATAACTCAGCACGTTTCTGACCTATCTTCACTCATCAGGGTATATCTCTTTCATTTTAAATCCGATCAAGGTGATTCCAGAGGAATTAGAAATCTAAGAAACAATTACAACTTATATGTTAGACATATTTCCAGATTCGACATAAAACATAACACCCAGAACCAACCATTCAGAGCATCGATTTTCACCTTTTTCAAGCCCAAAATAAGCAAAAACATGTATAATCTATGCATCCAAGCTCTTACTCTACATGGCTAAGCACAAATATACATCATGAATCATTAAAATAGGATATTTGAAAAATTTATAGATAATTCAAAATACATGAAATTTCATGGAGAGATTAATGTCAAACCTACCAAAAACTAGAGATTCTTCCTATTCTCAAGCCTTCCTTGGGTTTCCTTCTCTTGGATCACTTCCCCTTCTTCCTTTCTCTACAAATCCCTACACTTTCACCATAGAAAAATGCCTCATGAAGCATCCCAAGATGAAGAGAAGATTGGATCAAGCCTTAAGCATGCAAGACTCACCTTAGATCTTCACTTTGCTGCCTCTCTCTCTTTTCTCTTCCTTTTATTCTCTTAGTCTCTCTCTCTTTTCTCTTCCTTTTATTCTCTCAGTCTCTCTCTTTCTCTTCTCCCTTTGCCGCAGCCTCCCCCCTTAGATTGGATATTTCCCCCTTGTCTTGGTCGACTTCTCCTCTAAGTCAAGGAAAAATCTTATTTTAATCCAAGCTTCTCCAACAAACTATCTCTTCCCTAACTATTGCACTCCAAAAGCTCAATTATTACAAGATTGCCACTCCATGACATTATGACTAGGTCCTTGACCAAGGCCTTGTTTGGCTTCCTCAAATTTCCAAAATGCTTTAATTCCTCTTTTAGGAAAATTCCAATGGGTTTTGGAGTCACGCCCAAAACATATCTTTAACTCATTTCTTGATATTCAGTTCTAGCCCCAAAGAATTAGAGTATTACACTTTCTCCCCTTCTAGTTTTTCCTTTTGCCATATGACCACTTTATTATTTTTTGGGGTTTCTTCGATGTTCCCCGTCATTCTCTTCTCTTCCCTTCACTGTTAACAATTATTATTATTATTATTATATATATATATATATATATATATATATATATATAATTGGGGATGTTACATCACCCACTATGAACAGTATTGTTGAAAGACCAAAACATAATGCTTAAGGATATAGTAAAGAGTATGATTAGTCATTCTACCTTACCAAAATCACTCTAGAGAGAAGCACTTAAGACTGCTACATATATTCTTAATAGAGTTTAACCTAAAGCGACTGCTAAAACTCCTTATGAACTTTGGGCAAGCAAAAAAAATAGTCTAGAGCACTGTCATGGTTAAGGAAGCCCAACTGAAGCAAGCACTTGTAAACCTAATGAAAATAAATTGGACTTAAGGACGATGAATTGTTATTTCATTAGATACTCTTAAAAATCCAAGGGTCACAAGTTTCATGATCCCACAACTAAGCCAATTTTTGATTCAAGAAATAACATGTTCTTGGATCAAGTTTACAGAGGGATACAGTTAGAGACTTTTTTCTTTGAAGAAAAATATGCTGATATTCCCACATATGTTATTGACATTGATCAATATCTCATTCACCTTGTTCAAGACACAATAAATCAAGATAATATCAAAGTCGAGTGATTGCTCCACAAGAACAAACTTTAGCACCTAAAGAACTTATGCCATTAAAGAGATCTACTAGAGAGAGGAGAAGTGTAATACCAAATGACTATTTATATTTCTCCAAGAACATAAAGTAGATATTGGTGTGATGGAAGATTATTCAATCACCTTCTGTCAAACCATGAAAAGTTCTGACTTTAAAAAGTGAATTGATGCCATGAATAAGGAGACTAAATCCACAAAGGATAATTACATATAAGATCTTGTCCTATTGCCAGAAAATTTGAAACCTATTGGTTGTAAATGGATATTTAAGGCCAAAAGGGATTCAAAAGGTGGTTCGAAAAGGTACAAGGCTTATCTTGTTGCAAAAAAAATGCATTGACTATAAAAAAACTTTATCTTTGGTTTCTTTCAAATACTCTTTCAGGATTATAAATGGCATTAGTAACACATTTTAATCTTGAGTTACATAAGATGGATACGAAAATGATGTTTCTCAATAGTAACATTGATGAGACAATCTATATGGTACAGTGATAAAATTTTGTGTTAAGAGACCCAAAGTATATGGTTTTTAGACTTAAAAAAATCCATCTATGGACTCAAACAAGTAAATCGACAATGATATTTCAAGTTTTATCAAGTGACCATCTCGTTTGGTTTTAAGATGAACTTCGTCGATGATTGTATATATTATAAGTTATGTGGGAGTAAACATATTTTTCTAGTTTTGTAAGTCAATATTATTTTACTTGCTAGCAGTGATATAAGCTTATTACATAAAACCAGGATCTTTCTATCTAAGAATTTGAGATGAAAGATTTTGGTGACACCTCTTTTGTATTAGGCATTTAAATACACTAGGATTGCTCTCGAGGTGTTCTTGAACTATCACAAAATAACTATATCGAAAAGATTCTCAAGAGATATGATATGCAAAATTGTAAACCAGGTGATACCCTTGTGGCTGAGGGAGATAAGTTTAATCTTAATTAATGCCCTAAGAATGATATTAAGGGAAAATATGCATAAAATTCTCAATGTCTCAATAATAAGGAATCTAATGTATGCTAAGGTTTGTACGCTTCTAGATATTATGTATGTTAGGATGTTGAGCAAATATTTAAGCTATTCAGGAGTAGACCATTGAAAAGCAGGCCAAACAGATATTGTGATGCTTATAGAGAGCAAAAGACTACATACTCACGTATCGGAGGTTAGATTAGCTTAAGATCATTGGGTTTATTAACTCTAATTTTGATGGATGCCAAGATAGTATGAAATCTACATCAGATATATCTATAGGCTAGTTGGAGATGCCATCTTTTGAAAGAGAGCTAAATAGCCACCTAGAGGCTCTTTTACCGTGGCAGTAGAATTTATAGTATGCTATAGGACATACAATCACAGAGTATGGCTACAAAATTTTGTCATAAGGCTGCTCATAGTGAATGATGTTGAAAGACAACTCAAGTTATTTTGTAACAATAAGCTAATAGTTCTATACTCCAAATACTATGGGAGCTCGACAAAGTTAAAGCATGTAGACATTAAGTTCCTATTTGTTAACAAAAGAGTTAAAAGTGGACAGTTGTATTGCCACCTAAATAGTTTGATGTGCACATTGCTCGTAGGTGTGTTATGTAAATTTAATGATATTCAATTTTAGTGGGAGTTTTGTAATTTCATATTCCTTTATAGCCATTTTTACATTTATTTTAGTTTATGGATATTTGAGGTTATTTTCTACAAAAAATAATTTTTGGTTTATTCATACTCTGATTTTTATGATTTGATCTTACAAAAGTTTAAGGGCAGACTAGTTGGGAATAAGCATTTAAGATCACCTTACATGAAATTTCAATATATCCACATCATGATCCATGTTATTTAATTATATTAGCATATATATCCATTGATGGATTGAGTTATGACAGATTTAACGAATGCCGCTTTGATCCTATGTATGGTATGATTGATGGACTAGATTGGTTAATAAATACATTTCATTAATGACAGTAAATGTAATAGCCCTAAAATAAAGAAAGATCATAAATAAATAAATAAATCTTAAAGTAAAGAAAAATTATGAATATAAGCGAGGATTAAGATAAATAGAGATAAGTATAATTGAAATGTGTTTATTTATCACATTGTTTGAAGAATTATTAATGCTATATGAGGATTTAAGTTTTCGAGCCAAAACACAATTTTTTAAAAGTTTAGGAGTCAAAATGTAAATAACGAAAATTTGCAAGAACCTCCCTCAAAAATTAATTTTTTGCAGAATAGTCCCCCTCACATGATTAAGCAATCTGCAGAAGGGAGACGTGAAAATTTCAGACTCTCTCCCCTAAAAACTCACTTTCTCTCTCTAGAAAATCTTAAAACTTCTCTCTAGATTTTTAGCTCTTCCAGACCTTAAATTTCGACACCACCACCACCTACGAATTCAAAACAACGAGAACTATAAATCTATCCGATTGGTTTCTGAATTTTTGTCCAGAATTTGCTAGAAAATAAAGGAGAAACCCTAAGAAAGTTAGTTCTAAAACTCCTACATAAATTTCTCAAATTAAAAATCTAACACCATAAATAGATTCAGGAGGTGAAAAAACTTTAGGAGATGAAATTTCTCAACCATCTAACAACTTTTTGTATATCGTGAATAGTAGATCCAGGCTGCATAAATAGTGATTCCAGTAGTGTGAATAGTATTTCCAACAGTAAATAGTATCCATAAGTTGACAAGTGTTAACCAAACTCTCAAAAGCCAAATTTTATGATTCAAAAGTCATTTCCTAGGTTTTCGGACCTTTCAAACTGGTTTTTTAAGTTAATTTGATCAGATTTGACTTGAAAAAAATATATTTTGGGGCTATCCAACTTAGAACCTTAGTTTTGTGAGTAGATAATCTCTTATATGACTTAATCTATGCTCTTCTTAAACCTTAAATATATAATTGGTTCTGTTTACAAGTTATTCATGCTATCATAAGTCTCTGAAATGTGTTAAAATATTTTCTTTGCTTACTAAGTGGCATATAGTTCAAGAAGAGTATAATTTTGCAAATAGACTTTGAAACTCATTGAATATGTGGTTCTAAATGTATTTCTCATCATATGGTAAAGTGAAATATATTGTGCACGCGGCATTGATATGCAAAGCCATAAAGTTTCTTGGAAAATTGCATAAATATGTGATAACTCTGATTGGGATGTTTCCAACAGAGAAATTCTAATGAAACTAAAAATTCTGAATTATATTAAAACTTCTGTTTTGAACGATATGACATATGTGCAAATAATGATTTCTGTAGAGGAATTCTATTGGAAACACTGTTTGCTAAAAGCATATGATGTTAGCCTTTGTACACCTTGACACCTCAACTAATAGGGGTGGTGCTACCCTTATGTGACAGCCAACACACGCGATATGATATGTGAAGGAGAGCGGGATGCCTCCTATCTGGGCGAGATGCCGACTATATGATATGAGATGCTGAGTTTAGACAAATCCTATACTACCAAAGTACATAAGGGTTTGAACTCTGATATGATGATTTTGATATGGGATCCTATTAATGTTTTCATGAGAAATATTTTGATGCATAACAATATTTGATTAATGATCATATAGTATTGCATATGGTTTTGGATATTTGAATGTGGTTTGAACTGAGAATATTTGAGATATGGGTCCCATGTAGATGTACCTCTTAACTGTAATTTTCTTTGTTAAATTTTAATATATGAGTACATCCATATATTGACCAAAGAGATTATAGAAGGTTTTATCTACTCACTGAGTTGTCAAACTCACTACATGATATTTACATTTTTTTAAAGATACAAATACAGAGTTTGGTCTTGTAGATACGTGAACAACTAGGTGTTACGCTCTCTGGGTGAGCCTACATTGCTTCTAAGGTTCATAGTGTTTAAATCATTATGTACTTGTAATCTAGAATATGCTATGTATGGCACAAGCAGGATCCCTACTTCTGCTGTAATATATGTATAAAGACTTGGTTTGTATATTTGGTTATATTGAAAAACTTGTAAACGTATGTTATTATTCCTGATATGTGATATACTTAGAGCATGTATGTGGTGCGTACTGTCGCAGGTGTACCTAAATTGATACCCTACCTCTCAACTAACCTGTTGTAGTGGGAGTAAGGGTCGATCCCACAAAGATTGGTATTACCTTATGTGATTGAGAAAATGGAGATTTAATAATTGTAAATAATAAATCAAATAATAATGAAAGTAATTAAGAAAGTAATTAATGAGAGAGGTGTTAGTTTTGATCGATATTCACCATCAAGAGATTGCATTGATCATTGAAAACATCATCAATCTTAAACCAAATATCTATCATTGGGATTCTATCCCTGTTCCTCCTTAAACTTAGTGAATTGATAATAATTGTACCAATTAAACCTTAATTAATAAGATATCATTTAGCACATCGGTAAAGTCTAACCTATTAATTGCATGAAGAACGAGAAAAACTGATCGAGCTAAATAAATATAAGTACATCTGTTATATTTAATTTAGTTGATCATTCATCATAGGGTTAATGATTTATAATCCAAAATCCTTAATCCTATTTGCTTCGTGAATAAAGTAATGAAAACTTTGTTCGAAACCTAATTCAGCAGTAGATTAAGACATACAATATACTAGTAGGCCTTCCTAGCAATCATATGAAAAATCATTAAGAAAAGATAAGAGTAGATGAATAATCAATACCCGGTAAAGATTGAACTAATAAAATCAATTCCAAATCTCACAATGTATAATGATCCCTTGAGGTTTTAATCTTCCTCTACCAACTAAAAGTAAATCAGCCATGCAGGGCCATAATAAATCTAAACAAGAATTAAAGAAGGTAATTAAGAGCTTGAATCCCCTTTGATGCTTCCTTTCTTTCCTTTTTAAAGATTGGCTTTTCTTTATTGAAGTAAAACTGTTTTAGGTCAAAATTCAACCCATTGGGCTTCAATTGGAGTTGAAAAACCCTAAAAATTGCAATATTAGCATTTTGGTGCGGCAGCGAGCACTGCGTCGCTTCAAAAACTAACACCAGGGTGCTACGGCGTGTTGGGTTTGGCACCACAGCACTTGGTCCTTCTCAAGCACGGGTACCGCAGTGCTCCGATTCTCAGTACTTCAGCGTCATGGCGATATGGAAAAGGCATGACGCAGTGCCACGACGCTCTCTTCTTTTCTTCTTTATTATTCCTAAAACATAAAACTCAAAATTAAATTAAATCCTATTTATTTCCTACTCAAATTAAATAAAAAGCAACTTAAAACATGCTAAAAACATGCTTAATTTATAGCATGTCAAATACCCCCACACTTATTCTTTTGCTTGTCCTTAAACAATTAATTGATATGAACAATATTCAATATATGAGATGAGTAAAAGACTTACCAATAAATTGTGTCATAGTGAAAATTGTATGCTCTTAAAGAAGTTTCAAAAAATTTAATAATTATGTGCAATATTTAATTCAAATGCAATTCATGATTTATTTTCTAGAGCCCTAAGTGTGTGTATGTCTTTGAGCTGTTCAACCATCTTTCACCCAAACAAGTTTATATATCTAAAGAAATTGGGTATGGACCTCTGTTTAGGATTTTCATATGCTTATTTTTCATGTTACTCTCCACTAATGTAGGCAAAAACTACTTTTTAGGATCAAAAGGGCTTTAATCAACTTATAATATGGCTAGGTTATAGGGTGAGACAAAAGATATAAATTTAGGCTTGATCACCCAGCACCACATGATTAATTGTACTCCTCTTGAACTTTCTCAAGTTTGGGGAATTTTAACCCCACACTTATTCCTTTACTTTACTAAATTCATCATCATCATTTTTTTTTCTTTTCCTTGATTCTCTATTTATCTTTCACTGCTTAGACTTTCATCCGTATTTTTAGACTTTTTCTTTCTTTTGTCCTTGCCCCACCCTTCCACTCTTTTATTAATATAGCTCTACAAAACAAGCATTTCAAAATTAATCATAGAATGAGTGAATCAAGGGAAGCAAATAAAGGAATTAATCATAAAATTTGGTCTTGACTCAGCAATGGGTATGAAAAAAAGCGGAATATATTTATTAAACTCAAAATACAGGTGCTAAGGATATTTTATTACTTGGGTTTGACTTGAAAGGTTTAATCTCATCAAATAATGCCTAAATCATCTCCTAATTAATAGTATCAGCCTATGATTTTGCCTCAAGTAGCATTTAAATAAGTTCTAGAAAATTGGTGAGATCATAAAATATTTTTAGTTATATAAACTTTCTCTAAGTAAAAGATAAATTAAATACTCAAAGTTGTTGTGCAAAATAGTTTCAGGATCCTAAAAAATGGATAATAATAAATTGCCAGAAAATTAAAATTACTCATAATCATAATTTTCCTACGTTTCTCAAAAGCTATTAGTAATTTAAACATTTATATCATTAGCTATTGGTTTGACTAACACAAAATCAAAGATTAAAATAAGTTCACATGCTCACCCCATTTAATAACCGGAATTAAAAGTGCATAAATCGTAGAAGTAGAGTAAATAGTGCATAAGTGTATGATTTATTATACAGTCATCTAGCTGAATCATAAAAGTGACCCCCCCACACTTAAGAACTTACATTGTCCCCAATTTAAAATAGAAAAGAAAAATATAAAAGAGACAAGTAATAAAATAAGGAGGGGTTCAGTGAAACTTCCCCGATTAGTTGTCACCATCTATCTCGTCCTGCTTAGGTGCAAGCCTAAAGGGCGATTTAGAAGGTGCTAGAAATGCTATTGGAAGGTTCAGGGCATGGGCTAGCTGACTAAAATAAGTATTGTTGTGTTGTGCTATGGAGTACTGGCAGAGTGCCAAATCATTCATCTGGTAGCTCAAGAACTCAGTTCACTCACATAAGTCATCAATAGTGTGCTAGAATGGTAGTGGAGCTGAACTGCTACCAGGTTCCCCTACAGTAAGTGGCTGAACCACTAATTCCTCCTCTTCTGCTTCCTCATGCCCTTTATATTTTTGTATGTCTGCATAAGATATAGGTCTCATTGGTTGGATGAGAGCCTCAGTAGAATCCCAACTTACTCTTACATTCCTACATAGACTAGTGATTAGACTAGGGGTAAAGAGGGAACTGCCTCAAGAGTTAATGTAGCCTAGCATCTATCTATGGATAATTTTCCCTACATCAATATAAAGGCCCTTTAGTATAGCATAAAGTAAAATGGTCTATCCCTCCTGACTTGACTCATATTTAAGTTAGGCATGAATCTTACTGACATGAAATAGTGACAGGCTTTAGCTGTAACATCCCTAATTTCGTTTCTTTTATTGATAATTAAGGAAATAAAGTTTATTAGACAATATTTTAGATATTTAAGGAAATATAATCCTTAGAAATTCTTCACCTTATGTATATACATAAAAAATGTTTCTAACATTAAAAGAACAAAAAAAGAGGAAAAACCTAATAGGAAAAAATTAGAAAGAACATACTAAAGAGATGCAAAATTCTTGAATAAGGAAGATAAATTTTTAGAAACAAGTAAAGGTCTTAAATTTTCAAGAACATTGGATTAGGGTAATTTTTCCTAATTCAAGAACTAGAGTTACTAAGTTTAAAATCTTTACCCATACATTGGGCTTTTACCTATGGACACTTTGTATAGAGTTTTTCCACTTCACATAAGTTTCTAGCAAGCCTATTGGATAACCTAAGTAAGAAATAAAACATAGACTTGGACTAGAATATAGTAATTGGACCAATAGCCCAAAAATTATGAAAATATGACCAAACCCTCCAAGAAAGGTAGAATTTTATCCAAAGCAAAGAAAATGGGTAGGAATAAGCCCAAATCCAAGAGGAAAAATAAAATAAAATAAATTAGGTGATGATATAATAATGTAATAATAATAAAGATTAGGTTACATAGCATTAAGACAAAAATTTAGCAAGTGGTGTGATTCTACATTCATCATTTTGGCAAGTGGCATGATAATACAAGGGTTTAGGACAAAAACATCTATATCCTACACTCATAATTTTAGCAAGTGGTATGATAATACATGGCATTAGGACAAAATATTCCTATCCCACACAAATAATATCAACCAAATAATGGAGATTCAAGGGCTAGAAATTTGCCACCTAAAAAGGCAAACCTATCATACTTGTTTAAGACAAAAGAAAATGGAAATGAATCCCTAAATCAAAGGGACCTTGTCCCATATCTTAAGAACATATAATTTTCAAAATACAAATCTCCTTTTCCTATGCATATCTTGACTAAGGAAGAGGAAGACAAGAACATAAGTTGTTTGTTTTCCAAAAATTCAACAAAGTGTATCCTAATTGTGATAAGGTAGACCCATGATCATGAAAGGTGTATTATTTGGTGGTCTATATAAGAAAAACCCACCCCTACAACATTTTAATTTCGTCCAAGTGAGGAAGAGAGAGAAATAGAAGCAAGGTAGAGTGAGGAAAGGAGAGAAAGAGAAGAGAAGAAAGGAAGGAAGAAGAAGGAGAATTTTAGAAGGCTAAGTACTCAAGGTAAGTTACCTTAATCTCCACTTGAGTCCATTTTTCTTCTTCATCCTTGAGGTTCAAAAATTCACCCTCCTTCTCTTACCTAAGCTGCTAGAAATGCTAAGGAAAGGAAGGAATCTTGCTACTTCTTTCAAGAGAAAACAAGAAAACCAATTCACTAAGTAAGCTAGGGAGATTCTTAGGTAAGTTTAACAATATTTCTTTTTGAAGAAAACTTTTGAAACTTATAATATTTATATGAGATTTTGATCTTAGAACTTTGATGATTGGTCATGGATGTTGCTATATCATGTTACATATTGATCTTGCATGTGATGTATGTTTGAATACTTAGGTTGGTGTAGATAGTTCTGCATGGGTATGGCTATGGTTGGCAGAATTTTAAGTTTCGGTATTTTAATTTCTAGGAACAATCTATAAGGACTTAAAATAAATGGTTAACATAAGAATTAAAGATATATATGTCACGGATTTTTAGCCACTGGAATCATTCAATTTGGAGTCCATATGAGGTAGATATGGTCTGATTAGTAGTAAAAGGTCAGAAAATGGTTAATCAGGGAAGAATATGTTAGGATAGTTTCTGTATTTTAATTTCTGGGCATTATCTATATGGAATTAAAATAAATAGTTAACATAAGAATTATAGCTATGTGTGTCACGGATTTTTAGCCACTGGAAGCATTCAATTTAGAGTTCATATGAGGTAGATATGTTCTGATTAGTAAACAAAGGGTAGAAAAAGGTTAATCAGGGAAGAATATGTTAGGATAGCTTCGGTGTCTTAATTTTTGGGAAAATTCTATAAGGAATTAAAATAAATGGTTAACATATGAATTATATATTTAGGTGTCGCGGATGTGTAGCCACTAGAATCACTTAATTTGGAATTCGTATGTGGGAGATATAGTTAGATTAGTAAGTAAAGGTTAGAACCTACCCGAGAAGAAATAATATTGAATTTAAGGGAGTAATAACACCAAGATTTATTACTAATTTGCTGATATGATTAACATAATAGTTTTAGATAATTGTCTTACCTTTCCATAGACATCACGATCACCTCAATCGGAGTTAAAATGAGGGATTTATTCTCTAATTAGTGAGCAAAGGTCACAGAGCACGGCCAGGCCGTGTTCTGGGTGCTTCAAGTACGAGCTAACCGTGTTCGGGCTATTTTTGAGTACATTTGAAGTATTTTTAAAGCATGGCCGTGTCCTGGAACATGGCCAGACCGTGTTGGAAGCTGGTTAAGCCTAATTTCAATATTTTTCTACCCTAGATGAACCTCTTTAACTATAGGGTAATAGTAGAAATCTAATTAGGGAACAATGCTCTATAAATTTGTAAGAACATGTGTTGGAAATGATATAAATAAGAAGAAAAGGACTAAGGCCAAGCATAAAGAGAAGGTTAGATATGATGAAAACCTGCATCAAGAAAATAAAGAAATAAAATTAATATTTAAAAAAGAAGACGAATCTTATAAATGACTAGTATATGCCATAGCCATTGCCATTGTATGAACTTCTTACCATCTTAAGTGTGAAATTCTGACATAGAAATATTTTATAAAGTGATATTTGAAATGGTTATGTTTATGGCATGATTACCAATGATTTATGGTAATAGTTATATTTTGATGAACATACTTGTTATTGAAAGCATATTTTTGACTATCATTGTGAAAATAAAAGAAATGAGCAAGGTCACATGGCAATCCGTGTGGTGCACCAGTAGGGGACGCCCTACCAACAGTTATGATCATGTTAATGAGAAAAGAAAGAGAAAGTGGGCCATGTCGGACGAAGCGAAAAAAGTCCGTACCGGAGAGTAGAGAATACTCACCCTGACTGGGGTAGCTTGAAATGAGAATAAGTTGATGGCCATCATATGATATTCTGAAAATAGTTAATCCTGTCATACATATCATTATGATTCTTATGTGCATAGATATAATGCATTCATGTGACCAAAGATATTTTCTGTAGTTTATACAGGTGAACATGACATGATGAACTATATTGATGGTAAATTATGATTTATTGTTGAACTTACTGGGATTTAATTCTCACTATATTTTCATATCATGTTCAGAAGAATAAATATACAGATTTTCTCTATGACACTTATTATTTCTGTACGTTGGATCGAGGTGCCCTACCTTGGACAACTTCCAGTTATTTCAGATGTATCTGTCGTAGATGTGACTGAGATTTCGGTGGACGTGCCACCCACACCAGTGTCCCCGGAAGTAGTCGACATAGATGATTAGAACTAATATGTATCTTTGTACAAATGTTTGTAAAATAATGGTGTGTAGTTTGTAAAATAATAGTGTGTATGGAAACTCAGTATTGTATCACTGTTAATAACAATTATGCTTGGTAAAAGTGATTATTATTACGAGTTAAGTGGTTAGAATTAAAGTAGTAATAACTTCATGGAATTTTACAAATATAAAAAAAAAATTTACATTTTCATAAATGGAGTTGTTACATTAGCCACTTTGTTCATGTCGGCCCTAACAAGGTACACTGGCTGGCCATTATTATCCAATTTTCAAGAAGCCCCCCTATGGAAAAAAGTGTAAATAATTTCTTCGAAATCAATGTATAACTGAAGGAGTGTCGAATATTCATCATCCTCTATGTTAGGCAGTGAGTAAAACTCATTGATGGCATGCAGAGTAAATTTCACCATCTTGCCTCTAACCCGTGCTTTATGACCCCTAGTTCTGGATTCTTGCAAAAAATCTCCCAATGCCTATGGAGGATATTATCTCTATGAGGTAACCCAGTAGTGACAATAAATCCTCGTTCTGGAATGATAGGTTTGTGCACTACCACTTTGATGTGGTGTTGATAAATCTCTTTTGTCACGAATGATATGTTATCGAATGCTTGAGGGTCATCGACTCTGTTCTTCCTCATTGAGAGGCACAATTTTGAAGTTTTAAGAGCCATTAGACTTAGAAGCTCACTGGGGCATTTTACCGAACACCTGGTGTGCGCTCTTAAAATGGAGGAAGAATGGGTGGTAGATTCCTAACTTGAAATCCCAATTAAGTGAAACCAAGTAACAATGGAGTTTGGAGATCAATCTATAGCAGAAAGATGAAGAAAATCGTACCCAACTGAACTTGATTTGTGGCTAGAAAATGCAAGACCAAAATTGCCTAAGAACCCTAGAAGATTTTCATTGAATCCAAACCAAATGCTGAAAAAGTTGTTCAATCCTACAAAAGAAGATGGAAAATCACTTAATTCAAGTAAGGAAACGTAATTTGATGTTATTAAGGTTAATTGGATGTAGGGACTTGTGTTTGGGGGTGAAGGAGAATGCAAAAAAGCTACTGGGGATGAAGAGGCTGCGGGCCTCTTATAGAGAGCACAGTGTAATAACCGTAAAAATTTAACGAAAATTCAAATTAAATAAAATGTGGAATAAAAGAGAAAATTTCGAAAATGGGATTAAGAACCGTAGAAAATATGTATATTTACTACATGGATTAAAGAGTTACAAAAGGAATATGAGAATTTACGTTTTGGCGCATAATTTTATTTTTAAATGATAGTATTTTGTTATAAGCAAATATTTTTTTTATTTGTTTAAAAATGGTTATGTCTTGCTAAAAGTAAGTAGACTTTTAAGTAAAATAATTATTGTTTTGCTTAAAATAATTATATTGGCCTCTAATGAATTTTTGTTGCATTTTTAGAAATATTCTTTCTTTTAATATGAATAAAGATATTCATTTTGAGATTCGTTTTATTACGATTTTTATCAAGAAAAATTATGATTTAAAAGTTTAACTAAACATTGATGAGAATGGAAATTTTTAGAAATTTTTGGGATATTTTATGATGAAAAACAGAATTTATATGAATTTATATAAAAGAAAATCATATTATTAATTATTTAATAATTATTATTATATTAAAAAAAAAGCAATTGATAAAAGGGAACCGAGGGGAAAGATATCAGAATTTCGAAGAAACGAGAGAGTGTGAACAGTGAGTGAATAGTAACATCCAATTTTTTCTCTCGATCTAGAGTGCCTATTGGCTTCCGATCTCAAAACTGAAGGTGTTACTGGATTCAAGACGAGGAATACTTCCGTTTTGACCGATCAATTTTTCAAATCAACCGTTGAATCGCCGTAGATCTGAAGTAGAAAATCTTGGAAAAAGGTAAATTCTGAAATTCTTACATAGAGGTCTCAAATTAGAAATCTGACTCCGTAGATGGATTCAAAAGTTAGATAAATATTAGGATATGAATTCGTTTCGGTGATTTGGTAAATTTTTTGTGGCAGTGAATAGTGATGGTGAATAGTAATTTCTGCAATGAATAGTATTTTCCGGCGGTAAATAGTATTTTTCGACGGTGAACAGTACCCCTTAGCGTTGACCTGCGTTGACCGAGCTCCTAAATGTAAAATTTAGCAAATCCGGAGTCAATTTCACAATTTTTGGACCTTCCGGACTTGATTTTGGGGTTTATTTTACCGAATTCAGATCAAAAACAAGAATTTTAGGGCTGTCCAATCTGGAGCCCTTACACTGTGAGTAGATGATTTTTCCTATGGCTTGTTTTTACTCTTTTTGAACTTTACTTTGATAAATGAGTATGATTACATGTTATTTATACTTTCATATGTTTTTGAAATGTTTTGAAATATCTGAAATGGTTGAAATATAATATTTAGTTCAAGAAGAGTATGAATTTTGATACACACTGAACATGTGATATTTAAATATATTTCGCATTACATGCTAAAGAAAATATGTTATGCATGTGACATTGATTTATACAGTGATATGTTTGCCTCAGATGTGGGTATGTATACATGATTCCCCTGATTGGAAAGTTTTGACAGATGAATATTCTGATATTGAAAAGTCTATTTTATATTGAGAATTTTATACTTGATTATATGGCATATGTGCATATGGTATTTTCTGTGGAGGAATCCTATTGGAAACACTGTCTGCTAACAGCAAGTGATGTTAGCTCTGGTGCGCACCTTGATTGCCTCAGCTAGCAGGGGAGGTGGTGCTAGCCTCGTGTGAGGGCCAACACACGGGAGATTATATGTGAAGGATAGCGAAATGCCTCCTATATATGGGCGAGATGTCAGTTATATGATGGCGAGATGCCAGTTATATGAGATGTTATTTGCCATCCCTTGTTGTGTGCTTAGGAAAGACCCTTACAGAGTCCTTTTGCGTGTCCTCTTGAATGGTAGTAAGGCAAACCTCAGCGGGATGTTGAGTTTAGACAAATCCTATACCACCAAAGTACGGAAGGGGTCAAACTCTGGTATGGTGGTTCTGATATGGGATCCTCTGAATATTTTATGAGAAATGTTTTTATGCATAGCATAAGTTGATTAATGATTTTACAATATTGAATATAATTTTGAACTTGATATGAGCATTGTTTATACAATACTGCATACGGTTTGAAAGACCTAATTATGATTTTTGGAACAGAGAATATTTGAAAATGAGGGTCCTATGTGGATGTACTTCTGAAATGTAATTTTTGATACCATAAATTTTATTATATGAGTACATCCATATGTTGACCTAAGAGGTCATAGGAGGTATTATCTACTCACTGAGTTGTAAAACTCACTACACATGGTTGACATATTTTTCAGATAAAGACCCAGAGTTTGGTCCTGCAGCTTCTTGATCGACTAGGTGTCGTACTTCTGTGGTGAGCCTAAATTGTTTCTTAGCTCTCAGTGTTTAAAAAATGTAATTTAATTGTACTCTAGAAATGCTCTGAACGCCACAGGCAGGATCCCTGCTTCTGCTGTACTCTGATGTATATGTACTTGATTTGTATATGGTATTTATATGGGAAAACCTATATGTATCTATTTCCTTGATAAAAGATTGGAATATTCATGTTTATAGAAAATATATGTTCATGATATACGTGTTTCACGTGCCCTAAAATTAGGGGCGTGACACGCAGTGGTGCCCTCTACTGCAATGCAAAGCGCCGTGGCACTCGCCCAGTCTAGGTCAAGAGCACCACGGTGCTCACCCTTCCTAGGTTTCGAGCGACGCGATGCTATGCATTTGCAAGTTTGAATTTTTTTTAACAAATAAAAGAAATAAAATTTTGAAAAAGACGAAGAGTAGATGTTGTTGGGTTGCCTCCTAACCAGCGCCTTTGTTTAACGTCGTTGGCTCGACTCAGCTTCCTATCTTGTTCATGGAGGCTCCTTAATGTTCACTTTAAATTTTTGGGACTTATTCAATCCTTGAAGTTCAACTACATGACCAGAAGCCACATTAGTAATGACAAGGGTTCCTAACCAAGGGAGAGTTTTCTTACCTTTGCGGGGTCTAACCCCTTTGATCTCCAGAACTTGATGCAACTCTACAGTCGGGTCTATGCCTTTATGGTTTGCAATTGTTTCTGTAATAGAATTTCTTTTTTCCTGAAGAATATGCATCAATTCCTCTTCTTTTTTAGCACTTAGATTTTTGGCAACTATAATAGGTGATGCATCTCCAACTTTCAAGTATTTCAGGTGATTAGGAAGAGGTGACAAATTTGATCCAAGATCCTGTAAAATAGAAGGTGCAAGAGTAGTATCAAAAATTGGTAATGTCATAGAAGCAACCTTACCTGTTGGTGACCTTTCTAAAAAATCATTGAGTGTAACCAGTTCTTCTTTTTTTTCACATCTAAGTCTATCTCACCATCATTTTTCTCTATAGATTTACTCTCACTTTCCTCTAGTTTATCTTCTCTATTTGATTCAAACACATCGTGTGCCAAAGAATCAAGTATATCAATAGAATAAACAGGAGTATCATCATCTGAGTGTTTCATGGCTTCATACATATTAAATTTTACTACTTCACCATCAAATTCCATAGTGAGTGTACCGTTGTAAACATCTATCTTGGTCTTAGATGTTTTCAAGAATGGTCTCCCTAATAATATTGGAGAAGTAAAATCCCTATTTTCCATGTCAAGCACATAAAAATCTGCAGAAAAAATCAAATCATCTACCTGTACTAAGACATCCTTAATTATTCCCTTCAGATATACATTGGACCTGTCTGCTAGTTGAATTATTAGATTTGTAGAGTTCAATGGTCCCAATTTCAAATATGTGTATACTGAATATGGCATGACATTGATGGAAGCTCCTAAATCCAACATAGCTTTTTTAACACAAGTATCCCCAATTTTGCATGGAATAGTAAACATAACTGGATCCTTGCATTTAGTGGGGAGTTTTGTTTGTATTATGGCAAATACATTCTGACTCATTTGAACCTTTTCAAATCCCTTCAATTTTTTCCCTTTTTTTAGTACATAGTTCTTTCAAGAACTTTGCATATCTTGATACCTGTTTAATATCATCTAAAAGGGGAATATTAACTTCACATTTTCTAAAGGTCTCATATAAATCAAAAGTTTTCTCATGTAGCGTGTTTTCTTTAAGAACTTCTAGAAAAAGAGGCACTACTTCATAATTTAAATTAGATGGAGACTTACCTGTAGATTCTTCTTTCTCCTTATTTAATTTCATCTGCTCCTTAAGAGAAGAAAGGGATGGTGGCCTTCAATTTCCTTATCATTCCTTGAAATAATTGATAAGAGTCAAATTATTGCATTTTTGTTATGATTTAAATATTGATATTTGTGTGAAAATTGTGTTTATTTGATTATTTAATCCAGAAATGTCATTTCACGAGTATTTCATGTTTAAAGTGCAATTTTAGGTAAAATCATAATTTTGGAGATGTTTGGGACAAATTTCAATGACCGGGATTGAGTGAGAATCAAGAAAAGGGAGTTTCAAGATTTAGAATTCTTGCCGCGGCGAGAATGCTGCAGCAGAATTTTCCCAAGAGCGTGAGTTTTGACAGATTCAAAATTGGCCGCCGGCGAAACCATTTGGCTGCTGGCCAAATAAATCTCGCCACCGGCGAGATCTTGAAACCCAACATTTTACTTTTTCCCAGAAATCTCGCCACAGCCAGAATAATTGCGCCGCCGGCGAGTTTCGTCAGAAAACGCATTTTTTATGTCGTTTTGTTCGAAAATTGCCCCCAAAACCCTAGACCTATATATATCATATGATAGAGAAAGAGGGGACGGCGGAAATAGACTGAGGAGAGGCATTTTTGGAGGAGAGGAAGCCATTTTGGAGAGAAAGCTTGGAGAATCTTGAAGGATCATCACCATTGTTGCTGCCAAGTGTTCATTTCCAAGAGTTCTTCATCTCTTCTCCTTAGCTTTCTTTTTCTGCAGTTTATTCTGAATTTGTATTGATGTATTCAGTTGAGATAATAGTTGTTCTTATTTCCATTATGAACTAATTCATTTTTGCTAAGGCTATGATGTAGTTGAATCAAGAAAATCTTATTTCTTTGGTTATTGTTATATGAGTTCATTGTCTTCAAGTTGAGTATTTATTTCCATGCTTAATGCTTCTAAATTTCTGGCCAAGATTTAGATGATTTGTTGCATTATATTGAGACCGAGAGGAGATGTGTAATGAATGCTTCTTGTGATAAATACCATATGTTAAATGCAAGTGTGAGACCTAATGCATGATGTATGTGGTTATTCTAGAAATTCCATAGATCATAATGTGCTTGTTTGTGATTAAATCTTCATAGAAATATAGTTGATTATCATAGATAAGTAATTCTAATATAACTCGAGAGACAGTATTAGATAAGTTTGGGTTTTTCAACCATCACTTTTACCTTTGATTCTCATATAACATAACTTGAAATCAGATTGAATTGATTCAACGAAATTAAATGCCTTAGCATTTTTAATCATTTGTGAACAACATTCAATTGTGTTCTTTGCATTTATTTATAAGTTAATTTGCCTCTTAAACAATTTCAACAATTTGGTTTTCAAATAAAATTAGGATTAGTCAATTTCGGTACTTAGTAACACCATTCCTTATGGGTTTGATATCTGTACTTTTGTACACTTTATTACTTGAACGATTCATGCACTTGCGAAAATACGCATCAAGTTTTTGGTGCCGTTGCCGGGGAATGGTTTGATTATTAATATCGATACTACCTAATCTTAGTTTTAATTTGAAGTTAATTTGCTTTATCCTTGTTTCATTTTTTCTTTGATTTTGTTTTAAATTGAGTTTGTTGAGTTATGTTAAACATTTGTTCATTTAGAGTTGTTGTGCTTGTTTGCATTATTTATTTTAGTCATTTTTTTTCATATTTTTTAGTTTGTTTATTTTGCTCTTTTATTTTATTTATAAAAAAAAAGGGTAACTTTGTGTTGTTTGAGTGCTTGTTGATTTTCAGGTTGTAGGATTTTTGTATGCGACGTGCAAGAAGCCTTAATCTTCTTCCATTTGATCCGGAGATTGATCGAACATATAGGCGTCTAAACCGAGAGAAAAGGCGTTCAACCTCAGCTCCTAATAGACAATCAGCCATGGATCCATAATTTGTTGAGGGAGGTGGAAATCGTAGAGCTTTGAGGGATTATGATGCACCTAATGTTGCTGGAACCACTTCGGGTATAAGGAGGCCAACTGTTCAAGCCAATAACTTTGAGATAAAACCATCCTTTATCCAAATGGTTCAATCAAATCAGTTTGGGGGAATGTCAAAGGATGATCCAAATGCACATATTGCTTACTTTCTGGAGGTGTGTGATCTTTACAAGATAAATGGTATGTCTGAAGATGCCGTAAGATTAAGGGTTTTTCCTTTTTCACTTCGGGATAAAGCCAAGGAGTGGCTAAACTCATTACCACCGGGATCAATTACAACATGGAATGAGTTAGTTCAGAAATTCTTGTCCAAGTTCTTTCCTCCTGCTAAGATGGCAAAATTGCGGAATGAAATCACATCTTTTACACAGTATGATCAAGAATCATTGTATGAAGCTTGGGAGAGATTCAAAGAAATGTTGCGGAAGTGCCCACATCATGGTATACCGATTTGGCTGCAAGTCTCTACATTTTATAATGGGTTGGTTTCAAACTATCGGGCAGTGATTGATGCTATAGCTGGAGGGTCTTTAATGGGAAAAACACCGGAGGATGCTCATGAGTTGTTAGAGATTATGGCAGAAAACAACAATCAGTGGCATTTAGAGCGGGTAACTACAAAAAGACCAGCAGGAGTGTATGAAATTGATTCAGTGAATGCTTTGTTGGCTCAAGTTGCTGCTCTTTCAAGAAAGGTGGATTCTTTTTCATCTAAGTTCGAATCCAAACGAACTGCAGAATGTGATTTATGTGGTGGAAATCATGCTAGTATCGAGTGCCAAGTTGGAAATCCATTTGCTTCACCAAATGCTAAACAAGCCAACTATGTTTCAAATTTCCAAAGACCTCAACATAACCCATATTCGAACACCTACAATCCAGGTTGGAGGAATCATCCAAATTTGTCATGGGGAAATAACCAAGGGGGATTCAAACCGTCATCATCTTCCTACCAACCCCAAGAGAAGAAACAAACAGATTTGGAAGAAATTTTGGGGAAGTTCATTGAAGAGTCAAGAACAAATTTCAGAAATCAAGAGGCAATCAACAGGGACATCCAAAACCAACTGGGGCAGCTTTCAAAGCAGATTGCAGAAAGGTCTCAAGGATCGTTGCCAAGTGACACAATAAATCCCAAAGAGCATGTAAAGGCTATCACATTGAGAAGTGAAAAAGAACTTGAATGGCAGAAGAAATCGGAGACTAAGATGAAAGAATCTAAAGAAAAGCCATCAACATCCCAAGATGTTCAACCTTCTCCAAATGCAAAATATGAGCCTCCTATCCCATATCCTCAAAGATTGCATAAGAAAAAGCTTGATAATCAATTTGGTAAATTTTTGAAATTTTTTAAGAAATTGCATATTAACATTCCTTTTGCAGAGATATTTGTGTGAAAATTATTGCATTTTTTTTATGATTTAAATATTGATATTTGTGTGAAAATTGTGTTTATTTGATTATTTAATCCACAAATGTCATTTCACGGGTATTTCATGTTTAAAGTGCAATTTCAGGTAAAATCATAATTTTGGAGATGTTTGGGACAAATTTCAATGACCAGGATTGAGTGAGAATCAAGAAAAGGGAGTTTCAAGATTTAGAATTCTCGCCGCGGCGAGAATGCTGTAGCAGAATTTTCCTGAGAGCGCGAGTTTTGACAAATTCAAAACTGGCTGCCGGCGAGATCCTGAAACCCAACATTTTACTTTCCCAGAAATCTCGCCACGGCCAGAATAATTGGGCCACCGGTGAGTTTCGTCAGAAAACGCATTTTTTATGTCGTTTTGTTCCAAAATTGCCCCCAAAACCCTAGACCTATATATATCATATGATAGAGAAAGAGGGGACGGCAGAAATAGACTGAGGAGAGGCGTTTTTGGAGGAGAGGAAGCCATTTTGGAGAGAAAGCTTGGAGAATCTTGAAGGATCATCACCATTGTTGCTGCCAAGTGTTCATCTCCAAAAGTTCTTCATCTCTTCTCCTTAGCTTTCTTTTTCTGCAGTTTATTCTGAATTTGTATTGATGTATTCAGTTGAGATAATAGTTGTTCTTATTTCCATTATGAACTAATTCATTTTTGCTAAGGCTATGATGTAGTTGAATCAAGAAAATCTTATTTCTTTGGTTATTGTTATATGAGTTCATTGTCTTCAAGTTGAGTATTTATTTACATGCTTAATGCTTCTAAATTTCTGGCCAAGATTTAGATGATTTGTTGCATTATATTGAGATCGAGAGGAGATGTGTAATGAATGCTTCTTGTGATAAATACCATATGTTGAATGCAAGTGTGAGACCTAATGCATGATGTATGTGGTTATTCTAGAAATTCCATAGATCATAATGTGCTTGTTTGTAATTAAATCTTCATAGAAATATAGTTGATTATCATAGATAAGTAATTCTAATATAACTCGAGAGAGGGTATTAGATAAGTTTGGGTTTTTCAACCATCACTTTTACCTTTGATTCTCATATAACATGACTTGAAATTAGATTGAATTGATTCAGCGAAATCAAATGCCTTAGCATTTTTAATCATTTGTGAACAACATTCAATTGTGTTCTTTGCATTTATTTATAAGTTAATTTGCCTCTTAAACAATTTCAACATTTTGGTTTTCAAATAAAATTAGGATTAGTCAATTTCGGTACTTAGTAACACCATTCCTTATGGGTTCGATATCCGTACTTTTGTACACTTTATTACTTAAACGATTCGTGCACTTGCGAAAATACGCATCAATAATTACACTGACATTTTCTTTGGGATTTACCACAGTTTGAGAGGGCAGCTTACCTGAGTTTTGAGCATCCAATCAACTCACCGTGGTTGTTAATTAACCTACTTGAATTGTCAGGTTCTAAATGCTATCTCTTGTCTCTTGCTGAAATTGATGAGAATTATGTACAAGAGTTTTCACAATATCTTCTAATGGATTACTTACTTGGTGATCCTGGGATGTATTCTGTCTAGGATAATAGGCCTGTTGATTTTGCTAAAAATTTTGTCCTACAAGTCTATTTTGTGCATTCCCATAACTTAAATTGAGATGATCCTTCTATCCAGGATTATATGTATTAGCATATGGATCATACCTCCTTGGTTGGCCAAGAAACCCTCCTACCACATTAGCTTGTTCTGTGGATTTCTCTTGAATTGTAGGGCACATGCTAGTTGGGTACCCTATGGCTGAACATATTTCACAGACTTTAACTTGCTACGGTGTACCTGTAGCCATTTAGCGCACAAGAAAGGTAAGTTCAGATATCTGTTGCTAAAGAGAAGTACTACTTACTTCCTGAGCATGTCTTGGAGGATCATGCCTAATGCCAAATTGTTAGGAGTTAGTAGCCATATTTGATATCAAGACTCTGGCTGCTTCAGGAGTTTTGTCTACTAGTGCTCCTCCACTAGCTGCATCAATCATGCTCTTGTCTCCTTGCAATAGACCTTCATAGAAATATTAGATTAGTAGCTGCTCACTAATTTGATGATGTGGACAGTTTGCACAAAGCTTTTTAAATCTCTCTCAATATTCACAAAGTGTCTCTCCATGCAATTGTCTAATGCTGCATATTTATTTCCTAGTATTAACGGCTCTAGATGTGGGAAAATATAGTTCTAAAAATATTCTCTTCATCTCATTCCATGTGGTAATAGTACCAAAGGGTAAATAATATAGCCAATCTTTGGCTAAGTCTCTCAATGAAAAAGGAAAAGCCCTAAGTTTTATTTGTTCCTCAATTACTCCAAGGGAGCTTTATATCGGTACATATCACATGGAATTCCTTCAAGTGTTTATGCGGGTCTTCACCTGCAAGACCATGAAAATTAGGTAAGAGATGAATTAATCCAAATTTCAACTCAAAATTAATATTGTCAACAAGATTAGGAAATGTAATGCATAAGGGTTGCTGATGCAAATCTAGAGCTGCAAGCTCCTTCAGAGTGGGGTGCCTCACCATGATTACTTCCTCATTTTCTTGATCAATGTCTTCTTGAAATTCTCTTTTGTGCTTGTATACAGATTTTCCAATATCTGGATTGAACTGTAAATCTTGAGAATTAGAAGAACGAGTCATAGGCATAAATCAAAATAAAAATTACAAAAGGTACTAGATGCAGTCCCCGGCAACAACGCCAAAATTTGGTGCGTACTGTCGCAGGTACACCCAAATTGATACCTTACCTCTCAACTAATATGTAGTAGTGGGAGTAAGACTCGATCCCATAGAGACTGGTATTACCTTATATGATTAAGAAAAGTGGAATTTGATAATTGTAAATAATAAAGCAAATAATAATGAAAGTAATTAAAAAAGTAATTAATGAGAGAGGCATTGATTTCGGTCGATATTCAACATCAAGGGATTGCATTGATTATTGACAAAATCATCAATCTTAAACCAAATATCTATAATTGGGATTCTATCCCTGTTCCTCCTTAAGCCTAGTGAATTGATAACAATCGTACCAATTAAACCCTAATTAATAAGATATCCTTTAGCACATTGGTAAAGTCTAACCTATTAATTGCATGAAGAACAAGAGAAACTAATAGAGCTAAATAAATATAAACACATCGATTATATTTAATTTAGTTGATCATTCATCATAAGGATAATGATTTATAATCCAAAATCCTTAGTCATATTTGTTTCATGAATAAAGTAATGAAAACTTTGTTCAAAACCTAATTCAGTAGTAGATTAAGACACACAATATACTAATAAGCTTTCCTAGCAATCATATGAAAAATCATTAATAAAATATAAGAGTAGATGAATAATCAATACCTAGTTAAGATTGAACTAATAAAATCAATTCCAAATCTCACAATGTATAACGATCCCTTGAGGTTTCAATCTTCCTCTACCAACTAAAAGTAAATCAGTCGCACTGGGCCATAAGAAAATTTAAACAAGAATTAAAGAAGGTAACTAAGAGGTTGAATCCCCTTTGATGCTTCCTTTCGTCTCTTTTTATAGATTGGCTTCTCTTCATTGAAGTAAAATTGTTTCTAGGTCAAAATTCTGCCCGTCGAGCTTCAATTGGAGTTGAAAAATCCTAAAAATTGCAATATCAGCATTTTGGTGCAGTGGTGAGTGTCGCGGGGCTATGAAAATAGACTGTCGAGGCGCTATGGCGCCCATGCTAGCGCTGCAACGCTTCAGAAAGTGACACTGGGGCGCCGTGGCGCTTGGTCCTTCTCTGGCTCGAGCGCCGTAGAGCTTTGGTCTAGCACTACGGTGCCCAAAAAATTCTGGATTTTGCCAAATTTGCAAACGAAAAAGTTGCAGCTTTATGTCTCTTCTTTCCATAGCCGCTCGAATCACCTCAATCGGTATTCAAATGAGAAAGATATGCTTCAATTAGTGACTGAAAGTCGAAAATCGGCATTTTTCCATATTTTCTCTCTATTTTCCTCTTCTTTTCTTCTTTAATATTCCTAAAACATAAAACACAAAACTCAATTAAATCCTATTTATTTTGTACTCAAATTAAATAAAAATCAACTAAAAACATGCTAAAGACATACTTAATTTGTAGCATATCAGTATGCAATAAAATAAGGGTAAAGTTATATGCTACGTATACCATTCATCCTGGATCAACTAAAAAGTATCAAGATTTAAAAGAAATTTATTGGTGGGATGGTATGAAAAAAGATATAGCTAATTATATTTCTTGGTGTTTAACATGTTAACAAGTAAAGGCAGAACATCAAAGGTCTGCAGGATTACATCAATAAATAGAAATACCTGAATGAAAATGAGAGAGAATAACTATGAATTTTGTTACAGGGCTACCACAGACACCAAAAAGGTTTAATTCAATATGGGTGATTATTGATAAGTTGACTAAATCAGCACATTTTCTACCAGTGAAAATCACATATAACGTAATTCAGTATGAAAATATGTATTTAAATGAGATAATAAGACTTCATAGGGTACCGATATCGATTATTTCTAATCGAGGACCACAGTTCATAGCTCGTTTTTAGATAGCCTTCCAAGAAACTTTGAGCACGAAGTTAAATCTCAGTACTACTTTCCATCCTCAAACAGATGGACAGTCTGAGCGAACCATTCAAAAATTGGAACACATGCTTCGGGCATGTGTGCTTATTTTTAAGGTAGTTGGGAAATATTCTTGCCCCTAACTGAATTTGCTTATAATAATAACTACCAATTCAGTATACAAATGGCCCCTTTTAAGGCATTATATATTAGATGTTGTCGCTCTCCAATCGAATGTTTGAGATGGAGAAAGCTAAGATTTTAGGGCCTAATTTGGTACAAGATGCACTTGACAAGGTAAAGTTAATTAAGGAAAGATTATTAGCATCCTAGGGTAGACAAAAAGTTTATGTTGATAATAGACGTCGACCATTGAAATTTGTCATCGGTGAACATGTATTCTTGAAAATATCTCCTATGAAAGGAGTAGTAAGATTTTGATAAAAAAGGAAGTTAAGTCCACGGTATATAGGTCCATTTAAAATTCTTGATAGGATCAACCCAATAGCTTATCGTTTGGCTTTGCCACCTGAATTGAGTAATGTCTATCTAGTCTTTCACGTGTCTATGCTACAAAAGTATCTACCAGACCCAACACATGTTATTCAATGTCAGGAGATTCAGTTAGACAAAGATTTTTTATATGAGGAAAAACTAGTGGCTATAGTAGATAGACAAGTGAAGAAATTGCGTTCAAAGGAAATATCCAACAGTAAAAGTGATTTGGCAGAATCATTCTTTAGAGGAGACTACTTGAGAAAAAGAGGATGATATGCGGGCTAAATACCTGCATCTGTTTGAACGATGAGGTTAGTGTTTATTTACAATTATGGTAAGAAAATTTGGAGACCGAATTTTTTTAAGGAGGAAAAATGTAATAGCCCTAAAATAAAATAAAAACTAAATAAATGAAAAACTCTGAAGTAAAGAAAAATTATGAATGTAAGCGAAGATTATGATAAATAGAGATAAGTATAATTGGAAATGTGTTTATTTATCATATTGTTTGAAGAATTATGAAGGTTATATGAGGATTTAAGTTTTGGGGCCAAATGTAATTTCTTAAAAGTTTAGGGGTCAAAATGTAAATAACAAAAATTTGTAAGGAACTCCCTCAAAAATTAATTTCTTGTAGAATGGTCCCCTTCACATGATTAAGCAATCTACAGAAAGGAGACATCAAAATTTCAGACTTTATCTCCCAAAAACTCACTTTCTCTCTCTAAAAAATCCTAAAACTTCTCTCTAGATTTCTATCTCTTCTGGACCTTGGATTTCGAGACCACCACCGCTTATGAATTCAGAACAATAAGAACTACAAATCTATCTGATTGGTTTCTAGAGCTTTTGCTGGAGATTTGTCGAAAAATGGAGAAGAAACCCTTGAAAGGTGAGTTCTCAAATTAAAAATATAACATCATAGATAGATTTAAGAGGTGGAAAAACATTAGGATATTAAATTTCTCAACCATCTGACAACTTTTTGTACATCGTGAACAATAAATTCGGCTGTGAATAATATTTTTAACCGTAAATAGTACCCATTAGTTGACCAATGTTGACCAAGCTCTCGGAAGTCAAATTTCACATTTTTAGAGTCATTTCCTAGGTTTTTGGAACCTCCAGACTCAATTTTTAGGTTCATTTGATTAGATTTGCCTTGGAAAAATATATTTTGGGACTATCCAACTTAGAACCTTTGTTTTGTGAGTAAATAATCTCTTCTATAACATACCCTATGCTCTTCTTGAACTTTAAATGTATAATTGATTCTGTTTACAAGTTATTCATGCTATCATAAGTCTCTTAAATGTGTTAAAATATTTGTTTTGCTTACTAACTATCATATAGTTCAAGAAGAGTATAATTTTACAAATATATTTTGAAATTCATTGAATATGTAGTTCTAAATGTATTTCTCTTCATATGGTAAAATGAAATATATTGTGCACATGACATTGATATATAAAGCTATAAAATTGCCTTGGAAAATGGCATGAATATGTGATGACCCTGATTAGGAAGTTTCTAACAAAGGAATTGTACTGAGACTGAAAATTCTAAATTATACTGAAATCTCTGTTTTGAACTATATGGCATATGTACAAATAATGATTTCTGTGGAGGAATATTATTAGAAATACTATTTGCTAACAGCAGGTGATGTTAGCCCTAGTGCACCTTAACACCTTAGCCAGTAGGGGTGGTGTTAGCCTCATGTGACAGCTAACACATGGGATATGATATATGAAGGAGAGCAGAATGCCTTTATCTAGGCGAGATGCCGACTATATGATATGTGATTTATCCTCCCTTACTGTGTGCTTGGAAAATGCCCATATTAAAGTCCCTTCACGTGTCCTCTTGAACAGTGGTAGGGCAAACCTTAGCTGGGATGCTGAGTTTAGGCAAATCCTACACCGCCAAAGTATGGAAGAGCATGAACTCTGATATAGTGGTTCTGATATGAGATTCTCCTAATGTTTTTATGAAAAGTATTTTGATGCATAACAATATTTTATTAATGATCATACCATATTGCATATAGTTTCAGATATCTGAATGTGGTTTAAATTAAGAATATTTGAAATACAGGTCCCATGTTGATGTACCTCTGAACTGTAACTTTTTGTGTTAAATTTTAATATATGAGTACATCCATATAATGACCTAAGAGATTATAGGAGGTTTTATCTGCTCATTGAACTGTCAAACTCACTACACGATATTTATATTTTTTTACATATAAGAATACAGAGTTTGGTCCTATAGATACGTGACCAACTAGGTGTCACACTCTCTAGGTGAGCCTATATTGCTTCCAAGGTTCATAGTGTTTAAATCATTACGTACTTGTAATCTAGAGTATGCTCTGTACACCACAGGCAGAATTCATATTTCTGTTGTAATATATGTATAAAGACTTGGCCTGTATATTTGGTTATATTGAAAAACTTGTAAACGTATATTATTATTCTTTATATGTGATATACTTGGAGTATGTATGCAATAAAATAAGGGTAAAGTTATCTGCTACTCTTTTAAATTGGGGGCGTGACAATAAAGTTGAGATCATTCAGTTATTTTAGCAAAGCATGATTATAAGGTCACACATATTGCTTGAAGTGGGAGATTGTTGAATCCTTAATAAAATGTTGGGCTTATATATAAATAATCTTGTGTTGCGGACTGTCAAATAAGATTAAACCCAATTAAAAGTGATCAATTAGGTTTTTGGTAATTTAAGTTTTAATGTATGTAATAGGATATAGGTTTTTAATATGTGGAGACTTAAATGATAATTTCTATTTTATGATGGGCAAAATAAGAATACAAAAAAGTTTCATGTTGGATCACCTAAAATCAAAAGAAAAATTGATTATTATAGATCCATGTACACCTCCGCATATTTGTCTTTTAATTTTAGGTGATCCAACATGAATGCTCTTATATTTTAGGTAATAGTTTTCACCAAAGAAAATTTTCTAACAAGCACCCCTCAAATCGATTGCGTAGTATTAGGATTCTATTTGCTTGCTCTCGTGATGTATAAGTAGAAAAAAATTTGTCTTCACCCATGTCTCCATAGTAGAAATTTTTTCCTCTTCCCATCCCTGTATGAGCCATCCTTCAAATAAGAAAAATTGTCATCCTCACCTAAAAATGAAATAATATTAATAGTAAACCGTTGAAAAATTAATAAAAAAGTATATTCTATCTTTGTTTATTTTTCCTCCTTTTAAACTTTTGTACGAGAGCAAAAATAATGTGAGCGCATAAAGATTAGTTAATCCTAGGCAAGAGGTTTCTTTTCTTGTATAATTCATCCAATACATAGTTTTAAATAATAAATATAAGCACTGTAATATAGCACCTGGTAATTCAGTATTATTTTTAATCAAAAGAAAATAATTATTTTATTAATTAATAAGGATTATAATAAAGCAATTGGAAAGAAAAAGTGTAATAATACATGAGAAATTATACTTATTCACCCTGATTTATAATTTTAATTGCAGTTCTCTAATTTAAAAATTATTACAATGTCCTCCTTTTAATTTATATATTATCTCATCATAATGAGTCCGTCTAAATCGAATGTTAAAATTGATGTTTGTAGAGTTAAATGTGATTCTTGTATCATCTAATTTGTTCAAAAAAGACCACTCAACCCAAAAAGAGGATGTGAGAGGGGGAATGGGATGAACTTGATGAAATCAAAAATATAAACTAGAGAAGGGACATATACAATCAAATAGATGAAGGGTATAATGGGTTTTTTTGGGTGGTCAAATGGTGTTGCGTGTGATTCAGAGAATGTTAGACTTAATATCTAATTTGGATGAATTGATGCTCATTATATGATATATATAAATTGAAGGAATATGGTAATATATAGTTTTTATACTAGAGAAAAAACTGCAATTAAGAATATAAATTAAAGTGAATAAGTTCAATTTCTCCAATTATATGGGCAATATGAACTTTTTGTTTATTTTACAAAGAAGAATGTCTTCAAGCTTTGTTCAAGGTGCTATTTTAAAATAGCATAAGACATTATAGAGATATTGTGAAATAAACAAAGCTTATTGCCCAAAAAGTTTCAAGGTGCTATTATGAAAAACTTTTTGCAGTTCTCTATTAATTATATAAATTTATAATCAAACACAAGAAATTAAATCCCTATTTTGAATTCTGAACAAATAGTAATCAATTATGCTAACTACAAACGAAATTTACCATGAATTTTATATAAAACTTTCTATATAAACTGATGAGGACGAGCTAGGAGGATGTATTAATAAATATTATAAATAATTTTAAAGAAGAAGACTGCTCTGAATGTACTAAATAGCCTCATTTACCATGCATTCTTTTAGTATTATAAATGAAATTTTCGTAGGTTTGACTATTATAAAAAAATTATATATTTATTTCTTTATACATATATATGATATTGATTTCAACTAACCTAAAAAAAATTGTATAGAAAGTCAAGAGGGGTATTTTTTATCGTGAAAAATGACTTTGGACTTTTCTTTCCTCAGTTAAAAACAAAAATTAAGAACCTAAGAATCTGTTTGGATTGCCTATTTTCTGCTTTTATCTTCATTGAAAACCAAAAAATATGACTAAAAATATATTTGGTAGAGTTTAGGAGAACATATTTTCTGAAAACATTTTCTAAAACAAGATGAAAACAAAAACCATCTAAAAGATATTTTCAATATTTCTAAAAAGTAACCTATAGCGTTTTCAAAATTTTTTAAAAAATATATCATAATTATTAAAAAAAATAAAAATAAAATCATAATTATAGAAAATCAAACTGAAAATCTAAGTAATATTTATAATTATTTATGTCAATTAAATTTGAAAATAAATTTTTAACTTCATAAAATAAATGTGTTTCCAAAATAATAAAAATTGGAAATTAAAAATTAAAAATGTTTTCGAAATAATCAAATTTGGAAGAAAATGATCATGGGAACAGGAACTAGATAAATAAATATTTTCTGTGAATTTTTTTGTATAATTATTTTGCTCACAAAGACTTAAAAAAATACTGATTTTTAGTTGCTTCTCTTGCTTTTAAATTTCATTTTATTTTGTTTGGACTTCGTAGCTACTAGTTAATTTGTCATTCTGATCTTAGTTTTTATTTTGCAAGTTAGTCAATGAAAATTTTAAATAAATTGAAATCCCAGCAATTCTTATAGATTTATTTCCCTTTTACTTTATATATTGGCAACGCAGAAAGTGATCAGCCGCAGCCATATATAACATGCATGCCTCCACAGGATAAGCTAATTTTTTTTTCCTTTTTTTAATTTTTGGTTCTGAAACTAAATGAAATTGAATAATTTTGTTCCTTTTTTTTGTTTATTTTCTGTTTCTACTAGTCTACTAGAATATTTAACAAATTGATGGCTTGTGGTTTTTGGTTTTTTGTATTTTGGCAATTTGTGTTTTTAGGTTCGTGTATTAATAGTTGTTATTGTTACATACAGTAAACTAATAATTTAATATGTAAATTTTTAGATCCATTTAGATTTGATCTTTCAATTTTTGTGAGTGCAGAAATTAATTCATAAAATTATCATCTCATAACATGTTAAATATTTTACTATTCCTTGAAAAATATCGAACTCTTATATATAATTGCTATTGCTGACATTGAATACTACGCATGTTATTGTTAAAGGGTGCATCTATCATTTCATCTCCTACAATTAAATGTAAGCTGGACGGCGTACATATGTAACGTGATAAACCTATCATGTTAAAGATTGAAAATAAAAATTGGTATTTGGTCCATCTTTGATAAATATTATTTTATTTATTAATTATGTTTAAATCATGACACATAATAAATATAATTTTAAAAAATATTACTTTTATCACATGTTACGATTTAGACATTATTAATGACAAAAAATTATTCACCAATAATTGACTAAATTATTTTCCTTAAAGTAATGTTCGCAAATTTATGTATATGGACAACATTCACGGTCCAGTTAAGTAAAGCTAAAGCGGCACAACACTATAACAGATGCCCAGCAAAAGGGTATCTTTTCTTTGTATTCAGCAATTTAGATCAAAACAAAAACATCATAATACTGAAAAGAAACACCAGCAGAGGAAACCAAAACATCTAATAAATTGTTGGAAAAAAAGGTGTTAAATGAAGAGTAGAAACTGTGTAAATTTCAATAAACAATATACGAAGTATATGTGATTACAGATACCAATTCGATAATAATACTGAATTTCTAAATTATAAATTATAATACAGCATGAAGAAAGAAAATATAACTTATAGTATAGAATATCTAAAAGCATTAGGCATTATTTTATGTATCCTTTTGCAGGTCATTTACATTCCATCTTATTCATCTTTAGAGAGCGATTTAGAATACTTTAATTTGACCTAGGAAGTGCGGTACGTCTTCCTTATTCTAAATCCTATGGTAAATGGGAAATTCAATTTCAGATTCTGCATCTACAATTACCAACTAAAACTACCACCTTCAATCTGAACTATACCAAGGAGACAAGGATATTGACATGTATGAATGAAGTTGGGAATGGAAGAGATTTTGTAAATATTTTCACCTAAACCAATTTAAACAACTGAGTCTTCTACTTCTAAAGATCAATTTTATAAATATAATCACTAGAACACAGTTGAGTTCTTTAACAAATTAGATGAATCTGTTTAACACTATGAATATAGAGAAAGTAGAAAACATTTAGAAGATGACAGGAATTCTGGAAATGTTCCATCTTCGGTACTTTGGACATTCACATGAGTAGAGCTTCAATTTGATATTTTCTGATTATGTTGTTAACTCTTTTTTAGTTTATGCGATTTCAATTTCAATGGGATCCAACTGGAATTGTACATTAAATTGTGTTTGTTTCTTTCTTGTTACCTGCATTTGCAGCCTCTCAATGCCTATGATCTAGTTGGACCTTGTTTCCTTTAATATTTGATGTAATTGTTGTTTGGTTGTCGAGAAATGTTTGATTAACTTGCCAACGAGGGTTTTTTTTCACTTAGAATTCTCAACAACCAAGCACCCTGTGAATGTTTAGTTTTTGCTGACTTGTTTTGTAATCTTTCGATCAGAGAAAGCTTGCACGAAGATCAGAAAGAGTAAAATCCGTGAATCTGCATCCAACAGAACCATGGTAGTCCCTTGTCCTTTCTTCCTTGTTTATAATTCCAAATAGCGGTATTTGTTAGAGGGGGCTACTGTTGACATTCTTTAGTTATTGTGGAGCTTAGAAAGATAGGAAAACAGTTAATGATTGGACGTTTTGTTGAATTATGTGATGTTACCATCTTTTATGCAAGATTTTAGAAGTTTCGATAAAAAGAGTAGATCATATAGATAGTAGTTTGATAATTAGAAGTAAACAGAAATAAAAAAAATAAAATTATTAAAAAAAATTTAATAATTAATAATCTCTCTATTGATCTTATTTATAATATATCACTTTAATGTCGTTTGATTCAAATAACTTACTCTAATTAATAAAAAAATACTTAGTTGCTCTTGTTGTACAAGCACCTGCTTCTTTTTCTAATAACTTTGTTGGCCTAGAGAATACAACTTTGAATCGACACATCACTTATGTTATATAGGTAATTTTGACTAATATAGGAGATATATTGTTATTTTATCTGTTTATTCGTAATACATGCTAAACTATGGCTTTTGGTATGATAAATGTTTCTATATATATTTGGTGTTCCATATTCTCCTATGTTGTTTCTCCTGCAATATAGAAGCTCTTTTTTGTTCACGAGGAAATTGTCATCCCAGTGCATGCTACGCAGGTGTTATTTATTCAATTCTTGGAAAATAAATACTTTAATCTCTATATATAAAAATAAGAGGGACATATAGAATTGTGCTAACTATCAGGAGATTAAATTCATGAGCCACACTATAAAGTTATGAGAAACGATCATTGAGTAAATATTAAGACAAGAGATTCAAGTCACAGAGAATCAATTTAATTTCATGTCAGAAAAGTCAACTATGAAAGTAATTTACTTATTACAGAGATTGATGGAAAATTATTAAAAAAGACAAAAAGATTTGTATATGGTTTCTATTGATCTATAAAAAACATATGACAGAGTGCTAAGAGAGGTTTTATAGAATATTTTAGAGAAAAAATGAGTACGTATTGCGTATATTTAAGCAATCAAAGACATGTATAATAGGATCACAACTTGCGTTAGAACATAAAATAAAAAAACAAAGGATTTTCCTACAACTATTGGACTATATTAAGGGTTTTCTCTGAATCCGTATCATTTTAACTTGATTTTGGACACAGTTACTAAACATATACAAGATTTGGGGCCTCGATGTATGATTTTTGCAAATGATATAGTTTTAATTGGTGAATCGAAAGAGAAAATAAATATGAAGTTAAAATCATGGAGAAAAACTTTAGAAACATATAGTTTTCGTATAAGTAAAAATAAAACAGAATATATAAAATGTATTTTTAGTTAAAGATGAATAAATACAAATTTAGAAGTAAAACTTGAATACTATATATTAAAACAAGTTACAAGTTTTAAATATCTGAAGTCTATTATACAAAATGACAGTAAAATAAAGGATGACGTAAATCATACAATTCAAACGGGATTGATAAAATAGAAGAAAATTTCGAATGTCATTTGTGATAAAAAAAAATGCCACTCAAAGTTAAAGAAAAATTCTATCGTACAGTTATAAGACTTGCTATATTATATGGTATTGAATGTTAGACAATTAAAAAATAATATGAAGATAAATTCAATATTGTAGAGATGAGAATGTTACGCTAGATGTGTGAACACATTAAAAGAGATATAATTAGAAATAAGTGCATTTGAGAGAAAATTAGGATAACATCTATTATAAATAAGATAGTAAAATTTCGTTTAAGGTGATTTGACCATATATAAAAAAAATTTATAAAAATTTTAATAAAAATAATAGATTAAATAAAAAATAATTTGATAGTTAGAAATAAAAAAAATTAAAAATAATAATAAATAAAATTATTAAAAATAATTTAATAATTAATAATTTATTTATTAAATTTATTTATAATATATTACTGTAATATCATTTAATTTATATAATTAATTTTATTTAATAAAAAAAATTATTATTATCTAATTTAATTAAATAATTTAATAAATTAAAGTGATATTGCGCTGCCGCCGCATCATACATGATGATTGCTTTTAAGTAAAGCTTACTGCCAACGTGTTAATTTCTTGTGTTGAGATCGCCAGTAAAAATTCAATTGATTATTAAATATTAATGACTTTGATAGATGGGACGGCAGCACAACTTTTATCTTGGGAATGGAAAAAATATTTTTTCTTTTCATGAATTTGGCTTGTCATTTAATTTTGGTTGATTGTTAGTAAAAATAAAAAAATATAAATTAAAAATTAGAGTGATATGCTTGTACTGTCATTTAATCTTGGTTGATTGTTAGTAAAAATAAAAAAATATAAATTAAAAATTAGAGTGATATGCTTGTACTGCTGCCGCATCATACATCACTGCTTTAAAGTAAGGCTTATCGCCAACGTGTTAATTACTTGTGTTGAGATAATTAGTAAAATTCAATTAATTATTAAATATTAATGACATTGATAGATGGGACGGCAGCACAACTATACTCTTGAGAATGGGAAAAATATTTTTTCTTATCATGTTTTTGACCTGTCATTTAATCTCGGTTGAATAAAAAAGTATAAATAAAAAATAAAATAAAATATTATTATTAAAATTATATTTAAAAAAATAAAAATTTTATTATTTTTTTAGATTTGATAAGTATAAAAATATTTTTTAAAAATAAAAATATTAAAATAATATAATTTTAACTTAAAATTTTATTTTTAAAAATAAATAAATAATAAAATAAATAATTATTAATATAAAAAATTGAATTAAATTTTGTTAAAAATATTAATAAATAATTTAAACATTATTTATTAATAATAAACAAAATATTTTAATCTTTTTTACTCTCATTTATTCATTTTTACTACTTTTTATTATTTTTGGAAGGTGGACTACTTTTCCATATATAAAGAAATGCACATTTTTGGAAATCTTTTTTCGGTTAACAAAACATAATTAACTGATATAATAAAATTTAAATTCCCTTTCCATCAACCTAATTCAACTTATCAAACAAGACCTTAGAACATTTAACTCCCTTTTATCTTGAGTCTTTCCATTGATCTACAGGTAAATGTTCTATAACAATGAGTCCATATTGTGACACTTATGGTTCAATTATTGTGATATGCAGATTCTTCGATAATGTCCAGTTTAATTTTTTTTTTCATATTTTATATTTTTTTAATCATTTTAATTTTTCATCTTCTATTTTTACATTTATAGTTGTATTAGTTGTAAGATTTTGTTTTTAATCTTTACAAGTATGTGATGATTGATTAGTTGACTTAAAAAAACAATAATCACATTATACATAGGTCTTAATTAAGGATACCTACATAACTCTTCTCCAAAATTCATATAGTTAGTGATAAAAGCGTTTATGGCACATTTTTATTATTTTAAGATTAAGTACTTTTATTTGTAATCAATTATTTTTCTTTCTTATTAAATATAACTAGTTACATTATATTGAAATTTGTATTTAAACTAATTGCAGATAAATATAAGTTTAAATATTGATATTATTTTATTTATTATGATTTTAGTATGATAATTAATTTATTAATTACATATTTTATGTTTTGATTATTTTTGTAGCAATATCTACAACTTTTAATAATAAAAAATTAATACAAAAAAAAAAATTTATACATTAAACATTCAAGAAAGTGATTAAATATATAATTTTAAATTTTTGTGGCAATTACAAAAAGTCATCACCAAAATATGGATTTAATGGCCACAAGAATTACCATTGAAAATAGAATTTCAGTGACAACTTTTATATTTTAAATGACAAATTTTATTATTTTCAGTGGCGATTGGAAAGTTCACTGCAAAAAAAGTTTAATGTTGAAATTAGTCACCCCTAAAAGTCTATTTTCTTATACCACAAGTTGTTAGTCAAGTTTATATGAATTAATTCTTTTAAGACAATTTGGGTTTAAATAGATATATTTTGTGACTTTTTGAAGAATTTTTAAGACCCAACCCAATCGTATCTAACGTAACTTGAACTTTTCAAGTAATTCAAAATTTCAATCAGGTTTATGTGTTAATTTTGTAACCTACTTTTGTCGTGTTGGATTCAACCTAACCATACACAGCCTAATTGCTCACCCTTATTTTAGGCTAGGGATAAGAATATTAAATCAAAATTATAAAATAAAGTTTGAAGCATATTTGGATACAAATATTTAGACAGAATATTGATGGACTCGTTGATTTGTTTTGGCATATTTTAGATATACTATACATGCATGCTAGTTATGAGCATTGACTATGTGTGTTTAATTTTTAAGTTCAGAAATGTTGCTTCTTTTTAATATTAATCTCAGTTTAACTCGTTTGAAAAACATATATTTAGAGTTAGAGGATAAGGAAGACTAGGTGGTTGATCAAATTAATGAAGCGAAGAGGAGTATAGGGTAAATGAGAAAGTGACGTTATAGGTTATGTTATAAAAATTGAATTAGTCGTTGAATTAATGATCAATTAATTATCAGAGATGAGAATCGGTCACGTTATTCGACCTGATCGAATAACATTCAGGTTGAAAAATTAACATATGTCTCCGGATGAAGATTCAGATTATTCAAAAAAAAAATTGAGTTAGTCGGATTGGTTGAAAGTTGAGTGAAAAAAAAATTGGACCATTAGGTCGATGTTGGTTAAATCAAATTTGAGCAAATTCTAAAAATAGCACCTAATTTATCTGAATTCTAAAATTATTTTTAAAAATTCATTTGTATGAACTATCAACATAAGTTGATCTATCTGAAATAATTTTTTTACCAGATTCGGATGGATTAATGTGATTTTTTTTTATTTATGCTCGCCCCTATTATTGATTATCTCCTCTTGGTCAATTTAGTTTTTTTTTTATTTCGACCAAATATTATTAACCAAACCAAATATACTAAGTTGTAGTTTCCCTCTATTCGTGTCATCAGGATATTAACTTTGTGTACAAATTGTTGTCAAAATCAAGAGGCTATTAAAATATCATAGTGATAATCATTTGAAATTCTGGATTGGACTTGAGAAAAACTTGATAGCTAGATGCTTTCGACTACAAAATAAAGGGTAATTTGGAACTATAAAATCAAAATTATTTTAAAATTTCCCAATTGTAGTCTTATTTCACTATGTGATTTTCCATTCTTTGTTTTTCTAACAATAAACCTTACAAGAGTGCCTATATTATTAATATTAAACTGTCAGGTAAGTTGAGGATGCAATCAAATTTTGGTAGTGTTCTGAGTGATGTTTGTGTAATTGAATATTTTTTGTTGAAAATAAGAATTCCACATGTTTAATTTTTTATTTTTTTTGGTGAAGAAAAATAGTAATAAGGATAGATTAGTTCAATACTATATAGGTGACATACTTGAGATTCGAGACGAGTAGGTAGAAACCTAAATTAGAGAATTACCTTTAAAGATTATTATTTTCTTAAAATAAGCTACTCAACTATCTCTTGAATGCCAGCAAATCTCTTTGAAGATGGTTGATCACTAAGTAAGATTACTAGTCAAAGGGGGGATTCGAACCTTGCCCAAGGAGAATATAAAGTCTTTAGCTGAATCCTTTCAGTTAGTTGAGCCAACCCATGTAGGCCACATGTGTGATATTTAAATTTAATTCATTAAATTCTTTTCGTTTACAAGAATCTGTTATTCCTTTTTATTTTGAGTAGTATATTCAATACTCTGTTTATAATAAATTGAATTTCTAGGTATTATGCATTAGAAGTACAGTTGAGACTGCTAATTATCATTGAATTTCTTATTCTTTCAATTAATATCATAACTTTTGAATTCAATGGCAAAATAAGAAAATTAATTTAGGTTCAAATAAATAACTGTAGATAATGTAAACTTTTCCGAATGTTTGCAAAGCATTTCAACCCTTTTATGGAGCAGATAGCAAATTTGGAGGAAGCTCTTCACGTTATTTAGTTTGAACAGCATTGTTAGAGGCTTCGATTGACCACCAAGTTACCTTTTTTAAAAAAATTTGTTTAACGTTAGCATTATTTTTTTTACCTAAATGCTTACTACTATCAAAAGGAGGCATGCTCCTTAGGGGTGAGCATTGGCCAGGTTTGGTCTGCTTGAACCGTAAATTCAATCTGATCAAACAATAGCCAGGTTGACAAAAATGAATTCAACACTGATTGATAATTTAGGTGACCAGAAAAAGTTGGGTTCATTCAAATAAGATGTGTGTTGATCAAATTACCTTAACAATCACTACAAAAAATTAAATTTTCAGTGACGACTTTTCAATAGCGACTTATAAATTTGTCACTAAAAGTCATTTTTAGTGACGAAATTTAAGGTCGCCACTGAAAGACATGCTTTCTGTGGCGATCCAAACAGGTTGTCATGAAAAATTAAACTTTCAATGGCGACTTGCATAATATCGCCACTAAAGGTAGGTGTAAAAGTGATTCCTAACTCTTTTTGTGGCAATTTTTTGGCATCGTCACCGAAAGTTACATTTTCGGTGGCGACATTTAACGTTGCCACTGAAACTTGGCAAAAAAATTTCTTTATTACAAGTTCATGTCTTCAGTGGCGATTATTTGTCTTCACGGAAAAACTTTTAGTGGCGATTTAATTTAAATCGCCACTGAAAGGTAAAATTAACTTTAAAAAAAATTATGTAGAATAAATCTTTTATTGATTACTCTTAAAAGTAATCTTCATCTTTAATTTATTTTTAATATATGCATAAAATTTAAAGTTTTTAATAAATTATATAAAAATTTATATTTTTTAAAAGATTGTTTTGTTGAGGTGTTAAAAAAAATTTAAAAATTTATTTAATTAATATAGAGAAAAATATAACTTAATTATATCTTTATTTCAACTATATAAATTATTAATTATACTAAATAATAAAATATGTAAAATATACATTGTTGTCACGTTTTATCTTTCTTTTTTTGTTATTTTAATTTATTTTAATAACAAAAGGTTTGTTTAAATTTTACTTAACCATCAAAATTCTTCAAAATTTAAAACTTTAAAGTTAAAAGAGCATTTTGTTATTTTAATCTATTAAAAATTTATTTTGAATTTAATTTTTTTGAAGTATAATTTTTAAACATATTACTTAAAAAATTATTTTACTTGTATAAATAATTATACATTAACTATATTAATAGAAATTTATTAAATTTCTGTAACTAATTAAAATGAAATTTTAACTAAACTATATCTTTGTTTTAATTATAAAATTTTTTTCAAATATTTATAAATAGGATAAATTTGAAGACATTTTTAAATTTAGTTAATTCTTAAAAAATTAAATTGATAAAGGTAAATTTTAAAAAATAAAGTTGAATATATATATATTTGAAATATGCAAAAACCTATATTATGATTCCCCATTCATATATTTTAAGAATAGATTTCTTTTTTTTTCTTTAATAATTACAAAAATTTAAAATAATTCATGTATTAAATACAATATATCAATTGTTATGAAAAGATGGCAATCTTTTCTCATAAAATTTTTATTAAAAATTCTAATAGATAATAACACTAGCGCAGCTTCATAGAAGTAGAAAATAGAAATATAAAAAAAACAAAAGTAAAAAGAACATAAAGAGAATTGATATATTTTGTTATTTTAATATATTTGAGTTTTCTTGGTTTAATGATCTCAATAGCAATTTTTTATTATTAAATTTATCTATACGTAAATGCTTAACGTAAGTTTTTAGATATGATATATTTATGTTAAAGCTTGAATGTAGTTTTTTTATTAGCAAAAACTCCTCCCTTGGGTGTTGAGTGGCAAACTACGTACCTATATATATATATATATATATATCAAGAGAGAGAGAGAGAGAGAGAGAGAGAGAGAGAGAGAGAGAGAGAGAGAGAGAGAGAGAGAGAGAGAGAGAGAGAGAGAGAGAGAGAGAGAGAGAGAGAGAGAGAGAGAATGTAATAGAATTGGAAGAATTTAAACAATAATTTGCTTAGAACTCAATGTCAAGCCCATTGCCAATTTCACATAGTATATACGATGGAACAATTAAAATAATCGTAGTTAAGATAAAAAATATATATAATAAATCAATCATCCTTACACTATATCTCAAAAAAAAAAAATCGGAATATGTTGTTACACTATAATTTAAAATAATTTATTGAACAAATTAATTTTTAAAAATATCTTTAAAATGAATTTAAAAATAAAAAATTCAAAATTCATAAAAAACGAAGTGTTTTACATCAGAGCACCCTCTAAGTAATTTTCAATTTCCACTCCTTCTCAAATATCTTTTAAAAAATTTGACAATTATCATATGCTTGGTGCTAACAGATTATTGTGTAGAACACACAATAATTTTAAAAAAATTATATTAAAGTGTTATCAGACATCGGAGATAATAAATGTCTACTCAATACCTTACCCACCACCACTAGTATAATCTTTTTTTTTTAAATATTAAGTGAGGCCAAACACAGTGCATCAGTTTTTTTAAAAAAAAAATCTAAAAGGAAATTATAAAATTTTTGCAATTTAACACAATCCTAAAATACATGCTGCAAATTTTATTGAAAAAAAAAATACAACTATTAGTTATAGCCTAGGGAAGAACACAGCCTACAACGATGCTATTATATATTTAAAATTTGAGGAAAAAAAATAACAAAGTGGGTATATATACATTCTTTGGTTTTTAACACAAACAAACCAAATAGTAATACAAAGGATATTAAAATAATAAAGTTGGTATATAGACATTCTTTGATATTATTATATTTAATTAGGTAGTCTTTATATAGACATTTTTTGGTTTTTTACACAAACAAACCAAATAGCCTAGTATTATAGATATTAACATATCTAAAATAAGGGGTTAATCATCATTGTAAGATGGGGATCAAGAGAGTGTGAATCCTGATATAAATTTTGTCGAGAGTTAATTAAAAGATTAAGAATATATTTGAGGTTCATATTTAGATTAACTGGTGTTGACCTATATTTAAATAGATTTTAATGATATAGATAATTCTTAACTCTTCTTTAATAGTAATATAATTTTCTCTTTGATGGGCCTCTAAAATTAGATCATTAAGTGTTTCAGTGAATATTTTAATTCAAACTATTGTGATAGGTCTAATTGAAAATTGAAGTGGGTTTGCATTTCATTTCTATTTTTCAGCCCTAGCCAATCTCATCAAAGATTATCCATATATGTTAATGGTAAATTATTATTAATGAAAAAGTAATATTGACAAATTATGCTATATTTTAAACCAAAACCTTTTAATATTCATTAAGTATTGGGCAACCAATTTGTACTCCATTGTCTACTATATAATACATACAAATAAGTGAAAGTAGTAAACATATTATTATTCAGTATTTATAAACTCATGGTTTAAAATAAAAATAAATAAAAATTATGTGATTGAAATATTTTTGTAATATAAATAGTCAAAATTTACTAAAAATATTTGTGGAGATAAATAATTTTAGTACTTCAAACCAAATTAATCTTAATATAGAAAATAAAAAAAATTATTGTATAATAAAAAATTTAATTTTTTATTATTACGTTAACAGAGTGCTTTTATTTATCATATGAATAATGAATTTGTCTATTTTATATACATGTAGTCAATATTGGTAGAGGGTTTTTATGATTTTTTTATACACTGAATAATAACTTTTTTATATACAAAGAAAAGAATAATTATTTTTTTCTTAATTATTTTAACTTTTTTTAAAAAAACTGTAAGTACTGTAGGTTTATAATTTTCATTATAATATAACTATAGAATACATTATGTTAAATTATATATATTTAATTATTTATTAATATGTAAATTAAATTATTATTGATTTAAAAAAAATTATTGTATAATAAAAAATTTAATTTTTTATTATTACGTTAACAGAGTGCTTTTATTTATCATATGAATAATGAATCTGTCTATTTTATATACATGTAGTCAATATTGGTAGAGGGTTTTTATGATTTTTTTTATACACTGAATAATAACTTTTTTATATACAAAGAAAAGAATAATTATTTTTTTATTAATTATTTTAACTCTTTTTAAAAAAACTGTAAGTACTGTAGGTTTATAATTTTCATTATAATATAACTATAGAATACATTATATTAAATTATATATATTTAATTATTTATTAATATGTAAATTAAATTATTATTGATTTATTTAATTATAGATACATTGGGTCACGTAAAGTATTAATGTTAAGAATTTTTATTAATTTCTCTTTAATTTTTTTGTTCTCTTTCAACTATAAAAACTTATTTTTATATTCTGCAGTCTAAGTACAATCTTCATGTGAAAGGGACAAATCATATATATATATATATATATATGTTAAATTATATATATTTAATTTTTATTATTATATAAATTATTTAATTATATATAAGTAGGTCCCGTAATCCAAACCTTTATTACATTCTCTCAACTTTTTAATTGTGTTCTGCAGCAAATTGAAAATATCTGACTTGATGGGACAAATCAAGATACAATTAATTTAGACTCACTACAACGGATACATGAAAGGCAAAACAAATTAACACACTCAGATAAAATGGCCAAAGTTTCTTCTCTGCGCAGACTTCCCCCTTTTCCCGAGTGTCACTATTTTCCCCAATCCCTCACATTTCCTAAATTAAACCCTTAACGTCACTGTTGTGTGAGACAACTTTCCCAAAAATTCCTCTCCTCATTAGCACCTTGAAGTCATCGGTTGCATGAAACTCATATTTCCCAAACTTCTTCCTCTCCTTGTTAGCACCTTGGAGTCATCAGAGTTTAACACAAGCACCTTCTCTGAGCTTCTCTATTTTCTCCTCGTAATTTTTCACTTGTGGACATTTGCAACAAGGCCAATGTTTTTGCAAGACCCATTAAGTGGTTGCTCAAGGTTAGGTTTTATTTTCTGAGATTCATTTGATTTTTTGTTTTGCAATGCATGGTGGGGTTTGCTGTATTTTATGGCTGTAGATGTTATTTTCTTTGTGAGATAACAAAGAAACAAAGCTGATATCTAATTGCAAATAGGGAGTAGAGATAGTAGTAGAAGTGAGAGTGAGAAAGAGAAGCCAAGCCATGTGTTTATCGTTCCTCTTCATCACTTTCTTTTGCTTGCTTCTTCTTCTGGTGTTGAAATCAAAAGTCCAAGAGATTCATTAAAAACTTACCCCCAGGACCACGGAAGTTCACTGTGATAGGAAACATACACCAATTTTTTTGGATCTCAACCACATCAATCCTTAACAAGCTTGGCAAACAAATATGGACCCTTGATGCATTTGCAACTTGGAGAAATATTCGCTCTTACAGTTTCTTCCCCAGCAGCAACCAAAGAGATTATGAAAACCCATGATGCTCTCCCTCAAACTACGAATGTATAGTTGCATCATTTCTCATCATGGAGTTCAGTATCCCTTCTTTTATCCTCCTTGTCACTTTCTTTTGCTTGCTTCTTCTTTTGGTGTTGAAATCAAAGTCCAAGAGATTCATTAAAACTTACCCCCAGGACCACGGAAGCTCACTGTGATAGGAAACATACACCAATTTTTTTGGGTCTCAACCACATCAATCCTTAACAAGCTTGGCAAACAAATATGGACCCTTGATGCATTTGTAACTTGGAGAAATATTCACTCTTATAGTTTCTTTCCCAGCAGTAGCCAAAGAGATTATGAAAACCCATGATGCTATATTTGCTAATCTATCAGCCCTCTTATGTTGCTTACCGAGTGTTCTCTTACAATGCCATCAACATTGCCTTTTCTTCATACGGAACCTATTGGTGCATGTGAAATTGGTTATGGGCTTTATACACACACACACACACACACACACACACACACACATATATAAGGATGTGCTTGCTGTGCTTGCTACTACCTCATCTTATTTCATATTGATTTAAATTATGTTTAGATTTGTCTAGTAGCTTATATAAATTCTCTTTTATCTGCTACGTATCAAGGCACACTTCTTGTTCAAGCATTGAATCTCTTATTTGCTTAAAAAAGCATAAAATTTGTGTAACCCAATTCACCTGATTTTAGTAACCTATTAGAATGACGCTTTAGAGCATGAGTTTGCTCAAGAAGTGGCAATTATGAGGTCAGTATTTTTCTGTTCATGGTGTAAGATCCATACTCCAAAATTTTGCTGTTTCTTTCATACATCTTGCTAAATCATTCACTTGTCAAACATTATCAAACAATTTCTTTGTAAGTTGTACATTACAATTTATCTACTTCAATGCCTGAATTATTATCTTCTCTTTTTCTCAAGCATTACTTATTTAAATTAGAATAGGAAGAAAGTGAAATATCAAAGTCACATACCAAGTCCGACAGTAGTCTAAAATTTTCAAAAAGGTAGAATTAAAAAAAAGGTAAAAAAAGAAGAAGAAGAGGCATTGTTTTTCATCCACCAATCTTCTTCTATTATTATCACATGTGCAATACTTATCGATAAACCATTTGGTGGCTTGCCTTGAACTGTTCACTTATCTAACAACTCTTCTAATTTAGAATTTCATTCTACTATAAACTTTTTAGTTTCACAACTGAATTTAGTTTTTAAGGCCCTGATCGCCTTCATAATAAAAACATCCTTGTATTTTTTTTCTTTACATAATTTTGAAAAATGGATTATGAATTCAACATTCATTTAACTTGGGGCGACAAAATGCAGTCTATACAAGTTTTCTACGTTTGAATTTTTCCATCTAATATCAATTTCACCTTGTCATTGCTTTTGCTTGCCTTATTTGAAGTCTTGCAAGGATTTTATACCTTAAGGATAATTTTCAGGGTCATTTACACCACTTATCTTTCTCATTTAGGTTATGACCATCTTCTTTTCTGTAGCCTAAAAATTTTTTGCCTTATTTTTTTTATTGCAGGCAGGTGCATCATAAAAATGTTGTTCGTTTCATTGGTGCATGTACAAAGTCTCCGCATTTGAGCATAGTAACAGGTATTTAGTTATATATGCTTTAAACAAACGTTCATTTGGATTTGCAGATATGTAGTCATGTATTATTCAATTTAATGTGTAATTGTTCATAAATCATCCTTTGCTGGGAGATGTTTTAAGGAAGTATTGTAACGTGGATACTTGGGTTGCACCTGTCTTTATGAATTAAGATAGAATTATTACTTAAGAGATACACAAGTTGGTTAGAAATGTTATGAAGTGGCACACACAAGTTTATTTGACATGACAAATTGATGTAAAAAATCATGAGAGAAAAAGAAAGAATCACCACACAAATATTTTTGTGATGTCTTTTTTGAATATCAATATTAAAAATTGATGAAATAACTTACCATACTGAACAAAGAGTAGTCCCCAAGTGATCCTAATATTATTAGAACAAAAAAACCTTAATTTTATTGCAATTTTATAAATAAAAAAATGAAAGGAAAAGCCCATATTTGATTAGAACTTTTTGTCACCATTTTAATTGACATTCAAGATAATGCTACCCCTCACTTTTTTGTAAAAGTGCTCAGTATGATAAATAATTCAAGAGGGTCTCAATATCCAAAACATATGGGCAATTAGGTAAAAGTGCTCTGTAACATTCTTGCATGCCCTTGATGAATAATATATATAAAGGACTACCGTACATAAAGGAATATATCAATGTTGAATGTTAATGCACTTGTGGTTTATTCCATGGTTTCTGTGGCTAGCGTGAAAGTTGAAACTCCTATTTAAGGTTGAGTGATGCCTAGTTATGTGTTATTGGTTGATTGAGAGGAGCATCATTCATACATAAGGGAATTTTTCAGACATGTAAGAGGTAGATAATGAACGAGCATGGGATTAGGATAATATATATGGAGATGTCCGTAGAGGCAAATAATGAAACTGATATCAAACATGTATGTCTAGTCCCATTTCTAACTAGTTCCCACGCTGAACATGATTTAGCTTTGGAAGTTACATGCTTCTACATTCCTGATATGTGCAATATCAACTGGTAGTCTGGTACCTTTGTTTCTTACAATAGAAAAATATGATAATAGTGGTGTACTAATTTTTCATTGTTGTTTAAGGAAATGGTTGTGAGAACCCTATGACTGGTCTAACTTGGATTTGTTTGGTTTACTTGTTTTCTATTTTTTATTTTTATTCAAAATAAAAAAATGTTTAAAAAATGTGTTTGGTAGAGTGAAGAGAAAATTTGTTTAGTGTTTCCAAAAAATAACTGGTGATGTTTTTGTGATGATTTAAAAGAAAATTTATCATAGTTATTAAAAAAATCAAAATAATCTCATAATTATAGAAAATAAAACTCAAAAACCAAGTAATATTTATAGCCATCTATGTCAATTTGATTTTAAAATAAATATGAACAAATTTTTAACTTCACTAAATAAAAGTATTTTCTAAATGATTGTTCGTGATTTGTGAATCTGTTTCATTTTCAAACATCTCAATGACAGTTTGTTTTTGCTACTTCCTATTTTTAGGTTGATTCTAGAAGGAAAAAGGACTTGAGGAGTTTAATGTGCCACCAGTGCTTGAGGAATGATAGGAGTGGTGTTGTCATTTGTGCCAATTACAAACGGAAGCGATATTACTATGAGTGCATAATAACAAAATGGTAATGATAGTGACCTCTGATGATTTTCTTTTTTAATTGTCTTTCAGACAGTGATGTGTTAGAGTAGGAAATCTTGTTGATGGAACTTTTTGCTAATTATGCAGAATCAGCGATATAATTATAATTATTATTGCTATCTAATTTTATGGGTTGCTGAGTGGTATTTTTTGTTAATTCTAGCGAAATAATGTACCAACTCCTTCATTATCTAGCTAAATATTTTTTTTCATATTTAATATTGCCATAATTAGGGTCCCATGTCTTACACTATCCATTTTGTAATGCAGGTTCTTATAAAAAAATTCATGACACATTTTTTCTCTCAACTTATCATGTCCTAGAAGATATTGACAACAGCACCAATAACAAGTGATTTGTGCATAATACTACAGACTTGCTACTTTATTAGTGAAAAGAAGGAATATGTATAGACCTTTAGTTTTGTAAACGCATTGTATATATGAAATTTGTATTGGATTTAGTCTCTTGTTTTATTTTCACGAAACCTGCATGTATTGCGTGTCTATTGTCAAATTGTATTTAAACTATATTTGATCTTGTTCTTATCTATACTACAACCATATTCTTGGCAAGTACGATAATTTTCTTGTTTTGTGCTCTATATGTAATTCACGGTGTATCTATACTCACTTTATTTTGTATAAAAGAATTTTTTTTATTTGTATATATGACAATTATGCTTGATCTTGGTTATATATATATATATATATTAAAGAAATTTTTTATATTAAATTTTAAGTTTCTTTTGATTTTGTTACATATTATTAGATTTTTATTATAAAATATAGTGTAAATATAAAATTAAATAAAAAAATACAAATAATTTTATACTGTAAATTGTACAAATTTGAATAATAAAAATTTAAATAAAGGCTTCAGTGGCGACCTTTCTCTGTCGCCACTGAAACTGGGATTCCATGACCACATGAAAAAATTATTTTTCATGGCAACAAATGTCGCAACAAAAACTCGATTTTCAATGACAACAGACAAAGGTCGCCACTGAAGTGATACAATTCAGTGGTAAAAAAAAAGTCGCCACCGAAGAGGTTTCAATGGCGACATAAGAAGGTCGCCATTGAAGGGTTTTCAGTGGTGACTTAAAAAGGTCGTCACTTAAAGGATACGATTTAGTGGCAAAAAAAAGTCGCCACTAAAGGAGTTTCAGTGGTGACATAAGAAGGTCGCCATTGAAGGGTTTTCGGTGGCGACTGAATATTCAAAATTTAGCAGTGACTATGAAAGTTTGCCACTATTACTAGTTTTTGGTAGCGCTTTTTTTTGTTTAGGTGGCAAAATTTTTTTTTTTGGTGGCCACATAAGTCGCCACTAAAAATGCAGTTTTTATAGTGCTTAATGTTGTTGCCACTGAAGATATAATTATTGGTGGCGACTTGTTTTTGTCACCACATAAACCCTTTAGTGACAGTCGTAGAGGCGACGACTTTTTTGTGGCGAAATGTCGCCACTGAAAGATATTAGTGGTGATTTGGTAACTTTCTGTGGCAAAAAAAGTCTCCATTGAAAGTCAAATTTTTTGTAGTGAATTCAGGTTGTTTCATATTACACGAGTCTCGTTCAAGCTCAAGTGAGTTTAGGCAAGTTTCGAATTGCACAAGTAGCTTTTCTAGTTGAATCATTATTTTAGAGAAAAGTAAACCTAGAAAACAAAAAATATTAAGACAAATTACAAACATCAAATTAAATCAATGGGAATAAAATTGATTAAACATTTTCCTATAGACTTCTATCAGCAGTTGTCAACAACAACAAAAATAAAGTTGATAGATATAGATAAACATTTATGATCCACATGGGAATGAATGGTTCACTACACATACCAGTATTCCTTTAAATGATTATCAAACCAGACTGACAAAAATATAGGAGCATAAAAAATGACATACCTCAATAGATGAATCAGATGTCTCAAATGAATCATAACGAATGAAGCCAGATCCACAAAAATTTCCTATCTCAGGATCTCTTATGATCTGTAAAGAAAAGTTCTAAACTTTATTAAATCATATGCTTATTTTCATGTAAAACCATTCCACTAAGGATGTAGGGTTGAGATAGCCAAATGAATATAAATGACGCATTGTATATGCAATATTAATTGAAACCATGGCCGCTTACACACATATATGCCAACTAAAATGGAAAGTTGTAGTGTTCAAGAAGAAAAAAGCACTGCATTAACACCCGCAAACTAGGAGAATATCATGCCCGTCAACTAGAAATCTTATGCAAATCTCAGTTTGTGTTTAATGAGAAAAAATAATAAATGCTTTCAGCATAAATAAAAGACAATTAAGGCTTAGAGAAGACAAAAGTGCACTGATGATCATTGTCAACCCAAACAGTTTATAATTTTTATACAAACAAACTTTAATGCCAACAATGAAGCAAGAAGGCAAAAGGAAGAAGCATGGAAGGTAATAGTAACTACTCATTGTTGGATATAGTTTCCAAAATGACTCCAAATGAATTGAAAGTATTTGCTCAAATAAAAACTCAAAGTTTGTGTGTAATTATAAACAAAACCATATATATATGTGTGTGTGTGTGTGTGTGTGTGTGTGTGTGTGTAAAATGTAGTGGATATAAAGCATGATCTAAAACTCCTCTCAGAAGCAAAAATAGAGACAAGAAGGAAATTGAAACTAGAAAGTAAGGCATGGCCAAACCATGGAGGGAATATAAGGAAATTAAATTAAATTAAATTATATAGGGTTGGAAGGGGAGGGTGGCCAAAAATCAAAGAGCAGACTGAACCTAGCCAAGTCCAAATCAGTGTTTGTCATACAATAACAACAACAACAAACTAAGCTTTATTTATTAGGCGGGGACGGCTACATGGATCAAATGATACCACAGTGGTCTATTATGAATGAAATCAATAGATATATTATTAACTATTAAATAATTTTTAATAGTTTCACCTATTATTTTCTTTGGTCTCTATTTATTTTTAACTATCGGACTATTCTTCATCTGATCTATTTTTCTCAAAAGAGCTTCTCTAGGTCTTCTGTAACATCACTAATTTTGTTTCTTTTATTAATAAAGGTACATAAATATTTAATTAAGGAAGTAAAATCTATTAAACAATTTTTTAGATATATAAGAAAATATAAGCCTTATAAATTCTTCATCTTATGTATATGCATAGAAAATGTTTCTAACATTAAGGGAATAAGTAAAGAAAAAAAACCTAATCGAAAAAAATTAGAAATAACATACTAAAGAGAGGTGAAATTCTTGGGTAAGGAAGATAAATTTTTTGAGAAGTAAGTAAAGGTCTTAAAATTTCAAGTAGATTGAATTAGTGTAATTTTTCCTAATTCAAGAGTTAGAGTTCCTAAGTTTAACATCTCTACCCATACATTGGGCTTTCACCTATGGATACTTCATATAGAGTTTTTTCACATCACATGAGTTTTTAACAAGCCAATTGGATAGCCCAAGTAAGAAATAAAACATAGATTTGAACTAGGATATAGAAGTTGAACCGATAGCCCAAAAATTATAAAAATGTGACCAAATCCTCCATGAAAGGTAGAATTTCAGTCAAAGTAAAGGAAATGGGTAAGAATGAGCCCAAATCCAAGAGGGAAAAAATAAGAGTCATGTGAGAAAATAGTAGTGTAATAATAATCAAGATTAGGTCACATGGCATTAGGACAAAACATCTATATCCTATATTCATAATTTCAACAAGTAGGTAATAATACATGGCATTAGGACAAAACATCTATATCCTACATTCATAATTTCAACAAGTGGGTAATAATACATAGCATTATGACAAAACATCTTTATCCTACATAAATAATTTTAGCCAAGTAAGGGAGATTCAAGGGCTGAAAATTTGCCACCTAGAAATGCAAACCTATCATACTTGATTGAGAGAAAAGAAAAAAAAATGAATCCCTAAATCAAAGGGACCTTTTCCCTTGTCTTAAGAATATTTTATCATAATTTTCAAAATACAAATCTCATTTTGCTATACATATCTTGACTAAGGGAGAAGAAGACAAGAACATGAGATGTCTTTCAAAAAAAAAAAACAACCAAGTGCATCCTAATTGTGATAAGGTATACCCATGATTATGAAAGGTGAATCACTTGATAGTTTATTTAAGAAAAAATCACCCTTATAACATTATAATTTCATCCAAGTGAGGGAAAGGAAAAACATAAGCAAGGGAGAGTGAGGAAAGAAGAGAAAGAAAGGAGAAGAGAGGAAGGAAGAGGAAGGAGAAGTCTAGAGGACTAAGTACTCAAGCTCCAAGAAAAATTAAGGGAAGGGAGGAATCTTACTACTTCTTTCAAAAGGAAACAAGAAAAAGAATTTACTAAGTAAGCTAGGGAGATCTTTAGGTAGGTTTAACAATATCTCTTTTTAAAGAAAAACTTTAAAATTTGTATCATTTATATGAGATTTTGATCTTAGAACTTTGATAAAATTTACAATATTTGCTACTTTGATGATTGGTCATGGATGTTGCTATATCATGTTACATGTTATCTTGCATATGATGGAAGTTTTGAACATTTCGATTAGTGTGGAAAGTTCTGCAAAGGTATAGCTATGGTTGGTAAAATTTTAGGATTTTTATGCTGCTATTTTGTATATTTGAATGTGGTGAAAAATTGATGGAATATAATTAGATGTAAATTAAGAAGAAAATGAAAGAGGACATAATAAAATAATGAACTAAAATCTTAGGAAATGTTTCGTTAGGAAACTAGATTTTAGAGTAATTAGGGAATCTTCTGTTTTTGAAATTTTGGGAAGAATTGGTGAGGAATTAAAAGAAATAGTTAATATAAAAAATGTAGATATATGTCTCACAGATTTTTAGCCACTGGAATCACCCAATTTAAAATTCAAATAAGGGAGATATGGTCCAATTAGTAAGCAATGGTCAGAAAATGGTTAACTAGGGAAGAATCTGTTAAGTAAGCTTTTGTGTTTGAATTTATGGGAAAAATCTAATATATGTCTCAAAAACTTTTAGCCACTAGAATCATTCAATTTGGAATCCATATTAGGAAGATATGATCAAATTAGTAAGCTGTGGTAAAAAACTAGCTAATCAGGGAAGAATCTGTTAAATATGCTTCTGTGTTTGAATTTTTGGGCAAAATCTATAGGGAATTAAAGGAAATTGTTAGCATTAAATTTGAGGAAGTAGTAACACCACGATTACTTAAGATTTCACTAAAATTTTCAACATAAGGGTTTTAGAGAATTGTCTTATCTTTCAATTGACAACAAGATCACCTTAATCGGATTTAAAATGAGGGTATTATACTCTGTTTAGTGAGAGAGAAAAATAATATTTAAAAAAGAAGAAGAATTTTATAAATAAAAATAATAAATGACTAGTGTATGCCATAGCCATTGCTATTGTATGAATTCCTTACCATCTTAAGTGTGTAATTTTGACATGAAAATATTTTATATAGTGATATTTGAAAATGACTATGTTTATGACAAGATTGTATTTTACCAATGATTTTTGGTAATAATTATGCTTTAATGATAAATTATGGCATATAAGTATAATGAACATACTTGTTATTGAAATCATATTTTTGGCTATTAACGTGAAAAGAAAAGAAACGAGCACAGTCACATGGTGGTCCGTGTGGTGCACCAGTAAGGGACGCCCTACTCACGGCTATGATTATGTAAATGAGAAATGGAAGAGAAAGTGTGCCATGTCGAATGGAGCAAGAAAAGTCCATACCGGAGAGTAGAAAGTACTCACTTTGACCGGGGTAACTTGATAAAAAAATAAGTTGATAGCTATCATATGATATTCTGAAGATAGTTATCCATGACATACATATAATTACTACATGATTTTCATGTACATAGATAAAGTGCTTTCATGTGACCTAAGATATTTCCTATAACTTATACAGATGAACATGACGTGACGATAATTATTGATGATGATTATGATTTATTGTTTAACCTACTGAGATTTAATTCTCATTATATTTCCATATCATGTTCAGAAAACTAGTTATGCAAATTTTTCTTTGTCTTTGGTTCTTAGTGTATGTTGGATCGAGTTACTGTATGTTGGGCAGATCCCAAAAGTT